>CM021103.1:569801645-570015229 GCA_007115665.2 Sequoiadendron giganteum | reverse complement strand
CTCACTCCCTCTATCTCTCTCCCTCTCTCTTAGGTATCTCCCTTCCACCCCCTCCCACTCTCTCTCTCCCTCTCTCTCAAGTATCTCCCCCCACCCCCTCTCTCTCACTCCCTCCATCTCTCTCCAATCCCTCTCCCCTGAGTACTCCCTCTCCCTCCCACCTCCTCTCCATCTCTCAAGTCTCTCTCTCACTCCTTGTATCTCTCCCATCCCTCTATCCCCCACTCCCTCCCTCTCCTAATCTCTTAGGTCTCTCCTTCCCACCTCCTCTCTCCCACTTTGTCTCCCTCTTCTTCTCTCTTAGGTGTCTCCCTCCCACCATCTCTCCCTCTCCCTCTCTCTCTCTCTCTCCTCTCTCTCTCTCTCTCTCTCTCTCTCTCTCTCTCTCTCTCTCTCTCTCTCTCTCTCTCTCTCTCTCTCTCTCTCTATGTCTCTCCCTCTCTATCTCTCCCACTCCCTCTCTCTCTCAAACTCAACATATGACCTTTACCTAAGATTGACTCTTCATATCCCTTTACAAGCCATTTTACATATTTTTGCAAATATGATAAAATTTGACAAATTAACATCAATGACCATACAACCTAAACAAACATCCTTCAAATGACTTAAATACATTAAAAATGGTCTTGGAAGACCTTATTGCATGACACCTAACAATTTATTTACAAATATACCTCATGGATGCTTGAATGCAACAAGGTGCTCCTACACCATGAGCTCACTAGCTTGCCAAATCCGTAGGGTTGACAAGGTAGGGGCAGTGTATGCCTCATAGAAATTGATGCAACCTAGGTCATCTCTAACATACGTCAATTCCACCTAAGAATCTTCAAAACAACATTAGCAACAACCAATGACTCTTCAAAACAACATTAGGCCTTAACTTCCTTATAGCCCTGTCAACTAGGACAGTCAACAATAAAACCGATTGGAGGCAAGAACCAAATAATTGAAAAAGGTTTCAAACCCCCAAGACCTCAGGGTATGACATTCAAGAAAATAACTACTATGGACCAATCTACAATGCCACAAGGGGACCTAATGAGGCTATTCCAAACAAGAACCAAGGTATGTAATAACTCTCCAACTCCCCTAAGCCATGAACATGGTTCTTAAAACATCAATACACACATATCAACACCCTTGAATGACCCCTCTCAATAGATTCCACTCACAACTCATCAAACTCAGACTTTCTTACACAAAATTAGGCTTGTCACATGAGGATGCCAAGCCTAAGGTAACCAAGAAATCACTCCAAACTCCCTGTTGTTCTCCAAAACCTCTTCAAACATAAATTACATGATGAACTCTACCATTCCACAAAGAATTAAGCCTTGACCAAAAGGGAATGGTGAGTTGTGTGCATTTTTGTGATCAAACCTTGGTTTTTGAGGATTTTTTACCAGTTCCAAAAGAATGATGATAAGTCCCTCTATTCTTTATGGAATTGGACCAAACCACCACCAAAAGGAAGCTATCTCACTCCTCTATCAAACCATGTCATCCTTGCAACTGTACAGACAAGGTACAGGCTGTACCAAGCATGGGATCAACAAATTTACACAAAAAAACAAAAAAATAGAGAAGAGTGTGAATAATTCTTATTAGATCTTCTCCAAAATTTCAACAAAAACCTCCATTCGAGCCTCTCAAGGCTTTACATAGTCCTTTACACCCTTCTCTAACTTATCCATTCCCTCAACTAACTAAACACTAGCTTTTAAAAAAAGTAACTGTTGCATTTCAAATTTGTTGCTTTAAGCAACTTTAGACTCCTCCAACCTAGTGACTACAACTAATGGCCTCTAAACCCACACAAATGGCTTGTAAATAGCCTTATTACATCAACAAAACTCCATTCTTGCACACGCATATACAAATACACAAATTTTCCTTCAAAGGCTACAAAGATAACTTCTAGTGCAAGATTGAAATTTTCACATTTTTATCACTAGACCCAAAACTCATCCTAAAACATACCTAATGGTCTTAATTGAACTTATTCAAGGAAAATAATGCTCAAAATATCCACAACAACCTATTGACCAACCTATTCACCATCAGATAATCAAATATTAAGGGTGAGGTGTAGGCAAGGGTTTATTGAAAAACCATACTCCAAACCTTCCCACAACCAACCAAAGCCTGAAACACCTTCAAAAAGGTCTGGAAAAGCTTAAAATTTCAAGAGATATCGCTGCCCTCAAATATTTCTTCAAACCCTAGCACTAAACCACCATTTTCCACTCAAATATGCACCATTTGACATTTACGACATCACCTAAAAACCCTTTATTCGCCTCCCTTGCACAAAAAAATTTACACACATGTTTTATAACCCTAAATAAGCCTTTCCATTGAGTTACAGAAGCATACAGTGGGTGGAAGGCTTAATATGACATTTTAATGCACTCAAAACCCTTAAAACAGGGTATACAGACCGACCCTCAATAATTGGCTTCTAAAATGAACAAAATCACTTGAAATCCAACCAAACCAAAACTAAAATAGAGTTAAGTCTGCTGCCCACCTAATTCCATTGAAAAGAGGGCACAATCACTCTGAGATCCGTTCAACCGACTTGATCCCTTAAGGGTCCAAAGTGCAAAAGAGAAGCAATATTTGACATAGTATTACTCGTAAACCATGGTGCTTAAAAAATCTTTGTCTGAATCTATGAGATCACATTGGGCCTCTCTATAATAACCTCTCTTGGTTTTTCCTATTTCAGAGGCATTTTCCTATGGTGTCCAATTTTCAATTGATGGAAAAAGTGTCAAATGCAAGTAGTTGAAAGTTGCAAAGTGGTGCAACTTTCGTTCTACAGCTCATGTGACCAAACGGACTATTCCAATGCATTTGAATGGGTATTTTTATGCTAGGCATGGTCCTCTTTCACACCCAAACACGCGGAATCACTCTGAACTACTTTCAACCGGATCGATCCCTTATGTGTCCAAAGTGCAAAATGGCTGCAAACTTCAGCATGTTATTACTCGGATACCATGACACTTAGAAACTTTTTGTCTAATTCTACAATATTGCATTGGGCCCCTCTACAATAACCTCTCTTGGTTTTTTCTATCTCAGAGGCATTTTCCTATGGTGTCCAATTTTCACTTGATGGAAAAAGTGTCAAATGCAAGTAGTTAAAAGTTGCAAAGTGGTGCAATTTTTGTTCTGCAGCTCGTGTGACTAAACAAATTATTCCAATGCATCTGAATAAGTATTTTTACACTAGGCATGGTCCTCTTTCACACCCAAACATGCGGAGTCACTCCGAGCTACGCTCAACCAGATCGATTCCTCAAGGGTCCAAAGTGCAAAATGGTGCAAACTTCAACATGCTATTACTCGGATACCATGATGCTTAGAAACTTCTCGTCTAATCCTACAAGATCATGTTGGGCCCCTCTACAATAACCTCTCTCAGTTTTTTCTATCTCAGAGTCATTCTCCTGTGGTGGCAAATTTTCACTTGGGGAAAAAGTTGTCAAATGCAAGTAGTTGAAAGTTGCAAAGTGGTGCAACTTTTGTTTTGCAGCTCGTGTAACCAAATGAACTGGTCCAACAAATCCGAATAGGTATTTTTACACTAGGCATGGTCCTCTTTTTCACCCAAACACGTGGAATCGCTCTGAGCTACGTTCAACCGGATCGATCCTTTAAGGGTCCAAAGTGCAAAATGGCTGCAAACTTCAGCATGCAATTACTCGGATACCATGATGCTTAGAAACTTATCATCTAATCCTATGAGATCATTTTGGGCCCCTCTACAATAACCTCTCTCAGTTTTTTCTATCACGGAGAGATTTTCCTGTGGTGGCGAATTTTCTCTTGGGGAAAAAGTTGTAAAATGCAAGTAGTTGAAAGTTGCAAAGTGGTGCAACTTTCATTCCGCAGCTCGTGTGACCATACGGATTATTTCAACGCATCTAGGTGGGTACTTTTATTCTAGGCATGGTCCTCTTTTGCACCCAAACACGCGAAATCACTCTAAGCTATGTTCAACCGGATCGATCCCTTAAGGGTCAAAAGTGAAAATGGCTGTGAATTTCAAGATGCTCATATTCAAACACCGTGATGCTTAGAAACTTCTAGTCTAATCCTATGGGATCATGTCGGGCCCCTCTACAATAACCTCTCTCATTTTTTACAATCTCAGAGGCCTTTTCTTGTGGTGGCGATTTCTCGCTTGGGGAAAAAGTTGTCAGTTGCAAGTAGTTGAGTCTGTAAAAATGAATCGTTAGCCATTCCACCCATTGTATCCTACTATAACTTAGTGGAATGGAATAATTAGGGGTAGGGAACATATGTGCATGGTTTCTGGAGTAGGGGAGGTGAGTTGAGTGGTTTGGTGTGATGCCCTAGTTGACAATTTGATGAGTTTTGGTGAAATTCAGTGGTTTAAGAGTGGAAATGGTTGAAATCCTTTGGGGCAGCAGTTTGTGAGGGACTTTTAATCATGTGTAGGTTATTTTAATCATATTTGATGCATTGGAAATGTGTTATGAGTTTTGGGAATAGGATTTTCAATAAACCCACCTGTTTTAGGCTTTTAGCCATAGCAACAAGGCAGTGAACTATTTGGTAAAATGCTCTGGTAAACATGTACAAAAAATATGGTAGCATAGACAAGGCAGTGAATTGTTCAAAAAACTATCTCAAAGAAACTTAGTCTCACGGTGATGGAATCATGACAATCCATAGTTGTGAGGATTTGTGACTTCAGGATTGTGATTAATGATTGAAATTGTGTTTAGTGAGATTGTAGGACCTCCCCTACTGCATCAATGTTTTAGGGTTTTATCCATAGTATCATAGAAAAGGTAGTGAACTCTTTGAAAAAATGCCTCAAAAAAATGAGGTCTCATAGTGATGGAATGCCATGACAATCAAAAGCAATTTGATTGTCATGGCATTTCGTCACCATGAGACCACATTTATTTGAGGCATCTTTTGAACCAGTTCACTGCCTTGTCTATGTCTTGTCATGGAATTCCATCACCACATTTATTTGATTCATTTTTTCAAACATTTCGCTGCCTTGTCTATGCTATTGCTTACTATTATGCTTTTGATATATTTTTTTGAAGGATCCATAGCTTGTTCGAAATCACTTGTTTTAGGCTTTTAGCCATAGCAACAAGGTAGTGAACTATTTGAAAAGATGCTTTGGTAGACATGTATGAAAAATGAGGTAACATAAACAAGGTAGGAAACTATTTGAAAAAATACCTCAAAGAAATTTGGTCTCATAGAATGCCATGATAAGAAAATGCAATTGGCACCTGCTCCTAGTTATTAGTTATGCAATGTGAATAAATTGCATAACTACTTAGGTTGACTTTGTACAAACTATATTGTAATTGAAATTTTGTCATCTATCAGCATCTAGTTATTAGTTATGCAAAGTGAAGTAATGCTTTGACTTTGAAAGATGTGTAATGCAATGTAATCAATGTTATAAATATAAACTACAAAAATCCATTTTTGACAATTCATTAGCTGAAATATTTATTTTATTTTCTCTCTATATCTCTATATGCTATGGAAATACCTTTCAAATTTTTTTTAAAAAACGTTTTTCTCTTGTTCTACAATTTTTCCCGATTTTTTCACAAACTATTATACTTTTGGTTTGTCAAATTTTTCCCCAAAATATTTTTGCTTCTATGCATTGGAAGCATGAAGCATACACATGAATACACACAATATAGGTGAATTATACATGTGAATAAGTGAAGCATACATGTGAATAAGTGAGGCACAAGTAATTGAAGCATTCCAAAGGATACAAATCACCACGAATGGAGCTTATTTACACAATACGCTTTAGATGGGGCATATTGAGCATTCGACAATAATTAATTAAGCATTAGATGTAAACAAAATACATGCCTACAACATTCAAGCATACAACTTACACGATACGCATGATAACATCATTCAAGAATGGCAGTAGCAAAATAAGATTTACTTTAATCAAAAAGCCGAAAGGCTATACAATGATATATATTGATAAAAGTATATACAATATATCCAAAAAAACCATACAAGCTTAGTACAAAGGAGCCATATGGACATAAAGTGTCACGTATATATCAATAGTACAAAACATATGTTCCAAAATGCCACATAGGCATACAAAAAACAACACTAATACATAGTCATTTCCCTCTAGGGGAAGGAAATAGATCCCATGTTGCCTTCAAAATTCAGCTGGATGGAGTGACAGTTACTTCTCTTGTCTTTGAAACACGATCTCTAGTCCTCCTCTCTTCACTCTGGACCTTCAACTAATACAATAAAAATTAAAGATGTTAAAACATATAAATTGAATTATGGAATGGCATATATCATAATATATAATCACTTATCGCATACATATAGTCATCATGCACATTTACAGCGTCACCACATCCACAATCTGGAGTGACAACCACCTGTAGCAACCATCAAGATAGAAATTAAACTACATAAAAGTATCATGAAAATTTTCTATAATAGACCATAAAAGAGAAAATATAATGTCAAATCGACTAATCTATTCCATACCTCTCTCAATGGATCAGAACTGGCTATTGTTTTAGCAACTCCATGGCCCATCGTGCCACCAAAATCATTGGGGATGTCTCTTGTCAACAACTACAAATGAAACAATATCTTAGGTATCATATTGACATAAAGACCAAGAGGGGTAATGGGATGGGAATAGAAGGGTGATGCAAAGAGGGGGCTCAAACTCATTCAAAGTGACAAATTGCATTCAAGAGGCATCTAACAAGATTAAAATGGCCTATTAGAGTAATCCAAACAATCATCAAATCTTGACAACAATCAGGAGTCTAATTTCTCACTTTCACCCATGTAACCTAGCAGTAGTGCAAACTCAGTTTTTGGCCTTTAACTCCCATGCTTTCCAAAACACTTGACAATCAGAAGGTGGATTCAGATACCTATTTTAGAGATATACAACATATCTCTTAACCAAATACAAGTCTTTTCGACCAATCCCTTGAAATTAGACCCTCAATGTTGTCCTAGGCCATGAATTAGGCCAAATTTACAAAGCAACATACCTTTAAAGTTAACAAAAACCCTTGAAACCTTGGGGAATAATTTCCTATGCCCTCAAACCTCTAAACCCACAATCAACACCCAGGGTTGACACATCCAACATAGCAAACTCCAAAACCCTTAATTTCATGCAAAGTCAAGAGGGTTTATTCAAAGTCCCACTTGCACAACCTCCCAGACCATGCCACTGAATCAGACATGTATGTTTTGACCCCAATATTCTCTAAAGTTGTAAAAAACTCCACACTCTCATTCATTTCCACAAACCCTAGACCCAAGGCTCCATCTTCATGTGTTTTTCTTCACAAAACTCATCAAGACATCAGGTTTATCTCCTTAGTTCCTTCACAACTATAATCATACAACCTACAACCTAATCAGACTCCTTAGGGCCCATTACACTAGTTATAGTAGGTACATTCAATGTAAGGGCCCTTAAATCATGATTTTGGTTACAAAACCCTCAAACAATGTGTCCTCAGCCTATCACAGGAAAATAAGGATATTTACCACAAATCACAATGGATCTCCCTCAAACTTGTTCCAAAATATTTTTCACACCTACCACCACAAACTAAAATGATTTACATGGCACAATCAATCTGTACGGGCTCGTACAGGCCTGTAAATGACAAGAAAACTCATAAATTTGATGAAAAACATAGATATTCTTATTGCCAATGCTTCAAACTTCAAGCCAACATTACAAAATGAGTTTTCATGCCTTTTTAAAGGCTTCTCCTCATCAAACCAATTCCCAAATACCTTACAACTACTTTTTAAACCTCTCATGACCGTTGCATTACAAATTTGTTACATTTATGCAACTCACAAATTTGGCACTTTCAAGTTTTGACTCTTTATTGTTTCTTAGACCCTCTTAAACACCTAAACTATTACAAATAGTATAATGAGACCTTATTCAACTAATAAATCATGACTTACTCAATAAAACATCATCCTATCTACCTTGACATCCCTTGTCAACTTTGACAATTCCTTCCACATGATTTGCAAACCTTACAAGATGTTTACAAAAGCCCCTCAAAGTTTATCAATTACAATAGAATGGTCACATTGGGCCTTATTAAGACTCAAGGACTCAACTCAAACATCCTAACACACCTTTCCTATCAAACACTTAATGAAGAAACATAGAAAAAAGTGGTGCCTCTGCACCAAAGGGATTAATGGAACATAGGATGGACTAGTATAGATTGATGGGATGGGCTAGGATGGGATAACAAAATATAGGGTGGAAAATTAGAGGTTAATGGGATGCAATTATTAGGGAATAATGCAACATAGGGCGAATTAGAAGGTGTCTAGGGTTTGACTATAGTACACAAAGTGTGAACTTGACCTTTGTGTAGCAATAATAGAGAAGAGTTATCTAGGATGAAACATGGATAAATATGGTATAACATAGGCTGATATAAAGGAACATAGGGGATCATGGAACATCTAGGGTGAAATAATAATGGGTACAATAAGATGTGAGTAGAAGGACATAATGACACATAGCATGGACTAGAAGATAGTAGTGGGATGGGCTAGGAGGGGATCATGGAAAATAGGATGAACTATTAAATGTTAATGGTAAGGGATTAGGAAAGAATAAATGAACAAAAAGTGAATTAGGTGAACATAATGTGACACGATCAAGGAATACAAATCCAATTTTTGTGTTTCTCGTCATTTTTTAAGATTTGTATTTACGCAAGATTATGAAAACTAGCTAACATAGATTTACAACACCATTAATGAATAAAGGCTACCTGAGTGTACATTGTTTGAGGATATGAATCGTGAGGTGTGGAGGAAGAAGGTGCACCAGGAAACTATTTGAAATCCAAAGCATGTTATGAGACAAACATTCAAATATAACATTCAACTGTTCAAATGCAATAATAATATCTTTAATACTAGTTGCATACATATGGACTCATCATCAAGAATGTATAAGGGTTTGTAGGAATAAAGCATGCCTCATGAATAGTGCGACTCTGAAATTTCATCATATCAAAATTCTACTAATTTAGTTATTCTTAAATTTCAAAATATAATTTAATAAACAACATTATAATAACTTGCTAAATTTTACCTGAGTGTCAATGCCAAATGTATCATTCAGAATATCATCTATGAAATTCATCGCCTTTGCAACTGATGTAGGCTATGTAGCTGCATCACGAGCACTCTGATAATCATAGATGCAAACAGCACCACAAGCACCACAATGGTGGGGTGGATCTCGGGGCCTACATGTCTCCTCCACACCAAGCTCTACTAGAGGACTCGCACACTATAAAATGGTTTGGGTGAGTGAGTCAATCGACTTCAGCATGTCCACCTCTACACTATCTTTAACAATGGAAGGAACAGTGACATGCTCCACCATGGGTATGCCCAAGGCTCTCGGTGCTAGCTATGGATTGCGTCGTGTAGCAGGTCTATCATGTGTGTAGCCCCCACCTCTACCCTAAAAGTCTAAGATGTCAAAATAGTTTGGCATTTTATTGATGACAAACTCACAATAGAGTTTCCTCAAAAAGTATTGTGGCACCTCATGGTTATTGCATGGAGGTCAAGGTCAAATACCATCCACCACCAAGCTCCCAAAATTTGTTTTTAATTAACTCATGGTGGCACCAATGGATGGGGAACCTCCTGCATGCATGAGACAAAGGTTCACTAGTTTTCGGGTCTATAAATAGGGCACACAAGTCGGCTTTACGAATTTTTAGTTTTTTGACATCTGCATATGACAAACCACTAGCATAAAATTGTCTCATCTCATGCCTCTTATTTGACCAAAAATTCATTTGCTCACTCATTTCTCCTACATGAGTTACAATTGACTTGAATGATTTAGCAATCCTCTCTTATAAGGGTGGGTTTCGGCATGCTCGGTTAATCTTGCAATTAATTGTCAAATGTCTCTTTTACTATTTTCAATTTTATTTTGAATATTTTCTTGTGTTCCTTGAGGATGCCTATGAATTGATGGAGGGGTTTCAGGTTGTTCTTGTATAGGAGGCTCTTCGTGAGGGGGTGATTATGAATTCTCAATGTTTCGAGGTGGAGATTCATTCCCTGAGAATTAGAACAAAGTTTTATTATAAAAACCTATTTAAATTTACATTCTAAATAAAATTTGAAATAAATAGAATAAAAATATATACCTCTTTGCAATCTTCCACCTCTCTGACGTGTTGGTGGCATCCTCGTGGAAAATGGCAAGCTAAGGATGCAAACAATGGAAGAGATTTGGCGAGCACGAGTTGCAGACCTGAAATCCTCTTCCTCAAGCTGCAGGTTGAAGACAAAATGAGGGTTTGGAACCCGATTTCTAACTTTTATGTCTACTAAGCCATTTGGCGCATGCCAAATGGCTTATTTTGGATTTTTTTTTAACGTTTTTTCAATTTGTCACCTAAATTGTGTCACAGATTGGTGCACTTACCCTTAGCATCACAAGAACTTCCTTCAAGAATGAAAGTAGGGAGAAATGAGGAGACAACCTCTCTCTACCACCATAATCCATCCAATATAAATAGAAACAAATTAATATATAAATCTACACAAAAATATATTTACACACCAAAAATAATTTAACATTCATCCATTTAAACATTCACAAAAAACTACAAGCAGAGTATAGAACCCTACCTCTCAAAGCTCTCAAGACCTTGATGTAGGTTTTGATGATTTCCAACAACCAAGACTTCTCCAAATCCTTTCTCAAGCCCAAGACTCTTTGAGTTCCTCTCTAACTCTCTCCAAGATTCAAGATTTAATTGCCATGATCAATAAGTCCTCTCTCTTCTCCTAGTTTATAATAAAGATAAAAAGGAAATCAAAAAGTCCTTTCCAAAATCCCAAGAGAAATAAATATAAAACCTAATATTTGAATCATTGAATGTGAAGGTGACATTTTACACCTCCACTTACAATCTCATGATCTGACATATCCTCTTGATCATACATATTTGAGCTAACCTCTTTGGAGACCCAACCTCTTAAGGGACGTCTAGTGTTCTCACCTGGAAGATTCCTCATCATGAGGAGCCTCCATGTGTCCTCACTTATGGCAAGTCATGGAAGGTTTAACCAAACCTCAAGCAACCCTAACAAGAAGTTGGAGGATGGAATGGAATGATTATGCATCACACATTCCACCTATCAATCGACAAAAATCCCTTCCCAAATGGGAATGACACCAATTCCTAATTTTAGGCTTAGTCGAACCCCAATGCATTTCATAAAAAATGCTACTTTCAATTTTACCACTAAATTGTTTAATTTTTCATTTTTAAGAAAAAATGAAATACAATTAACTTGGTGTTTAGGGTTAAGAGGAATGCAATTTTCACTTGTTGCTATTGTCATTCATTTCTCTTTCTTACTTCCCATTCTATTTTCTACATTTGGTAATGTAGGTTCTATCTTTTTCTCCCACCATCACAATTTTTGTATTTCTCTATTCTCTGATTTCCAAGACTTCCCCCTTGATTTTGACCCCAAATTTTTGGTCAACTGGGAATATCCATTCCATCCATATCTTCCTTTGCATCTACTATTCCACCCCTATATGATTTCCAACATTTACTCAATGGCCAATCATTCCATCCATTTTCTAACTTTCACATTTCCTTCTCTTCAAAGAATCATAAGTGATTTATTTTCCTTTTTATCAAGAGCCAATTTTTATTTTAAAAATATTTATAATTATAAATTTTGCAACTTTATTTTTTTAAATATTCAATAAAAAAATCTCTTTTAATTATCATCAAACATAATTATTAATAACCAATTAAGCAATATTCATTGCAATAATATTACCTAACAACAAGTACTAGCAAGTGACATGTAGTGGCAAGTACTTAACTTTGTAGTATTGTAATAAAAGTATTTGTTGTCAATTAAGAGGTAGGTTAATAATAGTTTGAGATCAATAAACTCTTTCCAGCTAAATCTATCCCAATATTATTAGGCCAGTGCATATTATAGTTGTTAGGGATTACCTTAACCCGAAGTTTGATTCATTCAAGGTGCAAGTATGACTGGCACAATTGAAGTTGATTTTGATCCTTAGAATAAATAATTGATTAATTAGCTAATTTTAATTCTAATAGTTCCAAAACTCTAGAAATATAATTGAAGTTGATTTTTTCAAAAATGTGAATTATCCTTATTTCAACTACTTGATTGATTAGTTGATTTTAAGTTTGATAGCTAGATCCCTAGAAGTATAGTTGAAGTTGATTTTTCCAAAATAAGAATGTGATAATTTAAAATTTTCATTATGTATTATGTAATTTAATATGTTAATTTATTATATGTATATCAGTTACAAGATAATATAAATACAATATTGAAAGTCATAGACCAACAAAATCAAATTGACACAACATTATATTATAAACTATAGAAATTTTTATATAATATTATTATATAAATTATAATAATTATGCTAGTATAACAATATTATAAATATAATGTGTATGTGAGTGTAATAATATAAATATAATGTGTATGTGAGTGTGTGTTTATATTTATATACCATTATTATAATAATTACGTCAATATAATTATAATATAATATTAATATATTAATTACATTATTATCTATTTTCTACTTAAGGTTATTTTATTTGTTGAAGAATTATTAAAATATTTTTCTTTTAGTTTAGAATTATTTAACTATTTTATTTTATTTACATTTTTTTATTTAAGAGTTATTTTATTTAGCTAAAAGTTATTTTATAATTATTTCAATCACTTTAAAACTTTAAAATTACTTATATCAAAATTCTTAAAATTGAATAATATTTGAAGTAAATGGAAGGTATTAATATTACTTATATAAATACATATAACAAAATATTTAATAATTTCAAAACTAAAATTATCATAGTGTTAAATGGTACATGGGACCTCAATGTGACACATTTTCCAACCAAACCTTGATAGCGTACCTAACATTAAAAAATATTTTTAATCTAATAATACTTGTATATATAAAATTAATCTCAAGAAACAAATTAAAGCATACCAATAACCCTACTTAATAATTATTTAATTAAAATATTTAGAATAATTATAAATTTTATTTAAAAAAATTAGGATTAGGGTTATAATATAATTGATTATAATATTTATATTTATTTTATAACTATTTTAAATTTCAAGATAATAATTAAGTAGGTATAATTATATTATATATATATTAACCATAAAATTAAATAAATGTGTAAATAAAATAATCTATATAATTTTAGTTTTGATTCTAATTAAAAAATGAACCTTAAATTAATTAAATTTATTTTAATCAATTATAACCTTAACCTAATTTAATTAAAAAAATTATATAATTATGATTGTAACTTAATCTATATAATCATAATTATAATAATAAACATAATCCTAAAACAAATTCTTAATTATTTTTTTAAAATTATATTATTAGAATTATATTTACATAATATTAATTATAGTGCTCACCTTAATAAAATAATATTAATAATTATAATATAATATAATATAAAAATTATAGTGAAAATAGGTACTTCTTATCTTTCGAACACTATAATCTAACAAGTGCCATTTAATTCATTTTAATCTTTAAAAAATTGATTATCTTTACATGTAATAATAAAAAGGTGTATTTTGATTAGGTTAAAGTCTAGAAGGGCCAATACCCATTTACAAATTAGCCATAGAGGTAGAAGACAGGTGACTCGCAAAAAATGACATAGCTAAAAAAGAAGAGTGAGACTCACCATTAGTGAGCCTGGAAGAACAACAAACTAGCCATGCTTTTGAGTGGAGCATGAAACCAGATAACAAAGACAAGATACAAGAAACAAAGGCAGCAACAATAAAGGAAACCAGCACAAAAAACACCACCCTACAAAAATATGGGAAAACCAATGAAAGCCTTCAGCTTAAAAAACTAAATAAAGGGTTGCAACCCCCAAACAACAACACCAAAAATTTTGGCATCAAACATAAAATAAACCAAAGGGAAAAAGGAATCTCTTTCCACAAAATGCCCACCTTACTAGCAAACCCAAGCTCCACGTCCATAAGAGCTACAAAAGAGAGAGTTAGCAAGAGGAAAGAAAGCCTCCAAGTGCACCCATAGAACAAATATTCACCTCAATAGAAGAACCAGACATAGTAGGAAACAAAGGAGAAAATAAACTCGTTGAGGGGACAAAAACAACTCCCTTAAGATCCATGACAACCTAGCAAAAAATTAATAAGAACAAAGTCGGGAGATCACCATCATGAAAATGAAGATCAGCACCACCCTTAGAAAGAGTAAACAAACTCCTCTACAAAAAACAACCAAAACAACCCTCATGAGGGAAAGAAACAAAGAGACCACATGATAGAGACAACACCCCAAAACTTAACAACACCCAAAACCACCAACGCTAGGCAAACAATAGCAAAACCCACTACATCACTCCAACAGCAACAAACATAGCATAAGGAGAACACCTCCATAGGCAAAAACCTAGAACCTCTAAGGAAGTAGGTCAGGAGCCCTACTTCACAACCGAGCAGAAACCACAGAACCAGCCATAGCCCAGAGAGAGAGCAGAGAATATAGTTGGCATTTACCTCCCTGAGGCACCAAAGACCTCCCAAATGCAAACCAAGGCATCCATAAACTGCACCATGAACTTGGCCAAAAAATGGAAAGCCATAAACTTCAATCTTAACCAGCGGGCTCTAATAGAAGCTTGCAAAACCCCCTTCACCACTGGAAAGCACCAAACAATCACTAAACTACTGAAGCAATACCACAAGATAGAATCACTCCCCAAATCAAACTAGACCACCAGCAACCAGATGGTCTTCTATAAAGAGACACCCCAAGAAGACAAAGTCTTGGGAAAATAGGTGCTAGACTTCCAAGAGAAGCCCTCAGCACAGTAAAAATTGATGATAATAAACAATCTTGTACATAATTCCAATAAAAATTTAAAAATATCTCAAAATAGAAGAGTCAAACAACTAGTAAATAAAACCAATGATGAACTGCCAATATATTCAACTTAAGGGAAAGAAAGAGTAGAGCAGAGAGGATCATTCCTCATTAAAGTGGGTAAGAAATATGACCATAAAATATCATATGATCAAAATATTGATATAAAAAAATTACATACAATTATAATAATAATTAAAAAAATCACTAATACTTGAAGAAGGTGATTTCTATTGTACAATATGGTGTAGGAGGGAGTGTCATGAAAATAGGACCAAACTTAAGTAGATGATTTTTTATCACTTCTTTCATGAAGATTAGGTTATCATTTTATAGAGAAGCTTGTATAGTATTAAAAATACATATGATTGCAAATTCCCTCTTGAGTTCCTTGAGTGTGAAGAGTCCCCTAATGAGAGTAGTACCTTGGAACAATCCATAACCTTCTAGTGCTACCTTAAGCTTTTGCTCAAGGATAATGCAATCTTGGACATAATCTAAGGTCGACATGTCATGCCAATAATTTTCACTAGAAAAGCACAACAACAAAAAAAATTTAAAGAATGAAGTAGAGAATTATTCGAAGTTAATTTCACAATTAGCAGTATCACTATTTAATCAATTATTATTATCCAAATTATTGTTGGATATTATAATTAATATCATCCCTATTATTTTCCAAAGGAGTAATTCTCTTTTAGTGCCACTATTTTAATTACATTGTGGATACCACATGGCCCATTATAACCTTTATCTATGCTATAATATTCTAATTGCTTATTTTATTTTACTTTCTTTGTGTTAAGGAATATACTACCATTATTTCATTAGTTGCTACTAACATTTATTTCACCATGTTATTGGCAATGATAATTTCCAATATTTATTTAAATTTTACCGCTTAAATAATTAATTCTATTAAGTCAATATAGAGTTATTACTGTATAGATTTAATATATAGTTAAATTTACCCCTTAAGTATTAAACACTCATAAAGTGTAGGAATATGAATGAGAATTTTGAATGATAGTGTATGCAATAAAATCTTAAAATTATATCCAACTAGAAAATTTTATGTAATGTATGATTGTTGCTTATGGTTTCATTGGTAATGTGCAGGAGAGGATGTCGGTACGGGAAGGGAAGATCATCAAAAGAAAATAGAAAAAAGAAGCACCTCCTTGTGTTTATGAATGTGACCCCTTTTGGGGCTTAGAAAGAAATAAAGTTAATGTGTTGGTGGACTAGAGTTGTGGGAGTTAGGAACCCTTATCCTAGTGAGAAACTCGGATGGATCCTTAAGTGGGTCTTTAAAGAGGGTTGTTGGTCAATTTCCTTGGTTGAGATGCAAAAATAAATCCCCTAGGGTCTATACCATAGTGGTAGGGGTCAAGTGGGCATGCAATAGGGCATCAAGGACATGATTTGACCCTTGAAAAGTCTTCATAATGAAAGGTGACGAATTTTGAGGGAAGGATAGGGTGGAAAGATTTAGGGGTTGTCCAAATACATGTTTCCCTCTTTATTGAGGAAAATACCCTCATTTATGGAAGTGAGTACACTCCACACCTCCCCATCCAAGATTTGCAAGTTGCAAACTCCTATATATTTTGGAAAGGAGGAATGAGTGGGGTGTTGCCCACTTCTCCTTTTGGAGATCTTAATGGAGATAATAGAGATGGTGATCAAGATGGCTTGGCTTGGCTTGGAGAGGAAGGCAAGAGAAAAGTGTTGAATTCTCATACCTAAGAAAAGAGATAAGTTCTCCCATACTTTCTTTTTCTCTTTTTCTTATTCGTGGTAAGAAAGTAGTATTTTGCATGGATCATGGTTGCAGCAGAGAGTAGAGAACTTAGATTATATGAGATTTGGTGCTATGTCATTATTATTTCCTTGTAAAAATTTGAAAAGGCTCCTTTCATCATCTTGGAGCAAAGTGATTTCCTTGCTCGGGGGTATGGCTAGAGCCCATGAGGCTCCATGACGCCATTATGGTAGGGTGGAGAGCAAGCCTTGAACAGTTGTGTGTTCTTCATTGTATTCCTTTTAGTTTGGTTGTAATATGATAAGTTGTTTCATTGTAATCGATAGAAATTTGAAAGGAGGAAGATTCACTTTACCTGCATGAAAGATTAATTTTTCTTAATATTAATTGTAATAGATCTAGCTTATTTCATGGGCCAGAAGGGGAAAAATAAAAATAATAATAATAGCTGAACTTAAGACATTATTAAAATTTTATATTTACTCTCTCCTTAATAATATTTTAATGAAAGTGAAATTATTTGTGAACAACTATGTAAATATTGTTAACTAATGGATGTTATTATCGTGGTTGGTTGAAATACTATAATGGATATTTTCATAAATAAATAAGTTAAATATTATGTGCAAAGTTTTAATGAATAGCAACAAGAGAGTCATATTTTGAACAAGGTCAATTGCATTAGAGAGGAATTAGGAAGCAACTTCATAATAGTGAAGGAAACACAAAAGAGTTTGAAAGATTTTAAATCTAGTAATCACTTGAGCTACATCTTCCATGGTATTGTAATCTAGTTTAAGAACATGTTGTAGGTAGATGGAGTCAAAGATGCTAAGAATATAAGGTGATCCCATTTTTGAATGGGCAAGAGAATGTGAGAGTTCTTGCAAGGAGTTACTATAGACACAACATAATTATTCTAAATGCATATTTCACTGTAGCCACTTGTCTTCAAATGCATGATATGAAAATGATTTGAATCCCCCATATAAACTCATATCTAAAACTATGGCACAATAAAATATACTTCACACCTAACAACCTTAGTTTCAAATATTATAAATTACCTTGGTGTCCCAAATAGTTGGGTATATACTTCAACCTAGGGCAATGAGTAACTATAAGTTTGGTCAAGTAGGATAAATTTCTCAAACACATTGGTACGATTTTCATATAATAAATTTATATTTTAATATATATAATTTAAAAATATATTTATCAAGGACCTTTCACTTGAATAATATTTTATTTCATAAATAACCTATTTCTATATAAAAAATGTAAAAAGACAATTTAATTCAAAATATTATTATTTATCAAAATTTAATTAATGGTATAAACATCAATTCTAAGAACCAAAAATTGAGTCGAGTAGTACTGAGATGGGTGACCTCCCGGAAGTGCTTCACTCCTGTGAACATCACCTAGATGCAATGAGTGCTAAGTGGGTCATTCATTATCACGAGAGATGGGTTCTTGTGAACCACTACTCCTAAAAAATGGATCAATGAATTTGACTCGAAAAACTACATGATTGAATCCTAATAGCAATATCACAATCAAAAATTAATTTAAAAAATAATTTTCAAAAACTTCCATATTAAATTCTCAGGTTTTACATAAAAAAAAAGGAGTAAAAACTTACTTTGGAATATACTTGCAATAATATAGTAACCTCAACTTAGCATACCTAAATTTGGCTAAAAAGTCCCGTGTTCATATCACCCCACTCATCACAATTAATGATTTTTAATATTAAAAATAAATAAAAATTACAATATTTAAAGAGAAATCTTCGCCATCTGTTAGGGGTTTTCTTTTAACGTGTAGAATGAAGTTTCGCAAATAAATATGCCCTCACAATATTCTCCTACGTCTATCCAGAAGTCGCGAAAAAAATGCCATTATTTTATTTTTAAATGGTTTAATCTTCCATTATAATCGCCTTAAGACCAAAAATGTTTAGTCAATCATCCGAAAATTTATTTAAAATATTTATAATTGTAAAATTTACCTTCTATTTTTTTTATTTTTAACTCTATTTCAAATCCGTGCTTTCATGTGGCCTGCGTGAGTGATAGTATGTCTGTCTTGACTTGAGTCTTTGCGTATTCTTATCGCCCACGGAGCTCAAAACAAGGGACGTCATTTACACGCTGGGACTTCCATTCAGCTGAGTAGGATAAGAGGGTGAAAGGGCAAGCTGGTTTTAGATCATCGTGTTTTACAATTGATCTTTATATTACTTTTAGTGTATGGTTGAAAAAGTTTGGGATAAATAAAGGAGTGAAGTTTTTTGCTGTTTTGTTGACTTCAAAAAGACATTTGATACTGTTTAGAAACAAACTTTGAAACAAAATGGAAGAGCTTGGAATTTCGAAAAAGCATAGGGTTGTTGTTCACAGACTTTATGATCAGGTTTAAGTCAAAATCATAACAAGGGATACTCTATTTGAATGTCTTGGAAGCAACATTGATTAGTGCTTAAGATTTTTGGATCAACTGTGTGCAAGTTTTTACATCAAACACATCAAATCATACTCCATGATCCATTATCAGGATGTAAAGCAGTAGAGAGAAGTTGATCCAGAAACGTTCATGTAAAAACTTGCACACAATTGATCTAGAAATCTTGAGCACTAACTATTATGGACTATGGAAACAAAATGTTACTAAGTGACATTGATGTCAAATAGGGTTTCTCATTGTCTTCCACTTTGTTCAACTTATACACAAACAAATTAGAGTGGTTAAGCAAGTGGAGAGGTGAGGGTTTATTCTTGGCCACTTATGTGATCAAGTTGTTGGTATATGATAGATAATAACCCAAATAACAAGATATTAAAAAAATTCAACCCCAATATAATGTAAGATATACAATGTGATGACCTCGATGATAACATCTTGAAATCATTACAAAAATAACAAATAAGATCATTAAAATTGTAATAACTTAATAACTAGGAGAAATGATGATAGCTTGTTAACATATCAATTATTAATTAATGCAATTGATTAACCTTTGCATATATGATACTAATCCAACCTATAATTGAAAATATCAAGTCAATGACTAATGAATCCTTAATTGATCACCATTCTATGGTTATGGATATCACTAGCATATATATTAATTTATAAATAATATATATAAAAATGTCGAGAGATATCCTTCAGGCTCCTTTTTATCAATTAGTCACATAAAGGTGCAATAGATTCCTCGAGAAGGATATCTCTTGGTGTTTATATATATAATATTTATAAATTAATATATATATATATATATGCTAGTAGCATTCGCAATGCGACATGGAAGACAAAACTATTAGGGTTAGGGTTAGGGTTAGCATAAGAGTTAGGGTTATGATTAGGATTAGTGTTATCATTATAAATAGAGTTATGGTTACGGTTCAGGATAGGAATAGGGTTAGGGATAGAGTTAAAATTGGGATTAGGGTTGGGTTAGCCTTAGTAGTAAGATTAGGGTTAGGGTTAGAGTTAAAATTGGGATTAGGGTTGGGTTAGTCTTAATAGTAAGATTAGAGTTAAGGTTAGGGTCAAGGTTACGATTATGATTAGAGTTAGAATTAAAATTTGGGTTGGGGTTATCTTCCCAATTAGGGTTAGGATTAGGGTTATGATTAGGATTAGTGTTATCATTATGAATAGGGTTAGGGTTACGGTAAGGGATAGGAATAAGGTTAGGGCTAGAGTTATAATTTGGATTAGCGTTGGGTTAGCATAAGTAGTAAGATTAAGGTTAGGGTTACGATTATGATATCACCATTCTATGGTTATGGATATCACAATGTTAACTAGTGCATCTAGATGAATAATAAGTCATTAGCTAATTCTAAAGAATAACACTTTTAATGCCTAAAACCTTAACTATAAATGTTCATGGCTCATTGATTATTAGTAACTTTAATTTTGAGGTTAATAATGAATACTACCTTCAAACATTAACTATGTTGATATAAATAGATTATCAAACAAGTATTATAATTGATAAAAAAATATCTAAAGATAACTAAGATTTAACAAAATGTTACAACAATAACAACAAATTAGTGGAATAAATAAAGTACTTCAAAATAATTATAACCATAAGTTCTTCAAGTAATGATAAACTCTACATTCACATGCTAAACACTTATTCATCTAAACCATGAACAAATTATTTATAATGTTAGATAGCACACCAAATATGTACTACTTTCTAGTTTTCAAGGAAGGAGTAAGGTTGTCAGGGAAATCCAAGGGAATAATAATGGTACTTTGTGGTATTTTCTCATGCACAAATAAATTTTATAGTTGAATATTTTTTTACATGGCTTTTACCAACCATCGAGTACTCAAGGGTTCTTGCTTTCCTAATGAAATCCATAAGAAAAACTATTGATAAAATTATTAAAACAATATCACAATGATTACTATAATGTGCAATAATTCATAACTATATGAATACCAAAAGAATAGTAAGTCTCATTAATTCAATTTTAATTAAGTCATCAATAATTCACATCAACAATTATATATATCAAATTAATGACCAAAAAATATTAACAAAATAATAGCTAAAACATGAAATTAATAATAAATATCTTTGAAACCTAATAAAAAATAATGCATAATGAACTAAAGGATCTTGAACACTCCTAATTCAATTTACTAGAATAGATCCCTCTATTAAAATAATCCACTTGATTTCAATAATTTATCTCTCCAAATAATTCACTCATCAATTTGAATAATGTAAACTAGGATGACAAAGTGTATTCCAATTTTACTCTATTTCATTATTTTTTAATTAGTAAAATTTATTTTCACAACAATTTATTTATTATCAAATCTAGATAGCAATGATGAATGGATATCAATTTAATAAGTATACAATAAAAATAATTATTCAATCAAAACTACCAAGAACTAAGAAATGGAGATCTACATGATAAATCAAGGTCATGAGGTAAATATTATGAAATTTGTTACTAATTTCAATTATTAAAGTTACACTATTGATCTACAATACTAAAATATAAAAATGGATATTAAGACTATGTTTTGCAATTAATATATCAACTATTGAATTTACCAAGACTATACTTGTAAATGATTGATAAAAAATAATATACTTTATATATACATTTCCATTTTTTGTTGTTGAGTATAACTAAAAGCTATTAAATAAAATACACTTACCTTAACAACAAACATTGACTATTAGTTATAATTTTAAATTAAAATATACCTTTTTGATAACAATATAACTATAATCGCGTGTTTCCTTTTTCTTGTTGTTGGCTAGTGTTGTTCTCCTCAGCTTGTTTCCGTTTTTGAATTGTTGGCTTTGTAACCATGGGATCAAGGCCCTTCCCCTGCTTAATTAATCAAAAACAATATAACTATAATAGATACTTTAATAATATGACTTAATAAAGATAACTAGAACAAGTGTCATATAATGGAAAGTACTTACCTTTATAGTATTATAGAGTTAATAGTAATAGTAACTTAATAGTATGTAATACACATGAAAAAACCTAATAAATAAGACATACAGCACATATAGAATTACACTTTTTGAACAATTGTAGGAATATGATATTTATATGGACATTCATATTAAGATTGTGTTTTACAATTAATATATCAACTATTAAATGTACCAAGACTATAGTTGTAAATGATTGATAAAAAATAATATACTTCATATATACATTTCCATTTTTTTTTGTTGAGTATAACTTTAAAAGCTATTAAATAACATACCCTAACCTTAAAAACAAACATTGACTATTAGTTATAATTTGAAATTAAAATATACATTTCTAATAACAATATAACTATAATAGCTTGTTTCCTTTTTCTTGTTGTTGGCTAGTATCGTTCTCCCCAGCTTGTTTCTTTTTTGAGTTTTTGGCTTTGTAACCATGGGATCAAGGTCCTTCCCTTGCTTAATTAATCAAAAATAATATAACTATAATAGATACTTTAATAATATGACTTAATAAAGATAACTAGAACAACTGTCGCATAATGACAATTACTTGCCTTTATAGTATTATAGAGTTAATAGTAATAGTAACTTAATAGTATGTAATACACATGAAAAAACCTAATAAATAAGACATATAGCACATATAGAATTACACTTTTTGAACAATTGTAGGAATATGATCTCTATGTGGACATTGATATTAAGTCTATGTTTTGCAATTAATATATCAACTATTGAATTTACCAAGACTATAGTTGTAAATGATTGATAAAAAATAATATACTTCATATATACATTTCCATTTTTTTTGTTGAGTATAACTAAAAGCTATTAAATAACATACCCTAACCTTAAAAACAAACATTGACTATTAGTTATAATTTGAAATTAAAATATACATTTCTAATAACAATATAACTATAATAGCTTGTTTCTTTTTTCTTGTTGTTGGCTAGTGTTGCTCTCCCTAGCTTGTTTCTTTTTTGAGTTTTTGGCTTTGTAACCATGGGATCGGGGCCCTTCCCTTGCTTAATTAATCAAAAACAATATAACTATAATAGATACTATAATAATATGAATTAATAAATATAACTAGAACAAGTATCGCATAATGGAAAGTACTTACCTTTATAGTATTATAGAGTTAATAACTTAATAGTAACTTAAAAGTATGTAATACACATGAAAAAACCTAATAAATAAGACATATTTAGCACATATAGAATTACACTTTTTGAAAAATTATAGGAATATGATCTCTATGTGGAAATTGATATTAAGACTATGTTTTGCAATTAATATATCAACTATTGAATTTACCAAGACTATAGTTGTAAATGATTGATAAAAAATAATATACTTCATATATACATTTCCATTTTTATTTTTTGAGTATAACTAAAAGCTATTAAATAACATACCCTAATTAAAATATACCTTTCTAATAACAATATAACTATAATAGCTTGTTTTTTGTTTCTTGTTGTTGGTTGGAGCTGTTCTCCCCAACTTGTTTCCTTTTTTGAGTTTTTGGCTTTGTAACCTTGGGATGAGGGCCCTTCCCCTGCTTAATTAATCAAAAACAATATAACTATAATTAGATACTTTAATAATATGACTTAATAAAGATAACTAGAACAAGTGCCACATAATGACAAGTACTTACCTTTATAATGCTATAGTGTTAACAGTAATAGTAACTTAATAGTATGTAATACATATGAAAAAACATAATAAATAAGACATATAGCACATATAGAATTACACTTTTTGAACAATTGTGAGAATATGATCTCTATGTGGACATTGTACAAAGGTTCAAGGTTCATTGGGATATTTTGTAATGTTTAAATATCGATTTAGATATTATTTTTTGAAAGGGTAGAGACTAAAAAATGGCTAGGTATAGGTTTGGGGTGGATTGGGATATGCTCTAGTGGTTATGGAGATTCCTTGTCCATGTTAACTTCTTTTATGAACTCAAATTTCTTGTTCACTTGCATTTTTCCATGCCTTCCATGAACTTCTTTAGTGAACTTGATAATCACTTGAAGTTGTTAATTTTAGATGGAATCAGATCATCTACAAGACTTGGTTGAGGTCACCATGATGTGATCATAACACAAGCAATGTACAATTGTGGATATTCTTGAGTGAAATGTATCATTATGTTATTTGGCAAAGGTAAAGTTTAGTAGGGGTTTGAACTTTGGCAAAGGATTAAATTTGATTAAATTCTATGTAGAAAATTCCAAATGAACTAGAAGAAAGCACCCTTGTAAGATTGGGTTCAAATGGTAGATTTTGTTTCATAAATGAAATATTTGCAAACATGCTTCTTCACTTAACCATATGGGAAGTTCATTTGCAAGTGAGTTTTGTAGGATTTTTTGTTGAACCAGCTATGTGGAAATAGTTATGTGAACTGGATACCATCTTGAAAAGTGTAACTTTCACATGGGAGATAGATTTATGTATGATTTAAATCATTTTTTATGGATTGGTCGATTTCAGAGGTTAGAACATATCAAGGAAGACATAGATACAAAATAAATAATGCATTAGCAACTCAAAACTTTCACAATTACAGAGAAATGTATGTGAACTTGACATAGTTGAACTACACCTCAAAAAGGAGAAGTTTAGTTGGGCATGGAACTTTGGCACAAGTTAAATCTAAAGCTTCTTATACATTGATGTAAGTGAACTAGACATGATAAAATGAAAACCTTCAAAAACTAGTTCTAAGGTAGATAGGAAGATAAAACCAACAAACACTTATCTTGCATGCCTTAACAGATATGAAAAAAGTAAAAAAGGAAACCCTTACTATTTTTTATTTTTTTTGTTTATCATGTGGTTGAATGAAGAGGGTCACTAGAACTTGAAATTTTTAATTTTACAAAAAAAATCCTTAGACTACCAACATAAGAAAAAGAAAATTTGAAAAAAGGGGGTCCTCATTCCTAGAATGCAATTGATTAATCTTTGCATATATGATCTACTAATCCAATATATAATTGAATATATCAATTCAATGATAAATGAATCCTTAATTGATCATCGTTCTATGGTTATGGATATCACTAGCATATATATTAATTTATAAATAATATATATAAAAACAACGAGAGATATCCTTCTCGCTCTTTTTTATCAATTAGTCACATAAAGGTGCAATAGACGCCTCGAGAAGGATATCTCTTAGCGTTTTTACATATATTATTTATAAATTTATATATATGTATATGCTAGTACCATTCGCAGCGTGACAAGGAAGACAAAACTATTAGGGTTAGGGTTAGCATAAGAGTTAGGGTTAGGGTTAGGGTTACGATTAGGATTAGTGTTATCATTATAACTAGGGTTATGGTTACGGTTAGGGATAGGAATAGGGTTAGTGTTAGAGTTAAAATTGGGATTAGGGTTGGGTTAGCCTTAGTAGTAAGATTACGGTTAGGGTTAGAGTTAAAATTGGGACTAGGGTTGGGTTAGCCTTAATAGTATGATTAGGGTTAGGGCTAGAGTTAAAATTAGGATTAGGGTTGGGTTAGTCTTAGTATTAAGATTAGAGTTAGGGTTAGGGTTACAATTATGATTAGAGTTTGAATTATAATTTAGGTTGGGGTTATCTTCCTAATTAGGGTTAGGATTGGGGTTACGATTAGGATTAGTGTTATCATTATGAATAAGGTTAGGGTTATGGTAAGGGATAGGAATAAGGTTAGGGTTAGAATTATAATTTGGATTAGGGTTGGGTCAGAATTAGTAGTAAGATTAAGGTTAGGGTTAGAGTTACGATTATGATATCACCATTCTATGGTTATGGATATCACAATGTTAACTAGTTCATGTAGATGAATAACAAGTCAATGGTTAATTCTAAATAATATCACTTTTAATGCCTAAAACCTTAACTATAAATGTTCATGGCTCATTGATTATTAGTAACTTTAATTTTTAGGATAATAATGAATACTACCTTCAAACATTAACTATACTGATATAAATAGATTATCAAACAATTATTATAATTGATAAAAAAAATATCTAAAGATAATTAAGATTTAACAAAATGTTACAACGATAACAACAAATTAGTGCAATAACTAAAGTACTTCAAAATAATTATAACCATAAGTTCTTCAAGAAATGATAAACTCTACATTCACATGCTAAACACTTATTCATCTAAACCATGAACAAATTATTTATAATGTTAGATAGCACACCAAATATGTACTTCTTTCTAGTTTTCAATGAAGGAGTAAGGTTGCCAGGGGAATCCAAGGGAATAATAATGGTATTTGGTGTATTTTATCATGTACACAAATAAATTTTATAGTTGAATATTGTTTTATATGGCTTTTACCAACCATCAAGTACTCAAGAGTTCTTGCTTTCCTAATGAAATCCATAAGAAAAATTCTAGATAAAATTATTTTAAAAATATCACAATGATTACTATAATGTGCAATAATTTGTAACTATGTGAAGACCAAAAGAATAATGAGTCTCAACAATTTAATTTTAATTAAGTCATCAATTATTCACATCAACAATTATGTATACCAAATTAATGATCAAAAAATATTAACAAAATAATAGCTAAACATGAAATTACTAATAGATATTGTTGAAACCTAAGAAAAACTAATGGATAATGAACTAAAAGATATTGACCACTCCCAATTCAATTTACTAGAATAGAGCCCTCTATGAAAATAATCCACCTGATTTCAATAATTTATCTCTCCAAATAATTCACTCATCACTTTGAATAATGCAAACTAGGATGATAAAGTGTATTCAAATTTTAGTCTATTTCATTATTTTTTAATTAGTAGAATTTATTTTTATAATAATTTTTTTATCAAATCTATAGCAATGATGAATGGATATCAATTTAATAAGTATACAATAAAAATTATTATTCCATCGAAACTACAAAGAACTAAGAAATGAAGACCTACATAGATAAATCAACTATAAGGTAAATATGAACTTTGTTACTAATTGATTATTAAAGTTACACTATTGATCTACCAATACTAGAATTTAAAAATGGATATTAAAACTATATTTCTCAATTAATATCTCAACTATTGAATTGACGAAAACTATACTTGTAAATGATTGATAAAAAATAGTACACTTCATATATACGTTTCCATTTTTGTTGTTGAGTATAACTAAAAATTATTAAATAACATGCCCTAACCTTTAAAACAAAATTGTCTATTAATTATAATTTGAAATCAAAATATACCTTTCTAATAACAATATAACAATAATAGATACTTTAATAATATGACTTAATAAAGATAACTTAGAGAACAAGTGCCACATAATGGCAAGTACTTACCTTTATAGTATTATAGTGTTAATAGTGATAGTAACTTAATAGTATGTAATACACATGAAAATACATATAGCATATATAGAATTACACTTTTTGAATAATTGTAGGAATATGATCTCTATGTGGACATTTTACAAAGGTTCAAGGTTCATCGGGATATGTTGTAATGTTTAACTGTCGATTTAGGTATTATTTTCTAAAAAGGTAGAGGCTAAAAAATGGCTAGGTATAGGTTTACGATGGATTAGGATATGCTCTAGTGGTTATGGAGATTCCTTGTCCATGTGAAGTTATTTTGTGAACTAAGATTTCTCATTCACTTTCATTTTCCCATGCTTTCCATGAACTTATTTAGTGAACTTTAGAACTAATCACTCTTGAAATTGTTAAGTTTAGATGGAAGCAAATCATCTACAAGACTTGGTTGAGGTCACCATGATGTGATCATAACACAAGCAATGTATAATTTTATATATTCTTGAGTGAAATGGATCATTATGTTTTTTGGTAAAGGTCCGGTTTAGTAGGGGTTTGAAATTTGGCAAAGGATTAAATTTGATTAAATTCTATGTAGAAAAGTCCAAATGAACTAGAAGAAAACACCCTTGCAAGATTGGGTTCAAATGGTAGATTTTGTTCTGTAAAAGAAATATTTGCAAACATGCTTCTTCACTTAACCATATGGGAAGTTCATTTGCAAGTGAATTTTGAAGGATTTTTTTGTTGAACCAATTATGTGGAAATGGTTATGTGAACTGGATACCATCTTGAAAAGTGTATTTCACATGGGACACATATTTCTATATGATTTAAATCATATTTATGGATTGGTTAAGTTCAGAGGTTAGAACTGTAGTGTAGAAAAAATGTATCCCTCTACATTTTCACACTTTTTTGGGCCCTCCCTGCTAAAATTGGGCTACTTTATGCCTTATTCAATCCTATTTTTCATCCACAAGCCTTTTATAATGCATTTTTCGAGGATAATCTTGACACATATCAAATTACCAATCATAATTTAATGATTTTGGGTTATGTGTCCCAAATTTCATAATTTCGGACTCATACACCACCTTGGGAATATGGGTCCCATCTAAGTTTCGGGGCCTAATCCTGAATTTGCATTAAACTTAACATTTCTTGAAATTTATGTCCCAAGCCTAGGCTATTGGGACTCATATGCCCCAACTGGCGTATGAGTCATGCTTTAGCTTATACCTATTTTGAATTCAATTCTTCGTGATATTTATTCTCCTAGATCTGATGTCGACCTGTAGTGTTCTAATTTTGAGAAATTTTGCATAGACAAGTATAAATACAAGGTTATTTCACATATTTTCTCCTAGAAATTTTCATGAGCAATTGTGATCTAGCAATTTCAAGTATTCAAGTATCCTAGAAACATTTAAGGACAAGTATCCTAGCAACTTTTATGGACAAGTATCCTAGCAAGTTTATGAGATCAAGAGCATTCAAGAGCTAATTATCAAGCATTTTGGAGCTATATTCAAGATTCAAGCATTATGTCAAAGTCTTCATGCATCATGTGTGTTTTTGAGCTAACATTTGTGATGTAGGTTTTTATGATTCAAGAAAGAATTCAAGTCAAGATTCATAAGATTCAATCAAGATTCAAGATCCACATTCATGCTAGCCATTTCACAAAAGATTGTAACCTTTATTTCAAGGGATTGGTGAGTTTCAACATTGCATATTGTTCATTCATCATTCATTCATTATATTTCATTTTATTTCAAAGTTTGATTACCAAAATAGGGTTTGACCAAGGCAAACCCCTATCCACTAAAAAAACAACATTTTTCTCTACTCTACATGTGTGATTGTAGATCTAGGTGTTTTGAGCTTGAATATCATTTGAAGACTAAGTTGCAAGATTGAAGAAAGTTGTCAAAGTTGTCAAGAATTTTTCATCGTCACGAAAATTCACCTATAGGCCATAATTCAAAGTTTCAAACTTGGAGATCAGATAGGAGAGAAGCTACAAAAGATCACTAGAGGATACCAGATTTTTAGCAAAACCTTGATAATGGGACTAAATCACCACCTTAGGTGTATGAGTCCTAGTATACCACTTTTCAGCCATTTATGTAGATCTTGGTTTACCAGTTGTAGATTTTGGATCCTGTCTAAAACCCTAAGCTGTGACTAAATCACCTAGTTTGGCGTATAAGTCCCAGTTCACATCAAAAGTCAGAATTTTGGGATTACAAACCTTGTTTTGTGCTTCTTCATTTTTCTAGGTGCACCTCTGTTTATCTCCAGTTTGTTATTTTGATTTAAGTTCATTTTCTAGGTCATATAGTTAGATTTACATGTTACTTTCATTTCTTGTCATTCTGAGTATTTGATTAGTGGTGAACCCTCCCCCTTTCTTTGATCACACCCAAGGAGACCTTGTAACAATCCCTTCTCTCAATTGTACCATTATATTGAGATCTATAGGGTTTCCTTGAATGAGCCAGAGCGAAATATGATAGGTGGGATCCCATCTTCTTGTGTTTTCCCCCTATTTCCATAGGTTTATTTTCATGAACCTAGCCTTTGTACCCCTTATTTCTGATTTGGAGTGTATTTCAATCCTAGATCTAGCTTACATTAGCTTTGCATTAGATCTTGCATTAGTTAATTTTCATTTAGGGCTTCTAAATCTTGCAATAGTGAAAGTGCATATAGGTTGCATTTTTGCATCTTGCATCATTGAATTTCATTTGAAAACTACCATTGCAAACATTCATTTGAACATATGTAATGTCCTGCCACGTAAACCCCATAGGACACAACAACAATAATAAACGGAACAATTTTTTTTTTTAGAAACATCAATTACACTAACCATAATTAAATAATTAATTCAACATTAAGATAATTCCATATGATACCACCTAGTCCCATGGGGTTACATGGTTGTGTTACTCGAAAAATGAACCCAACTAACAACATAGTTAATTAAAACCAAATTAAATAGACAATAGAAGCATGTAATACAAAATGAAAAAGATAACATACAACCAATCATGATTAAAATAGATGAAGAAATACATGAATATCATTTTATTTCTATACAAACTTCCAAGTTCAATATTACATTTGTGGAGCATATTTCCACAAATACAACACATCAAAAATCTAATAATACATTAAAAGATACTTCCCTTATATCAATGGGAAGTGTACATCAAAACCTAGAGTAATACAACTATGAAGAATTGGATACATAATGTGGTACTATCTTCCTCCATGTGAGGCTCTGAGATCACTACATCTGCTTCCGCATCACAATCACCACCTGGGAACCCAATGGGTGTGTAGCATGTTCCACCTGACCTTATGGACCCGAAGGCCCACCCCTCGTGCAAGGAGTTTACAAGAAAGGACCCACATCCAACAAAGCCAAAACAGACAATGTTAACACAACCCAACACAAAACCACATAAAACATAGGCATCAACAATACTCTCAAAGGTAATCAAAGCAAGGGAAGACAAATGGGTACAATAGGAGAGTGTCATCGCATGGCCTTACATGGATTAACCACACTACCTAACACTAGGAGCCGCCTCCATCTATGGTTAACCTGATAGCCTATCTCAAGGCGTCACCCCATAGGGTGACTCATGCAGATCCACTTATCTTTCGCGAAGACAAGGAAGTGACCTTACCAACCAGGTCTTCCCATCCCATCCTTAGCCTTTAAGAGCACTAACGGCATGGGTGAGGCACATAATTAGTCTTGTTAAGAGTTTGATTATGCCAACCCATTAGTTCTTTAATTAGGTTATCAGTTAAAGGAAACTCTTCCCTGGGTTATCCTGATAGCCTCTTTGTGAGTCGGCCCCCATGAAGAGCCACTCTCCCTCGGTTACCCAAAACCAAAATCAAGAAAGGGGGTGTACCTCATCACTCAAAAACGTCAAGGGCATGCATTATAAAAAACACATGAGGCATGAACGATCACGTGAATACATAACATATCATTACACCAAGAACCAAGGAGGTACTACCAACGCACACAACTTCAAGATCAACAGATAAATACAACAACAAAATTCCCAAATGAACAATTTCCCCTAGCCTCTAGTAGTAAATAAATATCTACCCAAGGATGGGATAACACATTTATAAAAACAAGTACATTCAAAATGATAAAATGTTCCAATTAAAATGATGACAAAGCTTAATAAATGATACATTTCTAACTAAAACAATAACAAGGTACATCAACTGCTTTCCTATGTACAGACTTAGATTTGCCATTTGAAATAATCAAACACTCAATGAATTTATCTAACTATTGAACATGCAAAGTATACTAATGTTTCAACTCAATACAAAGCTTAACATGAATAAATACATTGCATATCAAATTATAATTTTATCATTTCAAAATCAACTAATACAAATAAACTACTATTTATGTAATCCACAATAACCCTCTAATACATTACAAAAATTAAGCACTTTAACTTTAACTACGAATATAAATGTATATTTTCATAAACTCATTCTACACAAATATTTATTATCTCATCTTATTTCTTTTTACCAAATCAGAATAATTCCTAAATCTAAATTTACATAGTCATTTTCTAAATAAGGTTTAATAGAATATTTCTCTAAATCTGAGTTTTATCAATATCTATTTCCTTTAATCATCAAATCACAATTATCTCAAATAAGTATTTTCAATAATATTATCATTATAAAACTAAAACAGAAACAAAATTATATTAAGTTACAAATCTGCATATATATTTTTCTTTAAGAAACAATAGTAGTGTTTATATATATATCCAACAGTAATTATACAAGGTAAGAGCCTGCAGTAAAATTTGCATGGCATAAAACACAAAAAATAGCATGTCGAAAATATAAATGTATATCCATACATAGATATATATATATATTTACATAATGAATGTTTTCCCAATTGGCAATCATTGAGAAGATGTTGTTTAAACGCAACTCACATAGCATATAGGCACGCATACACCCACACACACACACACACACACACACACACATATATATATATAAATCAAAGATAACCCACAGCGAACGAAGGGACAACCGGCATTGATCTGAGCACTGGGTGCACTCTCCATGGTGTGCAACACTTAGAGATCACTGAGTGCATAGAATAAGAAGCCTTCCACTAGCCACCCAACACAACTACTTATAGATTAAAATAAAGCAAACCCAACCAGAAAGGTACGATTAAGTTTCAAAGGGGTCTACCAAGAAATACATAGGACTAGTACAAAGCCAGCTTCAATAACCTTTGCCATCATCCCCACTGCCCGCGCCGAGCAGGAGACTTAGAAAAAGATAAGAATATCCTTATAAGCCCCAAAAAAAAAATATACATGAGACACGCAAGAATGGTAAGGCATATTTCTACAGACGTAACCAACATATTTCAAATCCGGTACTTGAAAACATAAAACCCAACACCAAAAGAAAAGAAAGAAACGAAATTCAAAGACAAGAAAATAAGCGATCCAAAAACACAGACGATGGGAAAAGCCAGAATGCAATCAACATTTTAAATCTAGACTACAATAGACTGATCCCAAAATGAACGAATCGAATGAGCATAACACACATAGAGATGACATTCTCAATAAATAAAAATTTGAAAAGCAAATAATACAATCACATAAATATATTTATCTTTTAATAGAAACAGAGGATAAAGAAATTTCTTCAATGCTACCTGGAGTCCTTCACCTATTAATCAATCGGAGACAATATACTATGCCGAGTGCTTCCAGACCAGCTTTGCTCTTCCACCAATTTATGAAATCCACAGTTAACAGATCCAATTTCCGAGAACCCCAATTTTCTAGAGCAAAAACTAATATTTTTATTTTTTAAAACAAAGTTACATTTTCCAGAGACAAAACAAAATTGCAGAGAGAATTGCCTTTTTTTCCTTTTCAAAAAAAACCCCCAAATGAATATAAAATCCAGAAAAAGCAAAATCAGAAAGTTGCCACTGATTTCCAGAAATCACTCCACATGAAAATAGCCACTTGCCATTTATTTATTTTTCCTCAATTTCAAATAAAGCATTTTCACCCAATTTCCATTTTAACTACCTCTTCAATAATTAAACAATATAATTACATGCTAAAATATAATTAACACTATGCCTATAAATATTATCTAAAATAATTCAATATACAATTAAAACCACAAAACATTTAGATTTATAATTAATATTAAATTAAATACTCAACGTTATAATTAATCACAATAATAATACTTTTAATGTTTTAATTAAATATTTCATTAACGTGCAACTTATTAATTTAGATATATTTAAATTAAATGATATTCTCATAATTAATTTAAAATATGTAATATTAATAAATCAATTAACGTCCTCTTCAAAAATAAATAACATTAATTATATTATCTAGCTAATTTATTTTCTAAAAGAATTAATGACATTCACGTCAAATATAGTTCAATTATTTAAACTAACCTCTTCAAATATCCTTTAACTGAAACAATTTATTTAACGATAGCATAATAACTATATTCAAACCATTAAACAATCATTAATAAAACCATGGAAATAAATAACACAAAATAAAATGATACCCTCAAGAATGAGGTACGAACAGTTGACATAGACAAACGATGATGAAACAATGGACACGAATGGGGATACTTTCTTGTCAACTCCCTAACCACATCAAAACCATTGGGTATGTAGGGCACACTCAGACTCAAAAATGTGGGGGAGTCAACACCCGGTACCTGTAGTCCTACATAAAACCAAATGTTGAAACAACATATACATATAAACTCATAATCAAACACACTGTGAGAGAGGATTGTAGTGAGGCAAGGCGCTCACGGATGAATGATGCAACACCGTCCCTCTCACCTAAATCACAAAAAATAACCATAATCTGAACATCACCATTAAGCAACAGTAACAACAGCATAAGCATAAACAACAAACACATGTGTCCACATATCATAAGCAAAAGAAGCAGAATTGTCTTCCAACCAAACAACATGGTGAAATAGATGCCTATCAAAGTATCAAGTATGCATCAAAACATAACCAATAACCAAACAATGTCACACCACACACAGAACAGTATCATAAATGTATCAGTAACACGAGAGGCACTACATCCTCCCCCCTAGATCTAGGCTTACTCCTGGAAGCTAGAAAACAAATAGGGAAAAGATTCTCGGATGCATCCTCCCATGTCACTAAAGAGTCATCATTAGGGTCCCATTGGACCCACACCTGATCAATTTCTTTTCCCCTAAGAGCGAGCATCTTGTGTTGAAGAACGGCCATGGGTTCCAGTGCGAGTTGCCTGTCCTTGACCTATAAAGCATTCCAATCCAGTACATGAGATATATCACGAAAATAAGGCCTAAGAACAAAAACGTGGAAAACATCATGTATGCATGATAAATTGGGTGGCAAGGCTAAACAGTAAGCAATGGGCCCAATTCTCTCCAGAACCTCAAACAGACCCACAAAACGAGGGGCCAACTTGGAGCCTTTCTCGTAACAGATAGGGCTCTTTCATGGACGCACTCAAAGAAACACCCGATCACCCACTAAAAACTAATGATCAACCCTATGAGCATTGGCATATTTCTTCTGCCTATCTTGAGCCGCTACTAAGTGTTCTCTAATGTGAGTGACTTGTTGCTCCATATCATGTAGCATCTCCAGCCCAAGAAGAACCCTATCCTCAAGACGGTCCCAACTCAAAGGAGTTCAATAATGGCGAACATACAATGCCTAGAACGGTGGCATCCCGATCGAACTGTGGTAACCATTATTGTAAGAAAACTCAACCAGAAGTAGATGGTCTTCCCAATGATATTGTTGATCCATAATGTACATGCGAAGCATGTCCTTGAGAACCTGATTGACCCTCTTGGTTTATCCATCTATCTCCAGATGGTAAGCAGAACTGAAGTTCAACTGGGTTCCTAAGTCACGCTACAACAATATCCACAAAGAAGAGGTGCACACTAGTTCTCTATCGAAAATTATTCTTCATGGGATTCCATGCAGCCTCACAATATCATCCATGAAAATTTTGGCCACAAATGATGCAATATAGGATGATCAAATGGGAGAGAAATGTGCCACCTTGGTCAACCTTTCAACAGTGACCATAATAGCATCATTCCGACGTGAATTCATGAGCAACCCAATAATGACATTTATAGATATAATATCCCATTTCCATTCAGGAATGAGATGGGGTTGCAAAAGACCTACAGGACGTTGGTGCTTTGATTTTACCCTCTCACACTCCAGGAACCTCACTACAAGGTCTGCAATATCTCTCTTCATCCCAGTCCATAAAAACAATGGACGAAGGTCTGCATACATCTTCTTAACACCTAGATGAGCCGAATAGGGAGCCCAATTTGCTTCAGTCATAATTAGGATACAAAGACCCTCAGTGGAAGGTACATATATGTGACCCGAACATCACAAAATTCCATCAAACTGAAGGGTATAACTAGTAAATCGTCCCTCCAACACTCTACTTGACTCAATCTTTGACTTCACTTCCAGAAACCAGTTGTCTAAAGGGAGTGCTGCAAGAATCTGACTCTTTAAGTCAACCTCAAGAGTCACAGAGGATAACTCATGTCATTGATGGCTTAGATCATCTACCACAACATTTTCCTTACCCTTGATGTATTTTACCTCAAAATCATATTCGCCAAGGAACTCCATCTATCTTCTCTATCGGGCATTAAGATTTGGTTGCGTGAAAATATATATTACAAGCTGTGATGGTCACTGTGCAACTCAAAACTATGCCCCAATAAGAAATGCCTCCACCTTACCAGAGCATCAACAATGGTGGCCAAGTACAAGTCATGCGTAGGGAAATTTATCTCATGGTCCTTGAGCTTACGTGACTCATAAGCTATCACCCGGCCTTCTTGCATAAAAAAAACCCCTAACCCTTCCAAGGATGCATCTATGCAAACCACAAAGTCCTAAGTTGGATCAGGTACAGCAAGAATAGGTGCACTGGTCAGCTTCTCCTTAAGAGTTTGAAAATTCGAATGACACTTTTCTGACCAATTATACTTCTTCTCTTTCCTCTGTAGAGAGGTGATGGGATGTGCAACCTTTGAGAACCCTTAAGAAAATGTCGATAGTAGCCTACCAATCCCATCAAGCTGTGAATTTTTGGAACATTTGTGGGTGCATGCCAATCTATAATTGCTTGGATCTTTGAGGGATCCACGGTGATACCTTATCCTAAAATAACATGCCCCAATTATTTCACTTCAACCTTAAAAAACTCACACTTTTCCAGGTTTACAAACAATTGGTTATCTCTCAAAAATTGCAACACTAGCTTCAAATGTTCCTTGTGCTCCTCCATAGTTCTAGAGTAGATTAGGATGTCATCAAGGAACACAAGAAAAAATCTATCCAAGTAGGTCTAGAAAACACCATTCATTAAACTCATGAAAACTGAGGGTGCATTTGTTAACCTGAATGGCATGACAATGAATTCATAATGTTCTTATCGGCTATGAAATGCAGTTTTTTGAATATCCTCCTCTACAATCCACAACTGATGGTATCCCAACTTGAGGTCAATTTTAGAGATTACGGCTTTTCCTTGACTGAAATTTTCTACCCTACTAAGAATGAGAGGACTTATTCTTTGATTGGAACTGTTGTTACTACTACTGACAACCCTTAGCAGGCATAGATTGGCCCCTAGAAGATCCTGCAGCCTGAGACTACCCACCTAGGGAACCAAAACCAGAAGCAGATGTATTACCGATTTGAACTCCTATGAGGCCTCCTAATGCCAAGTTCAAATTTTCCTCCACAAGATGAGCTTTCTCCACAACTACCTCCATATTCTTTGGCTCGAAGACTCAGACCCCTCCACTAATCTGGGCATTCAAACCCCTGACAAAATTTTGTACAAGCATAGCCTCATCATTACCAATCCCGACATACTGCTTAAGCTCATAGAAGCAGCACTCATATTGTTCTACGGACATTACCATCTGCCTTAAATCATGAAATTTGTTTGCATGGCACTGCCTCCAGTGATCAGATAAGAAACGGGCCCTGAACCGTTCTAAAAATAAATCCCAAGTCACTGAAACGATGTTAAGGTGCAATTTCTACTCTTCCAATCTCCGCCATGTGGATGCAAATTCTCTTAGGTGCATGATGGTGCACCTTTCCCTAGTATTATTTCCATAGGGATGCATAGCAAAGCATTGATCTAGATCAATAAGCTAATTTTATGCCTCCAATCCTCCACCACATCCATCAAATATGGGAGGACGTGCCCTAAGGAGGTCTCTCATATGACCTATGACCACAACATCCTGATATGTCGATATTTCATTCCTCCTCAGTGATCGCTCTCTCTCTGACCACCCGCTACTCTTCTTGCCTAAGACCCAAACGGCCAAGGACCTCCTCCAACAGTTGTCGCAACTTCTCACCATCCTGACCTAGTTGCTCCAAGTTCGGGCCTCTTCTTGTAGGGTTGTTTTGCGAACCCTGGTGTTCCTCTTGTTCAGATTCATGGGAACTTTGAGGTGGTAAGTTATGACAGCCAGCTCCGCGAACACCACCACGGCCATGTCCCCAACCCCTAAGCATGATTCTATGCAACAAAAGACGGAGTACATAAGTTCAAAGTTACACAAAAAGGTTAACACAATGGGCTCACTTAACCTACAATACCTAGTGTTGTTAACCTTGGCTCTGATACCAAGTTGTAATGCCCCACCATGCAAACCCCATAGGACACAACAACAATAATAAATGGAACAAATTATTTTTTTAAAAGCATCAATTACACTAACCATAATGAAATAATTAATTCAACATTAAGATAATTCCATATGATACCACCTAGTCCCATGGGGTTACATGGTTGCGTTACTCAAAAAATGAACCCAACCAACAACATTGATAATTAAAACCAAATTAAATAGACAATAGAAGTGTGTAATACAAAATGACATAAAGATAACATACAACCAATCATGATTAAAATAGATGAAGAAATACATGAATATCATTTTATTGATATACAAACTTCCAAGTTCAATATTACATTTGTGGAGCATATTTCCACGAATACAACACATCAAAAATCCAATAATACATTACAAAGATGCTTCCCTTATATCAATGGGAAGTGTACATCAAAACCTAGAGTAATACAACCATGAAGAATTGGATACATAATGTGGTACTATCTTCCTCCATGTGAGGCTCTGAGATCACTGCATCTACTTATGCAACATGATCACCACCTAGGAACCCAATGGGTGTGTATCACATTCCACCCAACCTTGTGGACCCGAAGGCCCACCCCTGTGCAAGGAGTTGACAAGAAAGGACCCACATCCAACAAAGCCAAAACAGACAAGGTTAACACAACCCAACACAAAACCACATAAAACATAGGCATCAACAATACTCCTAGAGGCAATCAAAGCAAGGGAAGAAAAATGGGTATAGTAGGAGAGTGTAATCGCATGGCCTTACATGGATTAACCAGACTACGTAACACTAGGAGATGCCTCCATCTATGGTTAACCTGATAGCCTATCTCAAGGCACCTCCCCATAGGGTGACTCATTCAGAGCCACTTACCTTTCACGAAGACAAGGTAGTGACCTTACTAACCAGGTCTTCCCATCCCATCATTAGCCTTTAAGAGCATTAATGGTATGGGTGAGGCACATAATTAGTCTTGTTAAGAGTTTGATTATCCCAACCCATTATTTCTTTAATTAGGTTATCACTTATTAAGGATACTCTTCCATGGGTTATCCTGATAGCCTCTTTGTGTGTCATCCCCCATGAAGAGCCACTCTCCCTACGATTGCCCAAAACTAAAATCAAGCAAAGGGGTGTACCTCATCGCTCAAAAATTTCAAGGGTATGCATTATACAAAACACACGAGGCATGAACCATCTCGTGAATACATAACATATCATTACACCAAGAACCAAGGAGGTACCACCCACGCACACAACTTCAAGATCAATAGATAAATACAACAAAATTCCCAAACACACAATTTCCCCTAGCCTCTGGAAGTAAATAAATATCTACCCAAGGACGAGATAACACATTTATAAAAAAAAGTACATTCAAAACAATACAACGTTCCAATTAAAATAATGACAAATTTTAACAAATGATACATTTCTAACTAAAACAATAACAAGGTACATCAATTCCTTTCCTATGTATAGACTTAGATATGCCATTTGAAATAATCAAACACTCAATGAATTTATCTAACTATTGAACATGTAAAGTATACTAATGTTTCAACTCGATACAAATCTTAAAATGAATAAACACATTGCATATCAAATTATAATTTCATCATTTCAAAATCAACTAATACAGATAAACTACTATTTATGTAATCCACACTAACCCTCTAATACATTACGGAAATTAAGCACTTTAACTTTAACTACGAATATAAATATATATTTTCAGAAACTCATTCTAAACAAATATTTATTATCTCATCTTATTTATTTTTACCAAATCAGAATAATTCCTAAATCTAAATTTACATAATCATTTTCTAAATAAGGTTTAATATAATATTTCTCTAAATCTGAGTTTTATCAATATCTATTTCCTTTAATCATCAAATCATAATTATCTCAGATAAATATTTTCAATAATATTATCATTATAAAATTGAAACAGCAACAAAATAATATTATAATATTGCTCTAAATCTGAGTTTTATCAATATCTATTTCCTTTAATAATCAATCATAATTATCTCAGATAAATATTTTCAATAATATTATCATTATAAAATTGAAACAGCAACAAAATAATATTAAGTTACAGATCTGCATATATATTTTTCTTTAAGAAACAACAGTAATGTCTATATATATATATATTTCCAACAGTAATTCTATAAGGTAAGAGCATATATATTTTTCTTTAAGATCATATATAATTACAGATCTGCATATATATTTTTCTGTAAGAAACAACAGTAGTGTATATATATATGTATATATATATATATATATATATATACATATATATATATATATATATATATATATACATACATATACATATATACATATTTCCAACAGTAATTATATAAGGTAAGAGCCTACTATAAAATTCACATGGCATAAAATACAGAAAATAGCATGTCAAAAATACAAACGTCTATCCATACATATATATATATATACACAATGAATGTTTTCCCAATCAGCAATCATAGAGAAGATTTCGTTGTTTAAACGCAGCTCACATAGCATATAGGCACACATACACCCACACACACACATATATATATTTCAAAGATAACCCATAGAGAACAAAGAGACAATCAGCGTTGGTCTGAGTGTTGGGTGCACTTTCCATGGTGTGCAACACTTAGAGATGGCACTGGGCGCATAGAAGAAGAAGCCTTCCACTAGCCGCCCAACACAACTACTTGCATATTAAAAGAAAGAAGACCCAACCAAAAAGGTATGGTTAAGTTTCAAAGGGGTCTACCAAGAAATACAAAGGACTGGTACAAAGTTGGCTTCAACAACCTTATCCATCATCCCAGCTGCCCGCGCCGAGCAAGGGACTTAGAAAAAGATAAGAATATCCTCAGAAGCCCCAAAGAAAATAAACATACATGAGGCATGCAAGAATGGCAAGGCATATTTCTATGGAGGTAACCAACATATTTCAAATCCGGTACTTGAAAACATAAAACCCAGCACGAAAAGAAAAGAAAGAAACGAAATTCAGAGACAAGAAAATAAGCGATCCAAAAACACAAATGATGGGGAAAGCCAGAATGCAATCAACGTTTTAAATACAGACTACAATAGACCGATTCCAAAATTAACGGATCGAATGAGCATAACACATAGAGAGACTTGGCATTCTCAATAAATAAAATTTTGAAAAGAAAAAAATACAATCACATAAATATATTTCTCTTTTAACAGAAACAGAGGATAAATAAATTTATTCGATGCTACCTAGAGTCCTTCGCCTATTAATTAATCGGAGATGATATACTATGTCAAGCGCTTCTTGACCAGCTTCACTCTTCAACCAATTTACGAAATCCACAGCTAACGGATCCAATTTCTAAGAACCCCAATTTTCCAGAGCAAAAAATATTATTATTTCTTTTTTTAAACAAAGTTACATTTTCCAAGGACAAAACAAAATTGCAGAGAGAATTGCCTTTTTTTCCTTTTCGAAAAAAAACCCCAAATGGATATAAAATCCAGAAAAAAAAAATCATAAAGTTTCCACCGATTTCCAAAAATCACTCCACAAGAAAATAGCCACTTTCCATTTATTTATTTTTCCTCGATTTCAAATAAAGCATTTTCATCCAATTTCCATTTTAACTAACTCTTCAATAATTAAGCAATATAATTACATGCTAAAATATAATTAACACTATGTCAATAAATATTATCTAAAATAATTCAATATACAATTAAAACCACAAAACGTTTAGATTTATAATTAATATTAAATTAAATACTCAACTTTATAATTAATCACAATAATAATATTTTTTAATGTTTTAATTAAATATTTCATTAACACAACTTATTAATTTACATATATTTAAATTAAATGATATTCTCATAATTAATTTAAAATATGTAATATTAATAAATCAATTAACGTCCTCTTCAAAAATAAATAACATTAATTATATTATCTAGCTAATTTATTTTCTAAAAGAATTAATGACATTCACGTCAAATATAGTTCAATTATTTAAACTAACCTCTTCAAAGAATATCGTTTAACTGAAACAATTTATTTAACGATAACATAATAACTATATTCAAACCATTAAACAATCATTAATAAAACCATGGCAATAAATAACACAAAATAAAATGATACCCACAAGAATGAGGTACGAACAGTTGACATAGACAAATGATGATGAAACAACAGACATAGATGGGGATACTTTATTGTCAACTCCCTAACCACATCAAAACCATTGGGTATGTAGGGCGCGCTCAGACCCGACAATGCGGGTGGAGTCGGCGCTCTATACCTGCAATCTTGCATAAAACCAAATGTTGAAACAACATATACATATAAACTCATAATCAAACACACCGTGAGAGAGAATTGCAGTGAGGAAGGGCGCTCACAGATGAATGATGCAACACCGTCCCTCTCACCTAAATCACAAACAATAACCATAATCTGAACAACATCACTATTAAGAAATCAGTAACAATAGCACGAGCATGTAAACAACAAACACATGTGTCCACATATCATAAGCAAAAGAAGCATAATTGTCCGCCAACCAAACAACATGGTGAAATAGATGCCTATCAAAGTATCAAGTATGCATCAAAACATAACCAATAACCAAATAGTGTCACACCACACACAAAACAGTATCACAAATGTATCAGTAACACGAGAAGCACTACAACATACAAACCAGAAACCTTAACATTCACTCAGAATTTGTTGAATTTAGTGTCAAAACCCTAATTTGGGACCCATTCACCCCTCTAGCCGATTTAATCCCAATATAGGTTGTTTTACCTAATTTCTAAGAATTTTGTGTTGACTATTTTTCAACATTTGAACCCTTCAAAAACCCTAATTGGGACTCATACGCCCCTCTAGGTGATTTAGTTTGTTTCAGACCCAAAACTATAGTTGACAACATTAAAAACTTTGTTTTTGTGCTTCTATTTATTGTTGTTAGATATTTATTTTAGATTGATGAGTTCTATTTCATTCATTTCATTGGATCTAGCTTAATTCGGTTCATTTCATGCATTGATTAATTTCAAAATTACATTTACAACATTTCATTTTTTAGATTATTGCATAGTGTAATCAACAAATTACCTTGTTTAGAATCTAAAAATTGCATTTACACATTATATTATCGGTCATTTCATTAACACCATCATCCATAGATCCTCTAAGATAACCCTCACTTTGAAACATCCTTAATTGATTGATATAACATGTGAGGAGTATGAAGCTTTGAAAGAACTGTTAGGAGTTTATGATAAGTCATCTACTCCCCCTACAAAACAAGGAGTCACTTGTGCTATGGTTAGTGAAATAACAAAAAATGGGAGATTTTCTTTCGTATGGTTTAGGACATAGAGAAAACACACTTCCCAATTATTTCATTGAAGGAAACCCTAGAGATCTCAATCTAAGATATGCAAATGACAAAGAGATCTTGCAATAGGTTTTTCCTAGGGTCTGATTATAAATTAATGAGGGGTTCACCACCAAGCTAGGGCTTGGAAAGACTAATGAAATTCAAATCAAAATGATTAAACCTAATGTAATGCAATCTTTCACTAAATGACCTAAAAAAGCATGTAAAACAAAATAAAAAGTTGAGAGATGAAAGATGTGCACCTAGAAACCTGAAGATGAATGGATGAAGGCCTAAAATTCTGAAAACATTGATTTTAAAGCCTACTGGGACTCATACATCAGTCTAGGTGATTTAGTCCCAAATCTAGGTTTTTGTGTAGAAACTGAAATCTAGCAAATGGGTGTCTGAAACTGCAAAAACCTAGAAAATGGCCTAAACTAGGACTCATATGCCAGAACTGGTGTATGAGAATAGTTAGGGTTTTTTGAAGCATCAAAGTTTGAATCTACTATTTAATGTCCACTCTGTCCTTTCCAATTGATTTCCAGATTTGAAACCCTGATTTTTAACCTGTAGAAGTCTTCCAAGTATCTCCAATGCAAGGTGACAACTTTGAAAATTTTGAACACTTTGAAAACTTTCTCTTAAATGTATCTTCAACCTAAACTTATAAATCACACACCAAAGAGAGGGAAAAAAATTAATTTGTTAGTGGAAAAGGTTTTTCCTTGGTCAAACCTTGTTTTAGTAATCAAACCTTGAAATGAAATGAAATAGGAATGGAGAATGATGAATGAACAAAATAAGATGTTGCAACTCACCAAACTCTAACAATAAAGTGTTACAAACATGTATGAAGTGGATCCAATGGATATAGATATTGACTCTTGCTTGAATAGGATAGAACTTGAATTGAATGCTAGCTTGAATAATAAAACCCTACATCAAAATTGTTAGCTCAAAAACAAACATGTTGCATGATGACTTTAACATGATTCTTGATACTTGAATAATGCTCTTAAATTCATGATAATCTGTAGCCCTTGAATGCTCTCTAATTCTCTTGTAAACTCAAACTTGCTAATGCATGAATACTTGAATGCTTGGGAGTGAAAATGAGTGAAAGAAACTTGTATTTATACTTGATTATGCTAAAATTCTCGAAATTACAACACAACAAAATGACATCAGATCTAGGAGGATAAAATTCTACCAATAATTTGAATTAATTTTAATTTAGGGCTACACAGGAATCATACGCCCAAGGTGGCGTATGAGTCCCATTAGGCATAAATTATGGGACAATTTTCAAAAATGCATAAAAAGGTGTGAAATTCAGATCGGGACCCAAAACCCCAGGTGGCGTATGAGTCCCAAACCACCAAATTTGGGCCACACAACCTAAAAACACCTAAACTATGATTGTATATTGATTTATTTTGAGATCATCCTTGAAAAGATGCATTAAATGTGGCTTGTGGATGCAAAATAAGGCCAATTAGAGCATAAAGAAGCCCAATTATTTAATAAAACCTTAGAAAAGTGTGAGAGTATGTTACAACACTCCAAATAAGGCTGCAATAAGCTCATTTAGTTCACAAGGGCCCAAGACCTAATGTGAATATGTTAGAAACATTGCAACACTAAATCAAGGCCATGTTAGGGAGTTCTTTTTCCATCATTACATCTAGACCCCACATTAGTGAGAGGAGGAACTTTCTTCCAACTCACACTAAAGTACACCAACACACATCAAGAGGGGTCTAAATGTACCAATGTTAGTAAGACAAGTCATCCATGATCAAGAAGGTTGTGCAAGCCCTCAAGGCCAAGATCATATGGAAAACCAACATAGGCACAAAATAACATGCATGAAAATTATATAAAGAGAAATAACAAAGCACAAGCATACACTACCAAAGACAAAAAGAAAAGAAAAATAAAATAAAAGAGGGGTGGATCAAGTTTCATCCGTTTATCCAACATGGTGTGGATCAGATATAGGTTGTTTGTTCGGAAAATGCATGCTCACTCTGAGGCAACAGAACTCTAGGTTGTCTATTGGGTGAATAATCCAAGAAGTTGACACATACACACACAGTCGGTATGTTCTCACACACATGTGCGAGTGGCTAAGGGAAAGTCATGCCTCAGTCGGTCTTCCCGTCAAACCATACCAAAGTTATACCTCCTAATAACCTTGATAAGGCACCACGCAACAATGATCTTCGAGCTTCATGAGGCAAGAAAAGCTTCATATGCTTGGGAGTCATGAACAAACAAGATGGCTCCACAAGCATGCAAAGTGTGTTATGCAAAGTGGAAATATAAACAAAAGTGAAAATGCAACAATAAGGAATGTTCAAAGGAGTCTTTCTTAATTCGTACGAGGTCTTAACTTAGGGAACATTGTGCCTAATGTCTCCAAGAGAGGACCAATCAAAGAATAGAATATTCACAACTTAGGGGATGTAGTGTGTCACTTTAAGCCACTAAGAGAAATATAATATTCTAAGAGAGATCACACTCTTGAGGGAAATCACACCTAGTGTCACCACAAAGTGAAAGGCGCGTCGCATGAAATAAGAAGACTACACAATGAAACATGAAATGTAAAAATAATAATTCCAATGTATGCCCACGCTTTAAAGAAATTTCTAAACACCATGTTGTGAGAAATTACTTTGACGTATAAAATGATAAATGCTAACAATAAAGAGGACATGCGAGCTTAGTTGGAAAACCCTATGCCAATTCATATGTTTCCAAATAAAGCTACGTCATGCAAAAGGAAAGAGAGGGGTTGCCCCCAAAATAACACACATAAGGGATCTATGGATTTGGGGTCAGTATGTTCTTGCTACAATGATATTAGAGAGCTCAAATATATCCATTCCCCAAACACACAGAGAATTGGAAGAATGACACAAAGAGATAAAAAATAAAGAAAAATCCTTTTGGGTCAAAATGGAAGAGATATGAATGTCAAGACACCTTGTGTTATCCCCAAAAGGAAAACATAAGACAAATAAAAAAGATAAAAGAAAAGATTTTTGGGTCAACATGGAAGAGACATGAATGTCTCGACCCCTTGTGTCATCCCCAAAGGAAAACACAAGACAAAATAAAAAAGATAAACAAAATCTTTTGGGTCAACATGGAAGAGACATGAATGTCTCAACGCCTTGTGTCATCCTGAAAAGGAAAACACAAGAAAAATGAAAAAGATAAAAGAGTGACGACATAGAGAAGAATGTAGGTACAAATAGAGGAATGTCACAAAGAGAGAGAGAGAGAGAGAGAGAGAGAGAGAGAGAGGGATAACATCAAATAGAATGTTACAAGGGATCACATCACGCACATGCAACCACACAAAGAAACATGAAAAATAAAATAAAGCAAAAGACTAGTAAGGCACATTTGATTTGACCTAAAGCAAGTAGTTTGCATCCCAATAATGTTCATTGTATGCCAAAGACGGACAACTAGCCAAAGGGACAATGGAAAGTGCCAAACTAGGGTCATTACCAAGTTCATCACTCTTCTTAGGATAATTTCCGTTCAAGCTCATGGAAGAGGAAAACAATTTTTTTAATTCATTATGTACCTCCTCATCAATTTTAGTAATCTCCTCATCATCATCTAAATTAAACACAATGAGAGTTCGAATGATAATGTCCAAAGAAGGATTTATCTTTTGTTGTAGCTATACTATAGGATATTTTTGTTTTGGTGAAGGGGGAGACTCGTCATGCATTGCTTCAGTCAAGTTTGGATTTTTATTTTCTTTGTTTATTTCTTCATTTAGTCTTCGAGAAAGGGCACGACATCTATGCCTATGCTCTCTAGCACCTCTATTTATTTTAGTTTGATTTTCAAGTTGCGTTTATGTAGGAGCAGTTTGATCAACCATAGGTTTATTTTCTTCATGAGGGGAAGAACAGAAGGAACCACAGGAGGTTGTTCAACCACTTTCTCTTTGACTTTGTAAACTTGTTTTATTCTAGGAGGCATGACGGGGGTTTTTAAGTTATCTCTAGGTCTTTTGTAGGAAGTAGGTGAAGGTTTTGTCTCAGGTGGGTCTTGGCTATTTGTAATTTCTTTAGGTTCAATCATTGTTTCATCAAGGATGGTAGGCTCAATGGTAGGTGGAGGCATGTTTCGGAGGGATAATTCTGTTATTTTCTTTGCCTATTTTGGTAGGATTTGAAAAAGAAGTCTTCTCATGGCTTGATAGGTTCTATAGGCTTAGTCCAAAAGAAATCTAAAGAAATATTTTCACGGGAAGACAAAGGGTTAAATCCACTATGATGAACGGTGAAAATTTCGTTGTCAAATGGAAACTTTAAGCATTTATGTACAACCAAAGAAGGGATTGCATTCATGCAGCGAATCCATGGATAGCCTAGCTTCAAACAAAATTGGTTTGACTATGGGATGATGGAGAATTAAATATCTAATATTTTTGGTCCTATTTGTAGAGGAAGATTGATCAATCCCATCCTATGGCAAGAAAAAACATTATGCATCTTGATTCATTCTTTTGGTTTATCATATATATCTTGATAGAGTTCATGCAAAAGTAATAATTCTTCAGTGATCACATTCTCTCCACAAACGGGATCTATTAATATCCCATTAGTGGGCTTGTCATAGATTTGGTCGGCTATGTAAAGAGGGCCATCGGGTGCATGTCTAAGTATATCTTGTGAGTAGAAAGCAATCTCAAGAGGATTTTTAGTTCAGCCCTTTCAAGGAATAACATCTAACACTCCTACCATATCCTCCATAGGATCAATATATATAGGATGATGTTGAATAGTATCATTGTTATCATCATTTGTATCAACATTCATCACATCATTATTTGTAGTTTCACTAGCTTTGGAAAATGAAATATTATGATTAGGCATAGGGTTAATAAGGATTTTCAAGCTTTGGTTAGGAGGGGCAACAGACTTATTTCTTTTATCAGTAGCATCTCCAACAGAAAGATGACCGGAATCAATGAGGTCTTGCACAAGATGTTTAAGACGCTTGCAATGTGTCGTATTGTGTCCATTTTGTCGATGATAATGACAATAAGAATTTGGTCTATAGTTTGTGAGTAATGGTTTATTAGGATCGAGTGTTTTGATGGGGGATAAGGTAATCATCTTATATTCTAAGATTTGTGACATTGAGTTGTGAAAGGTATTAGGTAAGGGAGAGAATTTCCTTTTCGGGTCCCCGTAGCTAAAGGGTATCGTTGCATAACAAAAGCTACTTGGTTTTTGACATTCTGAGTTGTTTGTTAAGGGGGATTGAATTGAAGGAATAATTTATTTTATTTTCTAAAAGGTTGGTAACTATTTTGGTTTGCAGACTCGGACTTCTCAATATGGCTAGAAGTGGGTTTTGCATCACGATTACTAACCAAGTTTTGATAATCACAGAGGGAAGTACATAAGTGCATAAAGGAGGGGAATTTCATCATGGTAAGCTTATCTTGTATCTTTCTTTGCAAATTCTCTATGAACATATTTTGAAGGTGAGGGTCAGGAATCTTGACATCAATTTGGGAATAAAGCGATTGGTAGCGCGAGATAAATTCGGTAATATTTTCTTCTTCTTCTTGCTTACATCTCATCAAATTGGCCAAGGTCATCTTAGGAGTCATATGCACTTGGAAATGGTTTATAAAGGCCTCAAAAAGTTCATTGAATGAATGAATTGAGTTGTTCAGTAACGAAGAGAACCATTCCAAGGCAGTATCTTTCAAGGACCTAGGGAAAATCTTAGCCAAGAATTTATCATTAAGTTCAGAGTCACTACACAAGGTAGTATAGGTGGAAAAATGGTTAGAAGGATCTCCCTTCCCCCCATATTTCTCGAATCTAGGTACCTCTACAACTTGTGGCATCAGTGTTCGCAATATCTCCAAAGACAAGGGACTGATTTTGACATAATATGTAGGTGGGCCATTTTGATTTTGGTTGATGGTGGAAACTTTCTTTTGAAGGGATGAAACGGTTTGCAAAAGTTGTTTTATGAGAGGTTCATTGTTTGTATTATGAGATGGAGGTGAAAAAGGTGAAGTGTTTTATGTTTTTGAGGGACAATTGAATGGAATGCTTATGGGTGGTAAGGTGGTAGGAGATATGACGTGTGATGCCATAAAGGAACTAGGAATGCTAGCGGAAATACCCAAGGAAGGAATCACATTACTAGTCGATTGCATTGTTGTTGTGACTTGAGGGTTGGTATAGGTAGGAATAGAGGCAATTGTTGTGAGGGTAGGAATTTGAGTTCCTCCTTGGCTTGTAACATTGTTTGTAGGTAAAGTTCCACTAGTGGTTGAGGTAAGGTTTTTTCCAAAGATTTGAACTATGTTACGCACAAGGTCAAGTATGTCTTCACTTTCAAGCATGTGATGAATGTTATCTATGGTAGGGATAGCAGTGGTTGAAATGTTTTCATTTTGCAATTGATGTTGAATGTTCGCTAAATCTTCATGAATTTGAATTATGTTTTCTTGCGGAACACTATCAACCCTTGTTTCAGCATGCATCACACTACTTGAAGGCGAGGAATTGTTAAGGGTATGATCCATTCCTAGTGTACTACTATCAATACTAGGAGTGAAAGAGCTAGAAAACCTAAGATCCATGATGACTGAGCTATTGTGGGATGACATAAGTCTCAAACTTCATCTCATTAAAGTATTAGCAATAGGACACCAAATACTCATGCAAGGGATACTAAAGGCAAGATGAATGAAAATGCAATGTAAGCTAAATGCAATGAAATGAATATAATAGAAACTCTATAAACTAAAATAGAAAGGTATCAATAGAAAACAGAATCTCATAAACAAAGTTTTAAATTCTAGAAATACAACTCTAAATCAGCACTAGGACTAAATCATCCAAAGAGGCGTATGAGTCCCAATGACTTGGTTTTTTCCACAATTTTTCAGTAAATTTCAAGTGACTTTTGTGTTTTTTATGTTGTATGACCTATAACCTAATTGAAAATGCAGATTTTATAGGATTTGAGATGAAAAAATGCAACCTATATGCACTTTCACTAATGTAAGGATGAAAAACCCTAGAATGCCAATTAACTAATGCAAACCTTAATGCAAGAAAAATATAGGATGATGATGCACTCAAATCAGAACTATGATGTTCTATATTTAGGTTCACCAAAATGAAATAACAAAAAATGGGAGATTTTCTTTCATATGGTTCAGGATAGAGCAAACACACTTCCTAATTATTTCATTAAAGGAAATCCTAGAGATCTCAATCTATGATATGCAAAGGAGAAAGAGATCTTGCAATAGGGTTGTCCTAGGCTCTAATTATAAACTAATGAGGGTTTCAACACCAAGCTAGGGCTTGGAAAGACTAATGAAATGCAAATCAAAATGCTTAAACCTAATGTAATGCAATCTTTCACTAAATGACCTAAAAAAAGCATGTAAAATAGAATAACAAGATGAGAGATGAAAGATGTGCACCTAGAAACCTGAAGATGACTAGATGAAGGCCTAAAATGCTGAAAACTGATTTTAAAGTAGGTGTCGGGACTTGTACACCAATCTGGGTGATTTAGTCCCAAATCTGGGTTTCTGTGTGAAAAACTAAAATTTGGCAAATGGGTGTTTAAAACTGCAAAAACCTAGAAAATGACCTAAATTGGGACTCATATGCCATAACTAGCGTATCAGTCCATATAGGATTTTTTAAAGCTTCAAAGTTTGAATCTACTCTTTAATGTATGATTTGTCCTTTCCAATTGATTTATGGATCTGAAACCTTGATTTTCAACCTGTAGAAGTATTCCAAGTATCTCCAATGCAAGGTGACAAAGTTTTCAAAACTTTGAACACTTTGAAAAATTTCTCCAAACTTGATCCTCAATGTATCTTCAAACTAAACCTGCAAATCACACACCAAAGAAAGGGGGAAATGTTTTTTGTTAGTGGAAAGGGGTTTTCCTTGGTCAAATCCCGTTTTGGTAATTAAACCTTGAAATGAAATGAAATAGGAATGGATAATGATGAATGAACAAAATAAGATATTGCAACTCACAAAACTCTAGCAATAAATTTTTGCAAACATATGTGAAGTGTCTCTAATGGATGTATATCTTGACTCTTGCTTGAATAGGATAGATCTTGAATTGAATACTAGCTTGAATCATAAGACCCTACATCACAATTGCTAGCTCAAAAATAAACATGATGCATGATGACTTTGACATGATGCTTGATACTTGAATAATTCTCTTAAACACTTGATAATATGCCCTTGAATTCTCTTGTGAACTCAAACTTTCTATATGCATGAATACTTGAATGCTTGGGGGTGAAAATGAGTGAAAGAAACTTGCATTTATACTTAATTATGCCAAAATTCTCAAAATTACAACACTACAAACCAACATCAGATCTAGGAGGACAAAATCCCACCAAGAATTTAAATTAATTTTATTTTGGGTCACATAGAACTCATACACCCAAGGTGGTGTATGAGTCCCATTAGGAATAAATTGTGGGACAATTTTCAAAAATGCATAAAAAGATGTGAAATCCAGATCAGGACCCAAAACCCCAGGTGGGACCCATACGCCCAAGGTGATGTATGAGTCTCAGACCACTAAATCTTGTCCACACAACCTAAAAACACCTAAATTATGATTGTATATTGATTTATGTCGGGATCATCCTTGAAAAGATGCATTAAATGAGGCTTGTGGATGCAAAATAAGGCCAATTAGAGAATTAAGAAGCCCAATCTTTTAATAAAATCCTAGAAAAGTGTGAAAGTGCATTACAACACTCTAAATAAGGCACCAATAATCTAATTTAGTTCACAAGGGCCCAAGACCTAATGTGAATATGTTAAGACACATTACAACACTAAATCAAGGCCATGTTAGGGAGTACTTTTTCTGTCATTACAGTTAGTACTAAACAAGTGAATGAACAAGAGGAAATCAATGACATTAACAATAGTAAAGATAAAGGTATTAAGTTTTTTTCCCCTTCCAACCAAAACCTACAAATCTTTACCAACCCTATGCCAAATCATAATATTTCATTTGTCAAAGCTAGTGAAACTAAAAAGAATTATGTGATCAATGTTGACACGGATGATGACAACATGGATACTGATAAACAAGGTCCTATGGATATTAATGAATAAAACCCTATGGATACTATGGTTACATTGACCAAAACTCAACCTCATAAGGGCCAAACTAGAAAACCTCTTAACATTGCTTTCTCATCTAAAGATATACTCAAGCATGCACCTGATGGCCCTCTTTATATAGTTAGTTGAATCAATGGCAAGCCCGCTAGTTAATGGGATATTAATTGATCCTATCTATGGAGAGAATGTGATCACTTAATAATTCTTACTTGTGCTTGAACTCTATCAAGAAACATATGATAAACTAAAAGCATGGATAAAAATGCATAATGGTTTTGCTTGCCCTACAATGGGATCGATCACCCTTCCTTTAAAAATCAGACCAAAACAATTAGATGTCTCATTCTCCATCACCTGATGCCAAATCAATTATGTGTAAAGCTTGGTTATCCATGGCTATGCTCCATGGAATTCGTCTCGTCGGTTGTGCATAAATGTTTGAAGTTTCCCTTTGAAAATGAAATCTTTATTGTGCACCATAGTGGATTTAATCATGTGTCTTCTCGTGGGAACTTTTCATTGGGTTTATTTTGGCCTGAGCCTATGGAACCTATTAAATCTCATGAGGACTTCTTTTTCAAATCCTATCAAAGGTTTAAGGAAAAATGCATAGCAAAACTATCCCTTAGAAACATGCCTCAACCTATGATTGAGCCTCCTATCCTTGATGAAACCATGATTGAACCAAAAGACCTTCCAAATCACCAAGACCAACCTAAGATAGAACCTTTTCCTATCTCATACAAATTACCAAGGGATAACCAAAGCAATTCCATCACGTCTCCTAAAATAAAACGAGTTTACAAAGCTAAAGAGAAAGTGGTTGAACAACCTCTGATGGTTCCTTCCAAAGAAAAGAAACCTATGGTTGATAAACCCACTCCTACATAAACACAACTTGAAAATCGTACCAAGAGAAATATAAATTCTAGAGAGCGTAGGCATATACTTTATGTTGTTGCTTGAAGGTTAAGTGAAGAGAATAACAAAGAAGATCAACATCCAAACTCTAGTGAAGCAATACACGATGATTCCCCCTCTTCGCTGCAACAAAAAGATCATATATCACAACCACAACAGGGACTGGAACCCTCTTTAGACATTATCATTCAACCTCCTATTGTGATTAACTTGGACAATGATGATGAGATTAGTAAAATTGATGAGGAAGTGCATAATGAATTGAATACATTGTTTTCCTCTTCCATGAGCTTAAAAGATAATTCTCCTAAGAAGAGTTTTGAACTTGGTGATGACCCTAGTTCAACACTTGTTGGTGTCCCTTTGGCTAATTGTCTGCCTTTCGTATACAATGAACAAGATTGGGATGCAAACGACCTATTAATATGTTGACTCACATGTGCCTTACTAGTCTTGTCTTTATTTTAATTTTCATGTTTTCTTTTATGTGATTGCATTTGCATAATAGAATCTCCTCGTACTATTTTGTTTGATGTATCTCTCTCTCTCTTTGTTACATTCCTCTATTTTTACCTACATTTTTCTCTATGTCATAAAACATTTATCTTTTCATTTGTCTTGTGTTTTCCTTTTGGGGATGATGCAAGGCGTCTAGACATTTAGGTCTCTTCCATGTTGACCCAAAATATTTTCTTTATTTTTGCTCTCTTTGTGTCATTCTTCCTATTCCATGATTATTTGGGGAATGATGAGTTCTGAGCTCTCTAAAAAATATTTCAGCAAAGACATACTGACCTCAAATCCATGGATCCCCCATATTTTTGGAGTTTCATTTTGGGGGCAACTCCTTTTCATGACGTAGATTTATTTGGAAATATATGAATTAGCATAGGGCTTTCCAAATAACCTCTCATTTCTTCTTTATTGTTAGCATTTATCATTTGCTACTTTAAAGTAATTGCTCACAGCATGGTGTTTAGCAATTTCTTTAAAGTGGGTGCATACATTGGAATTATTCTTTTTTGACTCATGTTTCATTGTGTGGCCTTCTTACTTCATGTGATGCATATTTCACATTTTTGTGACATTGGGTGTGATATCCCTCAAGAGAATGATCTCTCTTAGCATATTATATTCCTCTTAGTGGCTTGATGTGACACACTGCATTCCCTAAGTTGTGAATCTTCTATTCTTCGATTGGTCCTCTCTTGGAGACATTAGCCATGATGTCCCCTAAGTTAAGACATTATAGGAACTAAGAAAAAATCCTTTGAATGTACCTTACACTACTTTTTAATTTATAATATATGTTATATGGCCACCTTGCATAACACACTTTGCTTGCCTATGGAGCCATCATGTTTGTTTATGGGTGTTAGCATACAAAGTTTTTCTTGCCTCATGAATCCTATTGTTCGTGTTGTGTGGTGCCTTATCAAAGTTATCAAGAGGTGTAACTTTGGTATGGTTACCATATGGGAGTCAAACTTAGGCATGACTTTCCCATAGCCACTTGTTTTTCTATGTGAGCGCATATCAGTCACATGCATATGTGTCTTGCTAGGGGCTCACCTAGTGGACGGCCTAAGGTTCTACTAGCCCTTGTGAGCATGTGTTTGCTTTGTATAGTGGAAATCACATTCCACTTGTAAAATTTTTTAGATAAATAGCTTAGATTTGATCCACATTGCATTGGAAAAACAATCGAGGCTTGATCCACTCCTTTTTTTTCTTTCTTCTTTATGTCTTTGGTAGTGTATGCTTGTATCTTGTTGTTGCTCCTTATATCATTTACATGTGTGTTCTCTTTTGCCCATGTTATTTTGTCATAAGATCTTGATCCTGGGGGCTTGTACAACCTTCTTTATTTTTGTCATCCAATCTCACTAGTGTTGGTACATTAGGACCACTCTTGATACGAGTTTATCGACTTTAGTGTGAGTTTGAAGCAAGTTCCTCCTCTCACTAAAGTGAGGGCTAAATATAGTGTAGAAAAATGTATCCCTCTACACTTTTACACTTTTTTGGGCCCTCCCTGCTAAAATTGGGCTTCTTTATATCTTATTTGTTCCTATTTTGCATCCACAAGCCTTATTTAATGCACTTTTTTGAGGATAATCTCAACACATATCAAATGACCAATCATAATTTAATGATTTTGGGTTACATGTCCTAGATTTAGTGATGTGGGACTCATATTCCACCTTGGGCATATGGGTCCCACCTAAGTTTTGGGGCTTGATCCCAAATTTTGCATTAAACTTAACATTTCTTGATATTTATGTCCCAAGCCTAGGCTACTGGGACTCATACGCCCCAACTGGCATATGAGTCTCACTTTATCTTAGACCTATTTTTAATTCAATTCTTGGTAGTATTTTATTCTCCTAGATCTAATTTCAACTTGTAGTGTTTTAATTTCGAGAAATTTGGCATAAACAAGTATAAATACTTGAGGTTATTTCACATATTTTCTCCTAGCAATTTTCATGAGCAAGTGTGATCTAGCAATTTCAAGTATTCAAGTATCCTAGAAACTTTTATGGACAAGTATCCTAGCAATTTTATGAGATCAACAGAATTCAAGAGCATTCAAGAGTTGATTATCAAGCATTTTGGAGCTATATTCAAGATTCAAGCATCATATCAAAGTCTTCATGCATCATGTGTGTTTTTGAGCTAACATTTGTGATGTAGATTTTTATGATTCAAGCAAGAATTCAAGTCAATATTCATAACATTCAATCAAGATTCAAGATTCATGTATTCATGCTAGCCATTTCACACAAGATTGCAGCCTTTATTTCAAGGGTTTGGTGAGTTGCAACATTGCATATTTTTCATTCATCAGTCCTTCATTATATTTCATTTTATTTCAAGGTTTTATTACCAAAATGGGGTTTGACCAAGGCAAACTCATATCCACTAACAAAACAAAAAAATTCTCTTCTCTACATGTGTGATTACAAATCTAGGTGTTTTGAGCTTGAAGATCCTTTGAAGACTAAGTTGCAAGATTGAAGAAAGTTTTCAAAGTTGTCAAGAAGTTTTCATCTTCACGGAAAGTCACCTATAGTCCAGAATTCAGAGTTTTAAACTCACAGATCGAACAGGAGAGAATCTACAGAAGATCACTGGATGATACCAGAGTTTCAGCAAAACCCTGATACTGGGACTAAATCGCCACCTTGGGCGTATGAGTCCCAGTATACCACTTTTCAACCATTTCTATAGATCCTAGTCTACCAGTTGCAAATTTTGGATCCTACTTTTAACCCTAAACTAGGACTAAATCACCCAGTCTGGTGTATGAGTCTCAATTCACATCAAAATTCAAAATTTTGGGATTGTAGACCTTGTTTTGTGCTTCTTCAATTTTCCAAGTGCACCTATATTTATCTCTAGTTTGTTATTCTGATTTAAGTTCATTTTCTAGGTCATATAGTTAGATTTGCATGTTACTTTAATTTCTTGTTTTTCTAAGCATTTTCTTAGTGGTCAACCCTCCCCCTTTCTTTAATCACACCCAAGGAGACCTTCTAACAACCGCTTCTCTCAATTGGACCATTAGATTGAAATCTCTAGGGTTTCATTGAATGAACTAGAGTGAAATAGGATAGGTGGAATCCCATCTTCCCACCTTTGCTCCTATTTCCATGTGTTCAAAAACATATCAAGGAACACATAGCAACAAAAGAAATAATTCATTAGCAACTCAAACTTCCACAACTATAGAGAAATGTATGTGAACTTGAAATAGTTAAACTACACTTGGAAAAGGATAAGTTTAGTTGGACATGGAACTTCTTCACGAGTTAAAGCTAAAAATTCTTACAAATCGATGCAAGTGAACTAGACATAATAAAAGACAAACCTTCATAAACTGGTTCTAAGGTAGATAGGAAGACAAAACCAGCAAACACTTATCATGCATGCCTTAACAAATATGAAAAAAGTAAAAAAGGAAACCCTTGCTATTTTTTTATTTTTATTGATTTATCATGTAGTTCAATGAAGAGGATCACCATAGCTTCAATTTTTTTAATTTTACAAAAAAAAAAATCCTCAAAATACCAACACAAGCAAAAGAAAATTTGAAAAAGGGGGTCCTCATTTTCGAAGAAGAAAAATGGGGCATGTTTCGAAAACACACAACATGATGACAAGAACATACCTCCAAATTCCTCTTTCATCCTCTCAACCCTCTAATTCATTATTCTTGTAAATATATTTGACACTCTCGATTACCAAATGCCAAGATTTGCTACTATTTATTCTAGGATTAGGGTTTTCCAAAATTTAGACCTAATTTATCTTTTATTCTTTCTCACATCGCGTGAAACAAGAAATTTATTTCATTTACATAAACATATTTTTGTAATTAAAAATATAAATAATTATGATAGCATGTCCTTTTGATCCATATATGTGGGAAAATAAAATTGCATCAACGCGAGAGAGCATATATGAACAAGATGTATAACACTTTTTAATATCGGTTTCACATGAGAATCATGTTTTCGTTAATGCGAGAAATTGATACACAAGTCAACGAAAATACATCTTAAATCATTTGAATAAAAAACATTGGATATTAGATTTGGATAGAAATACCTAATAATGATGCCATCAAAGAGAAAATAAAATCAATATCTTGCAAATGAGTGTCAAGCTGGTCTTTGCGGTTGATGATGCAAGTGTGACACATTGGTGATGTCATGTTCCTTTCTCTGAAAAATAATTGCAGAGTAGAATCCAAGATTTCTACCACATTCCTTCATAGGAGCTCATCTAAATCTAGGGTTTGGGACATAGAATCTGTAATGAAGGCCCCAAAACATATCCAAATCTCATGGGAAAAGTGTCATCTACCGGAAAGATATCACCACTAGAAGATTGTCAATCCAAGCTCACTATTCCAGGACATAATTGATTCTAGGAATCCCTTTGCATTCCTCCATAGGAGCATGTTCAGGTGTGCAGTTTGGAACATAGCAGGTATTATGGAACTTTCACATCATATCTAAAACTCAAGAAAAGAGGATTGGGTAGTGGAAAAATATCACTAACTGAAGGTGAGTGTGCTAGTCAACTAGCACCCACCCTTACATGCTTGAAGGATAAGACATTGCAAGATCATGCGGAAGTAACGATGAAGTTTCAAGAAGCTATAATGAGTAGGGAAAGCATGTGGATGGTTCCATAGGAAGGCACACTTATTCCAAAGGAATCCACATTGTCCTTAAGGCCGACCTAATGTAGCATGTTGGGAATTCAAATTTTGGGCTTTGGCACCAATTGGGCTCAAGGTCGACCTATTCCTCGAAGAGAAATGTTAGCATATAAAAGTAGGGAAACCAATTGATGTAAAGGCATCAAATTCTTATGTAATTTTCTCGTAAATTTGGGAAACTTATTTTTTGTTTCCTTCTATGGATGAAAATCTATATGATTTATCTTCATTGGATGAAAGCTCAGTGTTCACTAGGATCAGAGGATGAAACCCCTTTGGTTGCTAAGGGAATTCTCATTCAGGGATTGCATTTGAGCTTCAAAGATTTTGTAAGAAAGTGGTACTGCTACTATTTGATCTGTGGAAGCAATTGTAAATCATTTTGGATCATTTTCTAAATTGTATTCAATATATTATACATATATTCTAGATTTATCTTCATATTTTGGAGTAATATATGTTGTGCCTATTTTGTTGCGTTTGAATTCCATCTACAAATTAGTATTTGTTAAAAATATATGTTAGGGACATTACAATGGTATCAAAGCAATATTTTTCTAGCTTGTAGGGTTTCCTAATGATTAATGTTTCCAACTGAAAGGGAGATCAAATTCTAGAGGAGATAAATGAATAAAGCGGTTCAAGGAGAAAAAAATGGACGATGATGAAGCCAAAGCGAAATTTGAGGAAATGATACAAGGGGAAAATTGTCTCGCTGACATATTCAGCCAAATGTTTTAGTGGATGGAAACTAATACAAGGAAAGATAATTATAGTATCAATGGAGTTGGTGCCTTCAACGAATCAAGTGGTGGAAAGGGGAAGGAGAAGGAGATTTCTACCCAAATTTCTAGTATAGAATTTAGCAATAGGCCCCTTAAGCCTAAGTTCATTCAAAGAGTGGAAGAAGTGTCGAAGGAAGGAACTACTCTCCAAGATGACATCTCAAGAGCTTATGAAGAGTACATAGGGCCTTGGACCCTCCAATCAAAGAGATCTTGTCTTTGAAATATTTCATGTCAATGAAGAAGAATAAATGAGAAACTTATCATTCACCCCTCAATCCAAAAGTATTGTATCACTCATTGAGAAAGCTATCTATTTCCCCCTTTGATGGATCTAAGAAGAGCATTGCTAGGTCATGGTTGGAGAAACTTGATACATTTCTACCACTCAAGAATATATTTGAGGAACATGCCATAAAATTTGCCACCCTACATTTGGAAGGAATTACTCATGATTGGTGGTACCATGGTTTGATCACTCAAGACCATAAAATGATCAAATCTTATGATGAATTATATAGCATACTAGTTGAAATATTTGATAGAAGAGATCTGGAAGAACATTTTAGACAATTGGATCACCTCAAGCCAAAAGGAAGCATGGAGGATTACATTATCAATTTTTAGAAGCTATCAGTCATGGTAAATAATATCTCAAAGAAGAGTCTCATAGTCCTTTTCATATAAGGCTCAGTAGAACAAATCAGGGGCTTGGTGAAGGCTTTCCACCCCACAACACTTCAGGGGACTATCTGAAAAGCCCTCGATTTGGAGAATTTTGTTTCTCGATAGAAATCAAAACCTTCAATATGGAATAATGTTGGTATGTGGTGACTAATCATGCTATACTGTACACTCTTCATGTATCCTCATCAGGGTCTAGGGCTAGGCTGAGCCCCGGGTGGAGGTTCGGGGGGGCAGGCCCTAAGAAAACAAAAATTCACCTTTTTTCTCTTCGTCATCGAAAAAGGAAAAAGTCGACTTTGTAAACCCTAATTTATGAAAGCTTCTAAAAGCTTGTTATAAGAGGTTGGGATGGGGATTTGTAGTATGGCATTATTCGCACTATTGTAATATGTTTTTCACTGGATAATAAAATCATTAGATGGTTTTGGTTTTGTGGATGTAGCCCAGATTGGGTGAACCACGTTAAATTCTTTGTGTTGTCTTGTTTCTGCTATAATTTTTTGTGTGTTTTATTGATCAAATTTGCATTTAACTTGTTAGATATCTTCCTTCTAACCCTACCAAGTATTAGAGAGATTTGTGTTTGGTTATCATCTGCAAGAAGGTCTCACAGTTGAGTGGGAGAAATGGCAGACGAGGGTAAGTTGAAGGTTGAGAAGTTCAATGGGAATAACTATCAGTTATGGAAGATGCAGATGGAGGACTACCTTTATCAAAAGGATTTATGGTGGTCATTGGAAGGGAAAACCAAGAAACCCTCAGCAATGTCTGATGAGGACTAGGATATTTTGGACAAAAAGGCACTTGGCAGTATTTGTTTATGCCTGGCACAATCAGTTGTGTTCAATAGTATAAAAGAAAAGACAACTCAAGATTTGATGGAAACCCTAGCAAAGATATATGAAAATCCTTCCACTTCAAATAAGGTATTTCTTATGAAGCGTTTATTTAATATGAAAATGGTAGAAGGTGGGTCAGTTGTTGATCATTTAAATGAGTTTAGTATAGTTACCAGTCAATTAACTTCTATAAATGTAAACTTTGATGAAGAAGTTAGGGCTCTTTTGGTTTTGTTTTCTTTGCCTGAAAGTTGGAATAGCTTGGTAATGGTTGTTAGTAATTCTATTTATGGTTCGAATACATTGAAATTTGATGATGTTGTTGGTGCTATTTTGAGTGAGGAAATTCGTAGGAAAATCTCAGGTGGAACATCCACATCAGGCAGTGTTTTGAATGTAGAAAGCAGGGGAAGAACAAAGGAGAGAGGAAAACATTCTAAAAGTCATGGGAAGTAACAAGGAAAATCAAATGATAGAAGGTCCCAATCTAGAGACAAGAGGGATTATTGGTACTGTGGTAAGTCAAGTCATTTAAAGAAATATTTTTGGTCTCAGAAAAATAAAGGAGACAAAAAGGAAGGAAATAAAGAGGCAAATGTGGTAAGAAATAAATCTGATGAGGATTCTTTGATTCTTTCCCTTGACAATGTTGATGATTCTTGGGTGTTAGATTCAGGGGCTTCATTTCATGCTACGCCCCATAGAAATTATTTTCTTGATTATGTCCAAGGGGATTTTGAGCTGGTTTATTTGGGAGATAACGAACCCTGTCAGATTGTTGGAAAGGGAAGAATCAAGATTAAGTTGCAGAATTGGAATCATTTTCTACTACATGAGGTAAGGCACGTTCCAAAGTTAGAAAAAATTTAATTTTAGCAGGGCAACTAGATGATGAAGGTTGTGTTGTTACATTTAGTGATAAAAATTGGAAGGTTACAAAAGGTGCCTTAGTGGTAGAAAAAAGTGTGAAATTAGGCACCTTATATCTTTGTACAGGTCATATTGTTCCTTCTACTTTAGCTATTGTAGATAAAAATCAATGTTCAGGAACAGTTGTTGCAGTTCAGCAGGCAGAAAATCAGATAGTTTTTGTGGATTCTGAATCAGCACTATGGCATAATAGACTTGGAAATATGAGTGAAAAATGTATGAAATTACTTCTGTTGGCATTTTTTACTACAACCCAAATGTATTTCCCGAAAGCTTCTATGAACTTGCCATGTTCAATAATAAAAGTCTAGGAAACGTATGGCCAACTTGATGAGAATAGTGATAAGGCTAGTTCTCCTACACTTTGGACTCTATAAAATCCAGGAGGGTATTCCCTAAAATGTGCTCGTAACATACAACATTAAATGATTCATTTGCACATGGATAAGCAACAGATAGATTCCCCAATTATGATAAAAGGATGAAATCCTTCAAGAAATTGGCTATTCCTTGAAAAGGCTCGGGTCCAGCTAACAAAGAATCGCAAACACAACTAAAGTAGATTGATAGGAAATGTTTGAATAAAATATCCTGAGGCCATAACACAAAACATGAGAGAATAAAACTTGATCAGAATTCCAATGCCATATCCCAAAGCGCAGACTCAAAAGGGAAAACTGAACTACAGGGAAAATTTCATCTTAAGCATTTATTATCTATATGAATCGTATTACAATCCACATATCTATACCTGAATCTATTACTTCTTTATGAATCCTATTGTTAGCTTGCATGAACTTACTGATTAATTAAAGCATTTAACCGATCCTTTGAACCAGAGCTATCGTTAAAATTAATTCAAAGTAAAGAACAAATGAAGATCAATTAAAATCATCTTGGATCAATATTTCATGAATAATTCATGCAAAGTAAAACAACAGGAGAGAAAACAAACTCAAAACATTCACATGTTTAACACAAACATTGTTAAGAACCCCATAATTGACCAAGTTCTCTTATTTGACTCAAAACCTTCTAAAACCTGGACTTACATTCATACTCTCTATATCACTAGACTCCTATTTCTCATATCTCGGATATTTCAATAGATCTCTCTCATAGCCCAAAATTCCCTTTTATAAAACAAGGGAGCCAACAAGCCTCTGGTCGGAGAGTACACATGTCCATTTTTTATTGGATTGCTAATTCCTAATTCAGTTACAATATCATCATGTGATTGAAAAGCATAAGACAATAATCATCATTAGTTCTTATGGAAGAAAAGAAACCGCCCTCCAAAGGGCCACTTGTTCACGTCAAAAAAGGCATCTTCAACCGTTGCAACACTTTATTCCACCTCAGCACCTTGTACTTGAATTTGAAAGGAGAATGCATATTTTCAAATATAACCTCTAAGGCCAGACCTGTATTATACATGACCAAGATGCATTTCCCACACATAGTATTCATATTTCAAATTCATCTGTAAACACCTTTTTCCATAATTCAAAATCATCCTCGGATGGCCAATTAAAAGCCATAACCTAATCAATATTATCTCGATAGGGCGCATATTTCACCATTACTGGCATGGCCTTTTTATCAAAGTTTTCTAAGAAACTGATGAAAAAAGACAGTTTCTCCAATGTATTCTCCAGCATACCAATTTTAGCATGTCTACATATCACATGGGTCTAAGAAATCATGATATTAGTCATTTGATCCTTCCAAATCTGCAAAAGGTTTTATATCGTCTTGACTATGCAGAATATGTGGCAAAGGAGTTAAGTCCTTTCCATCATATATAGCCTTTAACCCTTTGATCTTTAACTCCATAGGGGCAACATACCCCTGAAACTTCTGCTCCACAACTCCCTTGACAAATTGGTAGGTTGAAATAACCATAGGATACTTATCCCCATGTTGTTTTTCTCCCACTGCCATGAATTTCAATTTCTCAATCCTGGGGCTCCATCTATCCAGCAATGGGATGGCCACCTCTCTATCTCTTGGTAACATCCTAAGTGCTTGCAACATTAGAGCATAATTTTTATGAATACTATTCATTTTTCCTTGGACCTTTCTACTTTAATGTTTCAGCACAGTGTTCACAATCACCGAATTGCTCCTTCCTGCAGACTCCCGGATTTGCTACACCATCTCCTTATATTCCTCAACTTGCTAAATTAATTTCTCCCTAGAGAGTCATTTTCCTGGACTATTATCCCTTGCAACTGCAATAGGCACTCGTCCCATGTTATATGGAACAATAGCTAAGGATTGTCCTTGTGAAGAGGGTTGAGATTGCTCCACAAGTTGGTCAGAGATAGTGCGGCTAGAACTAACCTGCCTTTGAGACCTCAATGTTTCCATTTTATTTTTTAATAAGGCCAACTCAGTTTCTAGCTATGCCACCTTTTTTTGACTCTTATTATATTCAATAATAATATCATTGTACTGGCCTCTAAGAGTATCCCGATCCTTGATCAGATCCTCAATAGTTTCCTTGGTGAATTTGGCAACATTTACAACCATATCAGTAGCCTCCAATGTTGGGGTATCAGCAACTCTTCTTATAACTAAGTGACCACTGAAATCAAATGGTTCTACAACAATTGGTTTCTTGGATCCATTGAACAAAGACCAGATTGCAAAAGCATCCCTCTCTTCACTAAAAGCTCACCCCTTGAGTGCTAGCATAGCTTCTTCATCAGTTGCAAGAAGTGGCCTATTGGCCCTTCTTATTGGATCAAACACCACAACATCGGCAATATCCCATTCAGGGAGTAACAATACTCCACTCTTATGTACTAATGCTCGGCCCTTCTCTAGTGTTATTTCTTTAAATTTTTCCTTCATCTGTTCTTTGACCTTAGATTGAATTACCTTCTCTGGAAGCTCAGGGTGCAAACTTCTTTCTTGTGCCACTTTCTCAGCATATAATGAGACATGTGCTCTCCACACAAAATCTTTAAAATAACTAGTCTGGATAAAAGAGTCATCCATCATGAACTCTCTGCAGGCCTCCATTCTTAGATCATCATTATTTTGTATTCCCCTTATTTCATCTTTTCCTAACCTAAGAGCAACTGATTGGTTTCTTGGATCCATTGAATAGAGATCAGATTGCAAAAGCATCCCACTCTTCACTAAAAGCTCACCCCTTGAGCGCTAGCATAGCTTCTTCATCAGTTGCAAGAAGTGGCCTATTGACCCTTCTTATTGGATCGAACACCACAACATCGGCAATATCCCATTTAGGGAGTACCAATACTCCACTCTTATGTACTAATGCTCGGACCTACTCTAGTGTTATTTCTATGAATTTTTCCTTCATCTATTCTCTGACCTTAGATTGAATTACCTTCTCTAGAAGCTCAAGGTGCAAACTTCTTTCTTGTTCCACTTTCTCAGCATATAATGAGACATGTGCTCTCCACACAAAATCTTTAAAATAACTAGTCTGGATAAAAGAGTCATCCATCATGAACTCTCTGCAGGCCTCCATTCTTAGATCATCATTATTTTGTATTCCCCTTATTTCATCTTTTTCCAACCTAAGAGCAACTATCCTAGAACTTGATGGAGTGTCCAGTGGGAAAGATGGAGTTCCTTGATACATTTCGTCAGGAGTAACAATGATCTCTTCATCCTCATAACCATCACAATCAACCAACTTTGTTTTTCCAATTTTTTGTCTCTTTGGTGATGAAGGACATGTCTAGTCAACAATTCTAGGAGGGGAATCCAGATCGACAATATTTGGCAATGACTTCCCCGAAGAAGATGGTGCAACACTTTTAGCAACTTCACCAACCCTGCTTCCCCTTTTCCTAGAGAAAACCTTTATCTTCTTTGGAGGCTGATAAGTAGGCCTCTCCTCCAACCTTACTTCAGGGTACTCCTTGATATTTTGTGACTTTCCCCTCTCTTCCACAACTCGTTCATCCTTCAAAATTCCCACCAAACTCTCAAAATTGTCAATGGCATACATAGCCCTATTGTATTCACCATTAATACCGAGTATAGGATTGAAAGCAGGTATTTTTTCTTGCTTGTTCTTCACCATCTTGGTGAAGGCGAGGTATTTTTCCTGATAATATCTTCAGGAAAGTATAAATTATGGACAAAAGTTCTAGTCCAGTGCTTAGCCTTCATTTGAGAGATAAAACCCTCAAGATCATGATTCATAGGGTGTACAGTCTTTAATCCATAAGGTCTAAGCAGTGTATATAAATCTAACAATTATAACTCACACCCTATAGCTTTAAATAGAAAATGCTTCACAATTCTAGAAGCCTTAGCAATTATCAAGACAAGCTTAAGATACTTTAAAGAAAATATACTCAAACAATCCTTCAGGAACGGAACAAGAAGCAATGGATAATGGTTCTTCAAGCAACCATAAAACCTTCTAAAAACACAAGAAATGGTATACGTGTTACTTACGATTTCACTTGCACAATGTTAATGACAATGAAGTTGGAAAATCACAAAGATGACTTGCTTTGCTTGACACCAGGCAATTCTTCTTCAGCGTGGAGATATACACGAAAATAGAAATTTTTTGATCTTTTAGCATTTAATTATGAGAGTAGAGTCGAACTCAACCATTACTATTCACTCACACAAGATAAAATGGCTATAGTAAAACACCAACCTATTTCAAATGCGAGTCGTTGATCAAAAATAATGTAGGCCAACAGAACGACTCAGATTAAGTCAAAATAGTTTGAAAATGCCACATCCATTCACCAGTCTTCAGGCGAACAGGAAATCACCTATCGGGCACCACATCAGCATGAAATGGGCCCCACCTTGGTCATCCTTCGTACAACATCGGCGTCCACACATCAACACCTCACAACATTATTAAAAATAAATTTTTAATTGTGCGAGGTCAGCGAGGAATGGCCACAATGCGTCGGTAAAGAAACAATTATCAGCACCAGCATCCATCATCGGTCAACGAACAAAAACTGGTCCCCACCATCATATGCAATAGGTGGCAACATCTCGCACGCCTCACACCAATTTTATAACGTCAATAGGAAACCTTGCGAGGTCTGCAAGGAACAGTCTAGATGAGGATCACTCCATTTGAAGGCTACGCAATATGCACATGTGAAAAAGTTATTTATAAAAAAGGGGACTGACTAGGTGGATGGGGAAATGACCCTCGAGGTCAAAAAGATTTTTTTAGAGGTTAATCTAAAACAATTTACCATCCCGAAACTATGGAAAAATACAATACGGTCAGGATGCAAAAGACTGAGAGGACAAATAAAGAGGGGCCAATAAATTCATGACCAAAAGGGATTAAGACCTCACTTAAATGATCGGCCACCGTTAATAATAAGTCAATGTTCAAAAAGAACACCTATGACCCAAACTCATTTGTAAAACCCAAAACCCAACTAATTAGAGCTAAGAATAAAATAAACTCACAAGGGGAAGAATTTTAAAGCTCCACCAACTTCATTCAAAGAATCTTTTACCAGGTCTAAAATGTGTTAATATGGATTTTTGTGAAAGTTGTGTGTATGGAAAACAAAAGAGAGTTAGTTTTCTCAAAGATGGGAACAAAAGAAAGATGAGAAATTGGAACTTACGCATACAGATGTATGGGGACCAGCTCAGGTATCTTCTCTAGGTGGCTCTCGGTATTATGTTACATTCATTAATGATGCAACTAGGAAGCTATGGATTTATTTCCTTAGGCAGAAATCTGATGTATTTCAAACTTTTAAAAAATGGAGAAGCTTGGTTGAGAATGAGACGGGTAAAAAGTTAAAATATCTTAGATCTCATAATGGTGGTGAGTATTGCAGCAAATATTTTGAATATTATTGTTCCTCTAATGGTATTTTTAAGCCGAAAACGGTTCCAAGGACTCCATGAGAAAATGGAGTGGTTGAGCGCATGAATAGAACAATAATGGAGTATGCACGGACTATGAGATTGCATGTTGGGTTTCCTTTAAACATGTGGTTAGAAGCTATAAACATTCATGTTTATTTAATTAATAGAGGTCCCTCTAATCCTTTGGGTTGTGGTATTCCAGAGGAAACATGGACAAGTAAGAAGGTGAGTTATTCTTTTCTCAAAACCTTCAATTGTGAAGCATTTGCACATGTAGATTTTGAAAATAGAACCAAGCTTGATGCAAAATCAAAGAAATGTATATTTTTTGGATATGGCATTGATGAATTTGGTTATAGGCTTTGGGATTTTGAAAATAAGATAATTGTGAGAAGCAGGGATGTCATATTCATTGAGAAAGTGTTGTACAAAGATCAATTGTAGCTGCATGAGAAGAAAGAAAATGATTATGCAGTGTTGGATGATACTCCAAACAATGATATTCTAGTGATTCCTCATCTCTGCAACAACAGCAAAAACAAATACCACAAACTCCAATGAATTTTAGATGATCTTCAAGGATAAGTAGACCTCTAGAAAGATTTTCTCCCTCTTTGTATTCTATTGTATTAACTGATGTTGGTGAGCTAGAATTTTATCATGAAGCTATGCAGGTGGATACCAAGGTTCAATGGGAGTATGGAATGGAAGAAGAAATGGACTCCTTGCTGAAAAATCAGACTTTGGAATTATGCAAGTTGCCTACAGGTAAAAAGGCTTTATCAAACAAATGGGTTTATAGGCTAAAAAAGGAGGGTGGAGGTAAGAAAATATTTAAATCTAGATTAGTTGTAAATGGATTTGCATAGAAAAAGGGTATTTATTTTGATGAAATATTTTCTCCAGTTGTTTAAATTACTTCTATTCATGTTTTTTTAAGTATTGTGGTTGTTGAAGATTTGCATTTAGAACAGCTTGATGTTAAAACAGCCTTTCTCCATGGTGATTTGGAAGATGAAATATATATGGAACAGCCACAAGGATTTGAGGTCAAAGGTAAGGAGAAACTAGTGTACATATTGAAGAAAATTTTATATGGCTTGAAGCAAGCACCTCGGCAATGGTATATTAAATTTGATAGTTTTATGTTGAGAAAGGCTACAACAGGTGTATTTTAGACCATTGTGTTTACTTTAAGAGGTTAACTGAATATAGCTACATTATTTGATGTTTATATGTTGATGATATGCTTATAGCGGGGTCTAACATGGATCACATAAAGGAGTTAAAACAACAATTAGAAAATTCATTTGATATGAAGGATTTTGGGGCAGCAAAACAAATCCTTGGTTGAAGATTACAAGAGATAGGAAAAATAGAAAATTGTTTCTATCTCAGGCTAATTATGTTGAAAAGGTGTTGCAAAGATTTCATATGGAGAATGCAAAAGCTGTCAGCACACCTTTGCCCAATCATGTCAAATTGACTAAGGATATGTGTCCAAAGACACAAGATGAGGAAGAAAAATTGTCCAAGGTACCATATGCTTCAGGTATAGGCAGTTTAATGTACGCCATGGTATGCACAAGACCGGATATTTCACATATCTCAGGAGTTGTTAGTGTTAGAAATATTGAATAAGATTAATAACTGTTAGAGTAATAAGTTATTACGCTTAATTAATTATATCATACTGGTTAATTAATTAAGTCACTTATTCCTCTAGTTGCTTAAGCTAAACTTAGGCGCATTAATAATTATTTATTAATTATTAAGTGTGCACACTAGGGTTTCATTTAGGGTTTCCCTTTTAGGGTTTCTTGATCTCCTTCATAAGGATTGATCTCTTTGTAATATTTGAGATTCTAATAATGCATTTTTCACTTTGAGGTTTACAGATCTTGTTTGTTCTGAATGTCTTTTGCATGTGACAGGTATCCATTTGCATGCAGGTGATCTTCAGAACAAACAAGATCTATAAACCTCAAAGTGAAAAATGTATTATTAGAATCTCAAATATTACAAAGAGATCAATCCTTATGAAGGAGATCAAGAAACCCTAAAAGGGAAACCCTAAATGAAACCCTAGTGTGCACACTTAATAATTAATAAATAATTATTAATGCGCCTAAGTTTAGCAAGCAACTAGAGGAATAAGTGACTTAATTAATTAACCAGTATGATATAATTAATTAAGCGTAATAACTTATTACTCTAACACTTAAGATGAACCTAGGAAGAAGCTAAAACACTAGAAGAAGATGCATGCAAGAAAAGATGGGTCCCGGCAACTAGGCCTGATCAGGTACCCATTTACAAATGCAAGAAAGAGGTAGAGGAGGAAAATCCAGTGGGACAAAACCCCCCTACAATGATATGACATGCTGCAAAGAAGCACTGGAAGAACACTGTAGAGTAACACTGGAACCGCAATCTAGCAAGCAAGGAAAGATACTTTTGTCTACAAGAAACCATATCGGAATCATCATAATGTGACAAGTATCCATTTGCATGCAGGTGATCTTGGATTCTAACAATAACCAAGAACACCTGCAAAAACAATGATAAATCTTCCACAAGAGGATATGCAAGAATGAGCTTGCTTGATATTAAGACCTCTCAAATGATGAGGTAAAAAAGATGTTTCAAATGATATAATAACCCTCCTTATATAGGAAAGGGTGAGATACAAGATGCATTAAGATGTTGCCATGTGTCTTGATCTAACAACTTGTGACAACAAGAAAACCCTAACAACATTATTAAGAGATTAAATGCAACCTAGGGTTAATATGACCTAAGTTAACTTATGCTAGTGTAATAAATAATATATTACACTAACACCCCCCCATAAGTGCAACTTAGGGAGGAAATGAAAATGCAATGATTATGCATGATGATGATGGGTCCCGGCTGATGGCCATATTAGGTACCCATGTACATAGGATGAAAAAACAACTAATCTCCCACAAATAGAGAAAAGGGGAAAACCCAGTGGGAAGAAAACCCCTCTCCGAAAAAAAGGAGATAAAATGCAGAAAGGTGATGATTGGAGGACTCAACATCATTATATGCTTCAGGTATAGGCAGTTTAATGTACGCCATGGTATGCACAATACCGGATATTTCACATATCTCAGGAGTTGTTAGCGGTATATGATTCATCCTAGAGTTGAGCATTGGAATGCAATAAAATGGATTATTAGGTACTTGAGAGGTACATCCAATAATTTTTTATGTTTTGGGGGCTCTAATATAGATTTAAAAGGCTATGTTGACTCAAATTTGGCAGGGGATATAGTTACTAGGTGGAGTACCACAGATTATGTATTTATAGTTGGTGGGACAGCAGTGAGTTGGATTTCTCGATTGCAAAAGGTGGTTGCTTTATCCACCACGAAGGTAGAGTATGTTGTTGCAATAGAGGCAACAAAGGAGATGATATGGCTGCAAATTTTTATGGAAAAGTTGGGCAAACAACAAGTTGAAAATCACTTGTTTATAGACATCTAGAGTGTTATACATCTTATAAATAATTCTACCTTGCACTCTAAGACCAGACACATACAGTTGAGATATCATTTCATTCAGTCGGTGTTGGAGGATGGCCAGGTAAAGTTGGAAAAGATACACACAGATGCCAATCCAGCAGATATGTTTACAAAGGTAGTGATAAGGGAGAATTTGAGCTCCTCTTTAGCTTCAGTTGCTCTTCATGGTTAAAATTATAACAGAGCAGCAAGGTCCAAGGTGCTTATTTCTAGCAGAAGTTGTAAGTGCAGCGGTGTCATCCAAGATTAGTCTCCAAGTGGGAGATTGTGTTGGTGTGGAGCTTGATCAGTCTCCAAGTGGGATATTGTTGGTATGTGGCGATTGATCATGCTATACTATACACTCTTTAGTATTGTACACTCTTCATGTATACTTGTCAGGGTCTGGGGTCGAGCTGGGCCCTGGGCGGGGGTTCGGGGGTGGCAGCCCTCAAGAAAAAAAAAATCACCTTTTTTCACTTGACACCGAAAAATAAAAAAGCTGACTTTGTAAACCCTAATTTCTAGAAGCTTTTAAAATCTTGTTATAAGCGGTTGGTATGGGGAGTTGTAGTATGGAATTATTCGCAATATTGTAATATGTTTTGCACTGGATAATAAAATAATTGGATGGCTTTGGTTTTGTGGATGTAGCCTAGATTGGGTGAACCGTGTTAAATTATTTGTGTTGTCTTTTTTCTACTATAATTTTATGTGTTTATTTCTTTGTTTTATTGATCAAATCTTCATTTAACTTGTTAGATATCTGCCTTCTAACCCTAACAAATAATCCAAAGGGGAATTTCCAAAAGAAACCTTGGATTGCTCATAAAATAGCTCCCCCTACCGTAGCTAAGAAGAATGATGATGAGACCAAGAATGAGCTCAAAAGGAAGAAACTATGTTTCTCTTGCAAAGAACCATGGGTTCCGAGACATAGGTGTCTTAAAAAATGGCAAGTTACTATATAGAATTCATCTCTGATAAAGAATCAAAATCATATGGGTTTCAAAAGTCTCATGATCTGAAAGACATCCCTCCAAAGGAATAAGATAAGGAGAAGGAAAATGGCAGCATCCTGGCATCTCTATCCAATGCACATAGATACCATTCTTTCAAGGTATGGGGAGTCCTTGTCAAACAAAGAGTGGCTAGCCTAATTGATAGAGGAGCTACTCATAACTTCATTGATGAAGGACTTGTGATAAGAAGAAGGCTGGATGCCAAGAATTTTGAAGGTTTCACTGTCACTTTGGTGGATGGGTATAACTTACCCTGCAAGGAGAAAGTTTGGAAGTTGCACATAACATTTGGAGATCATAAGGTTTGTGATGATTTCTATGTTATTGGCGTGGGTGAAATTGATGTGATTTTGGGGGTGCAATGGTTACATTCATTAGGTGAGTACACTACAAACCACCAAATCATGGAGCTCAAGTTCAAATCCAACTAGAAGGATGTGGTCCTAAAGGGAATGGTGAATGGTAGTCTACAAGTAGTATTAGCTAGGAGAATGGAAAGGATCTTTTGGAAGAACCAAGTTGATTGGTATGCCAGTTGTTTAGTGATTTCAAAGGACTCTTCAAAAGGTAAGAAGAGTCAAGTTCATATTGATATAGAAAATATTTTGGATACTTATGTAGTTTGGTTTTTAGTGACATGCCTCTTGGACTATCATCAAATAGAGGTTTCCATCATATCATAGAACTTGAACTGGGATCAAATTTGATTATGACCAATCCTTACCACCATCCTCGAATATATAAGGAAGAGATAAAGAATGAAATAAAGGGTCTGCTAGACATGGGATACATAAAACCAAGCTCTAGCCCTTTCACATCTTTTGTGGTGATAGTGAAGAAGAAATATGGCACTCTACGGATGTGCATAGACTACCAAACATTGAACAAGAAGACCATTAAGAATTGGTACCCCATACCATAGATAGATGAGCTTATTGATGAGCTACATGGTGTGGTATAGTTCTCAAATATTGATTTGATGTATGAATACCACTAGATCTAAATGAGGGAAGAATATGTTTAGAAGATTTATTTTCAATGTCACTATGAGAATTTTGAGTTCCTCTTTATGCCCATTGGTCTCACCAATGCTCTGAAAACTTTCCAATCATGCATGAATCATGTGTTTGGTTTTCTTTGATGATATTTTGATCTTTAAAAAAACTTGGGAAGAACATTTGAAGCAATTAGATATTGTCTTGGGAATTTTGGAACAACAATCACTCTTTGTAAATATGTCAAAATGTGATTTTGGTTCAACTAAGATATTGTATTTGGGACATCATAAGTGTTAAAGGAGTTTAGGTTGATCAAGAGAAGATTCAATCCATTCTAGACTGGCCACATCTTACAAACTTGTCTCAGCTAAGAGGTTTATTTGGACTGTGTAGCTATACTAGAGGTTTGTCCAAGTATTCTCTTAATTTGTGGTACCTCTCACCAATCCAAATAAAGTAGGAGCCTTTGAATGGATAACAGAACCAGAAAGTAACTTCGAGAAGCTAAAAGAGACAATGAGATCTTATCTAATTCTTGTCATTCCTAATTTTTCACTTTCATTTGTTGTAGAATGTGATGCTTCTAGTGAATGGATTGTATTTTTTCTCTCTTAGAGGGGACACCCCATAGCATTTGAAAGTAGTAAATTAGGAGACCATAGAAAAGGATATCCCATATATGATAAGGAAATGCTAGATATAATGCATTCCTAGGAGAAATTTTGACAATACCTGGTATGTGGAAGATTTATGGTCAAGACAAACCATAACAGCCTAAAATTATTCTTGAGCCAATAAAATTTGAATGAAAGACAACAAAAATGGGTCAGAAAACTATAGACATGATTTTTATATTAAATGTATCAAGGGTAAGAAGAATATTGTGGCACATGCACTCTCTAGGAGACCTACATTGTGCCATGTGTCCATCACATCAATTGATTGGAAGGACTCCATGGAGGAGTATGCTATGGATAATCTTTCTACTAGTGTTTTGGAAGGTGTAGAGAATGATGACCATTATGTTATATTGGTGGTTGTTGTTGCACCAAAATATCGACTTGTTAATGCTTGATACAACCGCCAGATTTATACAAGATCCACAGGAGGTGGTTAAGCCATGTCACAAACCCAAGCATCACATTGCATAGAGGAGACCAAGGGACACACCATCTTCCAACAATCCCCCCAACACAAGCAAGGGGTTAGAACCTATGACCTCGGCTCTAATACCTATTGTTACATTGGTGTTTGTTGTTGTACCAAAATTTCAACCTATTGATACCTGATACAATCATCGAATTTATATGAGATCCACAAGAGGCAGTTAAGCCATGTCACAAACCCAAGCACCATGTTACACAAAGGATACCAAGGGACACACCATCTTGCAACACAATATGTGTTGGAGAAAGGCCTAATACTATTCAAAAATAGGGTGTTCCTAGTTTCAGGATCTAAGGTAAAGGAAAATATATTAGAAGCTTATCATAATGCACCAATACAAGGGTATCCCGAATTATACAAAAATTACTAGAAGATCAAGGAAATGTTTTCTTGGAAGGTCCTTAAGGAGGATGTTCTCTCACACATCCAATAATGTGTCACATTCCAGTAGAACAAAGGGGAACAAATTTTCTTGTCGGATTACAACAACCTCTTCCCATTATGAGGCACAAATAGGAAATTTTATCCATGGATTTCATCACCGGATTACCCAAAGAGTAAGGAAATCATTGCAACTATGTTGTATTAGATAGATTGACCAAGTATTCTCATTTATTTTCCATCTCCAATTACTACAAATCTCTACAAGTTGCAAAACTATTCTTCAAGGGAGTTTCCTGATTGTATGGGTTGCCTAAGAACATTGTCAGTGACAGAGATAGTCGTTTCCTTGGCCCTTTTTGGAATGATTTAATCCATCTACTAGGCACCAAACTCACCCCTATGACAATTTATCATCAACAAACTAATGGGAAAACTAAAATTATAAACAAGTGGTTAGAAGGATACTTGAGGAATTATCTCACCAGTCAGTATGCAACTTGGATCAAATGGCTACATTTGGGAGATTATTGTTACAACACAACTGATCACATGTTCGTTGGTATGTCTCTATTCAAAGCCCTCTATGGATATTTTAGACACTTAAAAATGTCTTGAATGGTATTACACACTTGAATCCGATATATTAACATCGTTTCATCCTAAAATCCATCCTCTTTTCACTTGTTTGATTAAATTAGCCTAGTTATTTAATTAAATGTCTCATTTTCATCTATTAATCTAATTAATCTAATTAGGTTAATGCCTCTCCCTTTCATGCTAACCTTTTGTCCTATTAAATTGGATAAATCAAAATATTCAATTTTAACACCCTAAGTCCTCTCAATTAAATTAAATAATCCTAATTATTTAATTAAATGTCACTTTGACCCCTTTTCATTAAATAAGTTAATTATTTAATGAATATCCTAAATTCCCCTAATTTGCATAATTGAAACTTTATTTAATTATCATATTATTAATTCTCCCACTTTCAAGGGAATATTCCTTGAGAATATTCCTCCTTTACACATTCCTCCAAAAAAGGAATATCCTAATGGAATACTCCTTCCCCTTTTGCACATTAAAATTTGGTTTTAATTAACTAAAGGCTAATTTTCCTCTAAAAAGGGAATATTCTCATGGAATATTCTTTCCCACTTCACTCATTTGGAAAAAGGACTATTCTTCCTTATAACAAACTTTCAACAAACTTCTTGTGCAAGTTTTGAAAGTTTATTTCTTTGGATGAATGTAAGCCCTTGATTAAATATCATCTTGCATCCTCAACCCTTGATGGGAATCCATGATCCATGCCTCCATTTTTCTTCCATCTTGACCATCAGTTTCATTTTTCCTATTCTATAAATAGACCTTGCATCTATTGAATAGGGATCCATCTTTTAATAGTAAACTTATAATGTTAAAATCACTCTCACTTGCATCCACATTTAGCACATATTTTAGCAATTTTTTAGTTTAGACCTTGATCATCTTATCTTAGAGCATCCATTAATGGCTTCCATGGTAACTTAGTTGCATCCATTTAGTATATTTTGAAACTAGGGTTTTAATCTTTCAAATCTTACATGCATTTAGAATAGCTTTGCATACACTCACATCGATCATCTTAGCTTTTTATCATGTTAATCTAGCTTTAATCATGCATTAATCCATCTTTTTCATTAGTTTCCATCGATTTTAATCAATAAAATCGATTGGAAAGGCCTATTATCCAAGGGATTGGGAAAGGGTCGCCATTCCACATCAATGCGACACCACTCCCCAATAGGATAAGTTTCAATGCCTTAGAGTAGATGTTTGTCAATCTTGAGTGTTTTAGGATGATAGTTTTAATGGCTTCTTTTTTTTGTTTACATTGAATGATCTTATTGGGGTTGATGCTTAGTGGCTTAAGTATGCTTTTAATTCATATGTATCAAGTGTATTTAGCCTATATTATGCCATTGGTCACATTTTGGTGCTAAAAGGAGGGCTTGAACTAATCAATATAACAAATTTTTCTTTAGTTTTTTGTTTCGCTTGTGTTTGTAGATTCAGTGATGCTATTGAAGATTCATCAATGCATCTAGGATGCGTCTCTATACAATGACGTACTTCAATTAAATTTCAGGGACACATAATTGATTTAATGATGCATGATTAAAATTCGTCACCGCACATTTACATGGCGATGCTAGGCTTGTTTTTTATTGCAGCATGAATTTTAATTTAGCCACGCTTTTGACTTGGTGATGCTATTGACGGCATTGTTTACTGTTGAGATATGCATCTGATTTTTCAATACAGCAATGCACTTTCTATATGGCGATGCATATAATGGGAATACAATGACGCAATTAATTTTAGTGTCACTATTTACTAGTAAACAAAACTAAACTTGAATTTTGACATGTGTTTTCATTTTTTGATTTCATGTGATTGCTAACATGTCACTGACTTCTAGTTTTTTTTTAGGCTAACTAGTTTTGCAGGTTTGGGCAATAAAATTTGAAGTAAAGGAGCATATTGTCATTTGATTATAATTGTAACAAGTGTTTTTACACTTATGAGGCAATTATAACCCATTTTATGATGCTTTATTTCATGTTTTAGGACCACACTAGATTTCATTTGGGTTTAAAATAAACATTCAAAATTGGTTAAAATTGAACCCTCGCATCCTCATTTTGAAATGTTCATTTAAAATTGAACAAAATAATCTACACACTTCATTTGGTTCTTAAAATGAATTCACTATGCTTGTCAAGGTTAAAATGAACATGAGTCTGATTTACTTTCATGTGCTTGTTGTGTGTATCCTCTCCCCTTGTGCTCCGTGCGATCTTGGGTGAAGAAAAACACACAAGTATACTTTTCTTCTTAGAGGCGCCTATCCTCTCCCCTTGCACCTCTTGGCAATCTTGGGTGATGAAAAGCATTTTACGCTTCACAAACTATGTTACCTTTAGAGGGCCTACCTCCCAACTTGTGAGAGGGAACGAACCAAGCAGTATTTTCATTTAGGTCTGCTATATAAATAATTCAGTGTGACTAAATTCATTTACCAATCTGGTGTGGTTGTCCTATACCGACGAATGTCTTCCCTAGTATTTGTGTGATACGTCAAAACCCTTAGATGTCTCTAAGGGCTAGGAGACCTCTTAATTGATTAAATTACTGCATTTATAGCACCAGCTTATCCTGAAAGTCTGGATTAAGAACCACTTATTATAGAAACCAAAACCCTTTTTACTTGATGGTGTAGGAATGGTTGTTCTAAAGCTACCCTATGTTCCACTATTCATTGTAGAAACAGAAAATTCATTGAATCTTCAGATCTTCAAGGTTTGAGATTTGGTGTACTTGTGTCGTGTAAGGGGTAGCCAGTGTCACCAAATCTCTAACTGCTTGCTTTATCTTAGTGTTTGGATAAATCTGAGTAGGTACTTAGCAAGTAGTATCTTTTGAGCCTAGGTGGTAAATGCTTGAGAGTCAGTTTAATACTTTGCTTGGTTCCAAAAACATTAAAAATGAACATCAATGATCTTTCTCAAAATTTCAAACCCTTTTTTTTAAAGCATGGATACCCTTTGAAAAGCCTCGATATTAATGCTTGTCGTAAGGATTTCTATCCTCAGATACTTCTAAATATCTTAGCTTATATCTCAATCCATATTTCCCAAAGTTAACATAGGAAACTATGACTCCAACTTCATTATTTTTACATAATGGACCTTGTGAAATTAATGATTTTTTTCACATAAACACTTGGTTTGAAACTTAAGCAAGAAAACTATTTAAGGTAAAATAAAACTCATTTAAGAAAGATAGATTGATAAATTGAACCACACATGACCATTTGGCACCTAATCACTTTGGTTGAGCAACCAAACCTTATGCCATCTCTCATACAACCAAACTTTTAACTAATTGAAGGAGAACAAACAGATATAATTAGTAGTTTGAGAAGCTTTAATTTTGAGACAAAAGAAACATCCAACCAATGGAGAATCGTAGCAAACATCTTAGATAAATGAGAGAAAAAAGCCGATATTATGGCCAGAAGGCCCATGCTACCACCACCTACGTGGCAATAAATATCCTCTTTTTCATGATTTTTTTCTTCTCTAAATCATCTCTTGTAAAATCAAAATCCCCAAAAGAAATTCTGCATTCCACCATTTCAAACTTATACATCATAGTGCAAAGTATATCTAGAGAAGTATCTTAAAGAATCACCGCAACCAAGACAGATCAATAAGGAGGAATTTTATATGTTATTTCATAGACGAACCAAAGGGTGTTGCCACAATAGTGGTTTACAATTTCTGAGAGGAATTGATTTTTGTTGAAATCACATATTTTTAGAAAATATAATGATTTAAGCCTTAAAAAGTTCCATTTTAAGGATTCCAATTGAAAAGGGTTTGATCAAACCACCTTAGATCAAACCCCCTTGGATAGAACCTCGCTAGTTTTAAACCATACCTATAAATGAGTCTCCTTTACACCTATCAAAATGCTAATAAAAAATTACTTTTGATTTACCTTTTTGGGGATCAAATTAATTCATTTAAAATTTATTTCAAATGATTATTGTAGTCCTCGAAATGAGCTATCCAACGAATATAATTTTAATATGTTTTGGTTTTATTATGTATTTGTTTTTTTAGTTTTATTACACATAGGTTTTTCATCGAGAATGAAGGTCTATGTTCTGTACATGTGGAAAAAACTCAAATTATCAAAAAAAATGAAAAATATGAGTGCACTAGATATTGAAGTCCTTGATTGATCCAACAAAAAAAAATTGAATTTTGATATATACAAAAAAAGTTACGTGTTATACGGTCGCACTATGTCTGAATTGTAATTGGTTTGACTTTGAAACTTTATTAAAGAAAAAATATTCAATAAAAATCTATCTAACCAAGTGGAAGCACTAGATATCGTAGTTACAAATCTAAATTCGAAAGAATTAGAATTTTATCCTTCATGGAAAAAAAGTTATGCATTATACAGTGTGTGTCACTTTTTAAAAATGTTGTTTTCTGGAAAACAAAATAGTTTTCATGGGAGATGGAAAAATAAGTGCAATCTAATTCCAAAAACTTTGAAAAAAATATTTTTAGAATCTTCAAATAAAATGTGACTAGACTCTAGTGTTCATCATCTTCAAATTCCTCATGGTTTAGCCACTATAGGTGCCCGAATGTGAATATTTAGTTAAAAATAATAATTTCAATGTCCAGTTTGGCCAAACATTGTAAACCACTATTGTGGGATCACCCCAAATCTACACATTTCACAAGCACTTCTCATTTAAAATCATTGATTTCTTAGGGTTTGAACACTTTAGAGGTATAGCATGTTTCTCACTACTTTGGTCTTGGAAAACAAAGGTTCACTCTAGATCAACATTGGGTCAAACATTTCATCCACCCTTCATTAAATTTCATCCTTCACTTCACCAAACTTTACAAACTTTTTGGACACACCAACACTTTGGACTTAGACATCTATCAACTCAAACCCTAACTTAGCTACTTTGTGTGTGAAATGGATCCTTTTCCATGCATTTAGTTAAGTTAGTTATCATTTTTTGGCTAGTTTATATTGAAGGTCACAAGTCTACCTTAAAGATTCACAAATCCATCAAACATCCTTTATCCAAACATCAAACCTATAGTCAAAAGTGTTGTCCTGAAATGTTCACAAAGATCACTCCCCATATCATTCATATTTTCATCTCCCACTCACATCATTGCTCCAAAACAACTTAGAACGTCCCTTTTACCTAAATTTGAGTCAACTAGGGAGTTTAAACATTAAAAATCTCAACATAACTCTCCCATAGGTGACCCACAATTTATGGTAACAACAAGATCGCAACACAAGAGAATCATGAAAAAAACCAAAGTCTCATCCACAATCGGCAATACCAACCCTCAATAATTTGATCCAAGAGGTCATTCTACCCCCGTACAAAAAATTCAAAATCCGATGGGACCATATGAGGTAGAAGACATTACAAGCAATCCATTCGAGCTTATCAAAGAAGAAATCCATGAGTATAAACAGGAGCATCAAGCCTCAAAAAAATTGACTTTAATTCCCCCATCTTTTTCTGCACAAAACTTGACACAAATCTTGACATCATCCACACATCAATCAACTCCCTCACTAGGACCAAGCCAAACACAAACTCCTAGTCTTGCTACTAGCCTTGCTAAGGACTTTGGTCTCATTCTTCCTATGACAACTGACACACTTGTGGGAACTCTCAACATCAATCCACCCCAAACCACCACTTGGACACCTACATTTGGTGCCCCACCTCCATCTTCCACCACCATTCCAAAACAACCCTTACATCCACATAAACCACTTACACTTCATGACTCCATGAAAAACTTGACATATTGAGGGAACCTACCTTCATCCATCCCTACAAGTACCACAAGCGTTCCCAACATCACACAAGGTAGCATAGGTCAAGTACCTCCAATTGACCAACAAGGACATGTCAACGCCATTATACAAAATCAACCCTTAACGCAACTAGGGAGTTCTTCATCCAATCATCCCATTCGTTCATCCATCCTATTGGTTTCATAGAGCACATCAATCCCACCCATCATCAACCCAAATAAAAACAACACCTTGGTTACAAATCCCATCAGCCAAGAATACCTTAATCCCACCACAAATACCACAAGGGAACCCCCTACCCATCACTCAAGGGAACCCTTTTAATCAATTTCCAAGTGTGTCATTAACATCACAATGTCAAGTGGCACCATCATCATCTTTCCCACTGGTCCCTCACATCATACAAAATCAAATTGGACCTCAAACTTACATTCCTCCATCCCAATCCACCATTTTACAGGGAATTTCAAACCAAGGTAACCTTGAACAACTCATCATCCACCCAAAACCTACTCAAACCATTGACACCCAAAAACTATCACAAATGTCCCAACAATGCAATGATCCTACATTTCAAGCACATGCTCTAGCTTTACAACAAGCACAATAGGCTTATAAAAAAGTCATCCAACAACAACAACAAGCAACGTTAGCAAAATAGTAACAACAACAACATCGATCCCAACAAGTAGCCCTAGTAGCACAGTAGCAACATCAAGCCCAACAAGAAGCCTTAGCAGCACAGCAACAACACAACATAAAGCCCAAAAAATAGCCTTAGCAGCATAGCAACAACAACAACATCAAGCCCAGCAAGAATCCTTAGTAGCACAACAACAACATCAAGAACAGCAAGAAGCCTTAGCAGCACAAAAACAAAAAGGGTTATACTATAATCCTTAATTGAACATCATCAATCCAAACACATTAGGAACATACACATTTACCACCCTCACCTTCATAGTATAAAACCCCACCATACACACCATACAATACAGCATCATATCAAAATCCCATGTACAATTCATCAACCATCCCACCATATCCAACATATGTTCCTCCACCAAACTTGCAAGATGATGTAACATCACAACTCAAGTCACTAACACAAAAAATGTAGGATATGCAAATGGCCAAGACAAGGAAACCCCATACCCAACAAAATCTATGTCCCTATCCATTTGATCGAAACATCACAATAGTACCTTTCCTTCTTGGTTTTGAGGTACCTAAATTTGATAAATACAAAGGGAAAGGGAATCCTATCAATCGCATCAACGAATTCAATGTCATGTGCATGAAGGCGGCCTACAATGAGTCCTATTTGATGTGCCTCTTTCCATGAAGCTTGACAGGCCCAGCCATCAATTGGTTTTCTCAATTGCCTTTGGGTATCAAGACTTTCCAAGAAATCATCGAAAATTTTGAATAAATCACTTCTCCTTTAATATTGATGTCGACGTAAGCTTAGAGGAATTATACACACTCAAGAAAAACAAGGGAGAATCTTTCACCAATTTCTTACAATGATGGAGGCAATAAGCTAGCAAAAGAAAATGGCCCATTCTTGATGAACAGCAAGTGGGGATTATCATAGCGAATGTTGATCTAGATCTATCCTTCTACTTAAAAATGCAATGCATAACCACTTATGATGAGCTTTTCCCTCAGGACCTTAACATCGAGAGAGCCCTAATCTCATAGGGAAATACCCAAGCATACAAAGATAATTTCCCATCAACTAGTTCAAATGGAAAGCCCCACGTTTGGGCTAAAAATAAGAACGTGACAAATGATGACATTGTAGATGTACTAAATTAGTCATAAGTGCTCCTAGGCCAAACAACAATCAACCAACCATCGCACAAATATCTAACAAACAACATCACCACTACAGAATAATCAGGTTAACAATATCGAGCCTCAACAATGATGAACCCATAATTAGAACAACTATCCTAAACACAAATATGTGCAGTTCGGGGAACCTATTGAATCCATCATGAAGAAACTGGTAGATTCAAACTTGATCACACTTCCAAATTTTGAAAACTACAAATAACCATAAGATAAACCTCTTTGGTACAATGAAAAAGATCTTTGTGACTTTCACAAGATTAAGGGGAACAAAACATCAAATTATATGAGGATCAAAAAAAGATCTCATAGATAACAATGACATATCTATTGAGGCGCCAGCCAACAACCAGGATCTCAAGATATACAAGAACCCTATGCTAGATCATAGCAAAGGGAATGATAATGGAAAAGGTAAAACTTACAATAACATGCAGCATATCTATTCCAATGTAGTTGCCTCATGTGACAATGTCATCACTGTCGTTACCATCAAAGGACCTAGCATGGAGTGTGGAGTCACCATGCGACATGGAAAGGTTACCATCCAAGGAGCTTCATCTCAACCTAGGGCACAACCTTCATTTCCAACATCCAACCCTATCAATTACAATCTCCTAGATCATCTTAAGAAGACCCCCACATAGATCTTAATCTTGGAACTATTGAGGCTATACCCTACATACAAGGAAATATTAGAGAAAGATTTATCCACATCATACATTGCTAAAAATATTCACACATATTGATTTCAAGTTATGGTAGGGCATATCACTACCCCTCACCTTCTCACCTTCTTGGAGCAAGACCTACCATCACAGTCATCTAATAACCATGCTTTACACCTTGAGGTCACTTTTCATAAGAACAAGGTTAAAATATTCTTGGTAGATGGAGGTGTTGGTTTGAACATATGCACCCTTCAGCTGATCAAAAACTTGTGTTATTCAGAGGATGATATTGAGAAATCAAAGAGTACAACCATCAGAGCATATGATGATCAAGTATGAGTATCTTAAGGCATCATCACACTACCCATCCAAGTAGGACCCCTCATTGCTAAGATCACATGCCAAGTGTTAGACCTTCATCTCCCCTACAACATCTTGCTCAGTCGACCATGGATCCATGCCCTAAAATTTGTAGCTTCAACCTACCACCAATGTGTAAAGTTTCCTTTTGAGGACAAAGAAGTTACCATACATGGAGATCCCAAGTGTTTTTACTATTGCAAAAACCTCGAGGCCAAGTTTTAAAAAATTCCCCAAATCCCCAAGAATGATGAAGGGCCTACATCCTCCTCTTCATTTTTTGACCCATCATCCCTTGCATCTACCTTAGAAACTAAACCACCCATTGTGCAGAACATACCTGATATCATGGAAATTATCAAGGATAATGGTTGTGGAGAATATAACCTCAAGAAGGAAACTTTTGTATTGGGTGAGTTACCTCTTTCCCCCAAATCTCATGGGAAACCCACACCTATTAACAAAGTAGCGGACACATTAACACTTGATTCTATAATTTTCACCAAGTGGGGAGACTTAAAAAAATATTTCAACAAGAAAGATGTCTCTAAACTACACTATCAAGAGGACCAACATGTATCTGTTCTTCCCATGGAAGATAATAACAAAGGCTTACAGCTAATGAATGCATGGGGTTACAACAAAAATAGGAAACTAGGACAAAATGATAATGGTTTTTTGGAACCCTTCATTCTTGAGCAACATCCTAAGAATCTTGTATTTGGTTGTACTACTAGTAAGGTTTCCATTCTTGGCAAAGGTACCTCTGCTAAACTGGATAAGGCTTCCTCTTGGTTACACACATCATGTGATAGTGCCCTCGATGAATTCTACCTCGATGTTGCTGACCTATTTGAAAATAACTTGCTTTTCATGATATCCACAATATCTTTCACCCCAAATGACCAAACCACTGAACTAAGCCCGATATATCCCCAACTCATTGATTGGGACCAACAAGGGCCACTGATTCTAGATTTATTCAAAAAAAATGAATCCATCTCAAAATTCATGGGACTCTCTGACAACTTACCATGGTAAAATCAAAAATTTGGTTTTGATATAGATCTAGACACAGGGGCATACTACGGGGCATACTACAAGGAGACGATTGAATCCTTCAGTCACAAAATTGACGATATGAAAATAGCATGCAGATCTTTGAGTGAAAACCACATTTTGGCACTCTCTAATCCTAAAATATTAAAAATAAAGGATGCATACAAAGGTGAAAACCTCTCTGAGGCACCCAAGGATGAAGGATTCAATCTCCCCCTTGGTGAAATGCATCCAGAGAAATAAACGATGCTAGCAGAAAAGGCTACCCTAGTAAATGTTGGAACAAAAGAAGCACCCAAGATAAAAATTTATGCCAAATATTTGTTGGATGAAGAAAAAAAGAATCTTATGGCATTCTTAAAAGAGAAAAGAGCCAACTTTGCATGGTCATACACAAATATGCCAAGGCTCGGTCCATAAGTGGTTGTGCACCATTTAGCATTCTATCCTAGAGTCAAACCAATGAAGCAAAAGTTGAGATAGATGCACCCTCAAATAGAACTCTTGGTGAAACTCCAGTTATAAAATCTTCTTGACGTCGAATTTATCTAATTGATTGATTATCCTGAGTGGGTTTCCAACCTAGTGCCAGTCTCCAAACCCATTGGGGGCATCAAAATATGCACAAACTTCAGGGATTTGAACAAAGCATGTCCAAAAGATGATTTCCCTCTTCCCAACATCGACATCATTGTTGACCTAACAATTGGACATGAAATTTTTTTGCTCATGGATGGATTTTCTGGCTACAATCAAATCATGATCGCTAAGGAGGATCAATACAAAACTGCCTTCACTTGTCCATGGGGAACATATTGTTGGAACATGATGTCATTCAAGCTAAAAAATGCAAGAGTAGCCTATAAAAGAGAAATGACCCTCATCTTTCATGATATGATCCACAAAATAGTCAAAGACTACGTGGATAATATTTTGTCCAAATCAAAGAAAAGGAGTGAATACATAGAGGTATTGGGGCCTACCTTTGACAGACTCGAAGAGTATAAAGTAAAACTAAATCAAAAAAGTGTGTCTTTGGGGTCACATTAGAGAAGCTTCTTGGATACATCATATCACAAAGAGGGATATAAATTGAACCAGCAAAGGTGAAAGCAATATTAGACATGGAACCTCCACAAACATTGAAGAAAATGAGAGGGTTACAAGGAAGGTTTCAATCCATTAGAAGGTTCATAACGCAATTATCACACAAAATTCACCCTTTTTTGTATCTTCTCCATAAAGGAATAACTTATAAGTGGGATGAGAAGTGTGATAAATCTTTCCAGAAGATCAAGGACTACCTAATGACACCTCCAGTGCTCATGTCATCGATACCAAACAAGCCATTGATCTTGTATATCTCGGCAACATCAACAGCTCTAGGTGCTCTTCTAGCACAACATGATGAAAATAGAAAAAAAACGGTGATCTATTACATCAATAGGACATTGGTAGGCTATGAAATTAACTTCTCATCTATTGAGAAAGCATTTTTAGCAATGGTTTTTTCCTCACAAAATTTTAGACATTACATGTCGCACCAAGTCAAGCTTATTACAAAAATCAACCCATTGAAATACATGTTATCTAAAGCAACTCTCACTAGGCGAATGGCCAAATGGGTAATGATCTTGAATGAATTTGACATAGAGTATGTGGAGTGCAAGGAAATCAAAGGAAAAGTAATCGTAGACCAACTGGCAGAAGAACCTATCTATGCAGAGAACCCTTTGATATCTGAATTTCCTGACAAATCAGTGTTTCTTGTCAATATAGTAGATCAATGGAAAATGTAATTTGATGGATCATTTACCCAACATGGATCAGGGGTGGGTATTCTCTTTATCACCCCTCAAGGTGACTGTATTCCAAAGTCATACCAGCTATCATTCCCATGTACCAACAATATCATCGAGTATGAATCTCTAATAACGGGTTTGAGGATAGCAGTTCAGTGGAAGATACAAGATTTAAAAGTTTATGGGGACTCATAGTTGATTGTCAACCAAGTCAATGACGACTACCAAACCAAGGATGATAAACTCACTCCTTACAAGAATATGGTAGAAAGTCAAGGAATTTTTCAGTGGCATAACTTTTGAGAAAATACCACACATGAACAATTGAGCAGCAGATGTAATGGCGACAATTGGCTCATTACTTGATATGTTGCACAACGTCCTTCAATGTGAATTCTTGGTAGAACAAATTCTCGTACCAACTTTTAAAATTCTAGAATCTAAATTTTTGTGTGCAATCGTTGGTCCTAGTTCCCCATGGTATAATGACGTATTCACCTACCTTAGTAGAGGAACCCTCCTAGCTGATATCACCTTCATCCCTAAAAAGACATTTGTTAAAAAGGTATCTTGATTTGTGATCTTGGGCGATACCCTTTACCACAGAAGCGTCGAGGGGACATTACTACAATGTCTCAACCAAGAGGAAGCCTTGACTTCCTTAACACAAGTACATGATGGAATATGGGGTTCACCTTCTAGTGGTATGACTTTAGCTAAGAAACTATTGAGAATGGGTTATTACTGGCCAACCATGGAAAGAGAATCCCATCAATACATGAAAAATTGTGTATAGTGTCAACATCATGGAGATCTTATTCATGCTCCAGCTCAAGAGTTATAACCAATGGTCACACCTTGGCCTTTCTCGTAGTGGTGTCTTTACCTCATGGGAAACATTACTCCAACCTCATCCAATGGCCATAAGTTCATCATAACAACCACTAAGTACTTTTCCAAGTGGTTTGAAGCCATTCCTATGACCTATATAAAGGGGAAGTAAATCTCTAAGTTTATCTTGAATTACCTCATCTATCGCTATGGTGTTCCACAAGCCCTTATCTCAGACAACAAAACACCCTTCAAGAATCAGGATGTGAAAGATCTATGCCAATAATTTAATATCCAACATTGGTTCTCTATCCCATATTATCCCTAGGGCAATGGTCAAGTTGAGGCTACAAACAAGACCATTCTAAAAATCCTAAAGAAAATGGTTAGTGAAATTGAACGTGATTGGCATCTATAGTTAAATCTCGCCCTCTAGGCCTATCGAACTAGTATCTGCACACCTACAAGTGAAACTCCTTTCTCCTTGGTCTACGGATCAAAAGCCATTTTACCTATTGAGGTTGAGCTCCCTTCACTACAAGTGACACTACAAAATCTAATCACTAATGAAGACTATAGAGTATCTTGAATAAATGAGCTAGAATTCTTGGATGAGCATCGTATTGATGCCCTAAATCATTTGAAAGCATATTAGAATTGACTGAAATGAAGCTATAACAAGAAGATCAAGAGTCAGTCTTTCCAGGTAGGGGATCTTTTCCTAAAGCAAAATCAAAAAAATATTCCAGATCGGGATGGTAAAGGAAATTTTGAACCTAATTGATTGGGCCCATTCGTTGTCACAGCAAGCTATGGATCAGAAGCATACCAACTATCAAAACCTGGAGGTGAACCCTTTCAAGAGCCAATCAACAGTCTACATCTCAAAAAAAAATTTGCCTAAGTTTGAAAGGTGTAAATCTAAAAAATACAAAAAATCCAAAAAAATGGGAAAAAGGATTGAAAACAGTAAAGAGAAAAACATCCTCTAGTGGAAATCACTTCGATGGCACTTTGGGCAAGTACCTTGGTGAAAACCTGGAAAATAGGAACCTTGGGTAAATAAATAAACTCCATCTATCTTTGGCTCTTTAAAGCTTGTCATGCTTCGCATCCACTCAAATGCATCGCATCATTCATCCTACTTATTCCATCACCCATCTATGTCTATATTATAGCTTGATATTGTGAATTATTGTATCCCCTTTTGTACTACTTGGCATATTCCTAAGGTCAGCTTGTTTTTCCTATATCGAGGTAGTCTATCACATCACACTAGGGGCAATTTGTTATGGATCGCATTGGGTTCTTGTATATTTTAAGGTTATTGAAAATCTCATCGAAAAATCCCAAAAACATTCATAAAATCTCATCAAAAATCCAAAACCATCAAAATATTGTACATCTAAAATTCAAAAACATCCAAAAATTTTGTAAAGTCAAAAATCCAAAACACATCAAAACAGGTTTCGGGGAACTGGGTGCTTGAAAACACAAAAACCCTTTTTCGTGCTAGGCACAGGGACAAGGTTGCCAATAGTGGAGACCTAGTCCTCTTGTGAATTTTTGAGGATTTAGGCCTTGGTCTTGTGGTTCCCTGTGAATGTTCCCCTTTTCTACAACAGCCCCGTGACAAGAAGTCTTGAAAGCAACCTGCAACTTGTCCTTTGTCCTTTTTAGGGCTTGATAGTTGAGGTTGACTTGAGAGGAGTGTTTTTACTTCTTGCAACACCTTGTCCTTCACCTAACCTACAAAAAAAAACCTTCAAACACATGCAAAGACCATAAATAGTTAGGGTTAGGATATAGGGGTTTTCCTAAGTCAAACCCCTTGATAGGTGATTAAACCCAAATGAGACAAGTACAAAGGAAAGTAAGATTGAAAGATAACACAATAGAGTAGCTTACCAAACCTTTGTTGATGGTCTACAAAATGCATGAGCAGCTTCAATGGAGGAGGTATGAAAACCTTAATGCTTATGTGCTTGCTTGGTTGCTTGAGTAGTTGATGAGTGAGAGCAAGATAGTGAAAGTGGAGGCAAGAAGGTAAAAATGAGCTTGGAGAGACTAAGAGCAGAAAAATGGAGGTGGAAGCCCTTATTTGCACAAGTGAAACCCTAATTTTCTTGAATACAACCTAATAGGCAGACCCTAGGGTTCAGGAGGCAAGATTCTCATTGAATCTTATTTAAAATTTGATTTTTATGCTTAGAGAGATTAGGTCGCCCAAAGTGGCGACCTAGTCCTCCTAGGAAGATTTTGATGTTGTCGGGAATGAATTTATGTTTAATGAAGTCTATTACATTTTCCTCCCAGAACACACTTAGGTCAGGACTAAAGATGCATTAAAGGGACAAATTAGCATATGAAAAGGGTTGATTTAGGGGTGATAAGCCTAGATAAGTGTGAAAATGCAACACAGCACTTTACAACACTCTGTTTTAAGGCTTAGGAAGGTGTAAGAATGTATTATTTAGGTGAATTATGTTGAAAGGGTCTTAGAAAAGTGAGGAAATGTGTTACAACACTTCACAAAACCTTAGTAAAACACTGTTAGATTAGTGTTGAAATGCAAGCTTACAAGGCTAAATCAAGGAAAACAAGGCCAAAATCTAGTGAAAAAGGCCAAAGTGAGTGAAAAGTGCCAAGGTATGCACTTTTTGGCAACACACATTGGAAAAAAATTGAAAACCCTAAACAACCTCAAAATAACCCAAAAACTAAAAACATTCACATAAATATTCAAAAACAGCCTCAAAACATTTCAAAGTACTAAAAACATTGAAATATTCTAAAAATCCCAAAACCATCCATATCATCTCACTTTCACCCACAAAAAACCTTCACCCATAATAAAATCAACCATCATCTTCAACCTTTGGCAAAATAAATAGAAAACAGGTGTCACAAAATGTAAAGTGAGAACCTAAAAGTCAAAATCTAAGGTCTAGATCATCGATAAATGAGTCAATGGTGTTTATATCAATAGCTTATCACACACCTAGTCTTAGTCAAAACACCTAATCAACATGTCCTAGGATGTATCCTTCCTACAATGGGCATCAGCATCAAAAATCACCATATCTATGTTACTTTAGCAAGAGATTAGATAAAATTGATTGTTTGTTGTTGATCTTTTCTTGTGATTTATCATATTGGCCTATTTCAAGGACCTATCGATGATGTCTGAATGATTTAGAGAGAAAGGAATGGGGCATTGATCATTCCTTCATATGTTGTGCTTGTGGGTACTCTTATAAAATAATATTGGTGCATTCTTGCTTAGTTGAGTGTAGGGAGGTTGTTTGGAGTAGCTTGTTGACTATTGTGTATGATTTGGTTCAAGATATTCTAAACTACTAAACTACATTCCAATGAGATTTTTGTATGTCAAGGTGTGAACAAGAACTATCCTATCTATTTGTGGAGTTGAAGTTCATTACACTAGATACAATTCCATCTTGGTTGTCAATACCTTGATGCATCGTGTCTATGTGTCATATCAAACATAAGGAATGACGGAAAATCCCAATCCCAATATATGAGCAAATCATTCATCTCATCACCATATCTAATAAAGTCTCAGTGGATCATGGGCTTGCTGGAATTTTGAATTAGTCTCAAAATCAATGGTCAAATCATTTCATTCTTCTATCTTCTTTCCATGCTAACCTAGTATCATGGCAGTCAACAAAAACATCATACATCCATCCTACATCCACAAAATTGTTAGCATTCATACATCTTGCATCATCATAGCATATCATAATAATGAAAAACATAATCCACTGCATCATTATCATTTAAGTTGTTTTTAATAATATGGATTTGTTATTCTAAGCATCTTAATACATTGCATTATCATCCATAAACATCCATATCATAAGAATAAATAGAAGAATCATCCATACATGCATCATGACATCGTAAATCACATGAAAAAATTACACAAAAATAAATGCATCCATCCATACATCTTGCATAAGCATATCATAACATGTCATAAAATATCCTACAAAGATACTAAAAAAGAAGTTACCACATCCATTACATTGCATGTCATCATATCATTTGCATCCATAAATAATCATAACACATGAACCATAGCATCACATCATATCATTTGCATCCATACATCCATAAACCATGAAATAAAAGGGTGCATCACATCATAAGTTTGAATCATCTCATATATATCAAAAAATGACTGTCATGATACAATATCTGAATAATTGTATGAATATCAATCAAAAGTATGATATACACGAGGCTATCAAAAATGAGCCTATGAATGTGTATCGGTATAAATAATCAAGAAAGTAATCAAAAAGTGTCTACAAAATGGAAAGCCCCGGTGGTTGCTCAACACCCCTCTAACTGATGGCTAATCCTTAGCCCTGGGAGGTGCCTCGCTCCTTTGTGAAAAGTTAGGTTGTCATAGTTGTTGGGGAACATCTCTATGATAGTGCATCCAATAATATGCAATCTCGGTGACTGCCTCTATATATAGGTGATTTGAAACCGTTTGTCCTTGGGATGTTGTTGTCACCACCTCAAGTTGCTACCTCCGCCCAATCTCATGTGCCAGTTGTAAGTCCAGTTGTTGCTGCAACTGAGCCTAATGATCTCTCTAAGCAGCCATATCATGTAGTTTTTTCCACAATTGATCTCTCTTAGCTATGAGGGCCTGAAAATGTTGATCTAGCTATAGGGGTGCAGGAGGTAGTGTTGCCCCCAAAACTTGTCCATCTTGCTAGTCATCCTATCATCCATCCTAGTGCCCTAGGTTCTGGTGACCCTGATCCTGTTGCTACTACTGGTGCCCATCCCCTAGTACATGTGCCTTCTCTTGCTTTGGTTGTTGATGTCCTCATCCCCCATTTCGACCTCTATCTCGGTCTCTACCTCTACCTTCGGGGTATCTCCCCGTTGGGTTTATCAGACACACAGGTGGCCTAAACCATGCATCATAGCCTAGGGTAGTCCCTACATCTAGTATGCCCTAATCATAAGCCCATGTTTGGGTAACAAGCTGTCAAAAATCATTGACCGCCACTGTAGGGTCAATCTGTGCTCCCCATTGGACCTCCCTCTAAGATCTCACAAAGACTACCATGTAATATTATGGAGGTACATCTTATACCTCTTTGAACAATCTCGCGATGTGTTTTGGGAGATACCTCTCTATCATTGTTTGCTCTCACCCTTGGAGATAGCGAGTTTGTCAAGAAAAATAAAGCTATTTTTGGTCATCATACCATGTAAGAACCTATGGCCATGACCTCCATATAAATATGGTTATGTCATCAATGACCTTGTGCCAATGTGGTAGACCTATTGACACTGTGTACTGCAGTGTCATCTGAACCCTATATTTGAAGTCAATGGGCTCATCCTCATGAATATCCACCAAAAAAACCAAGGGCCTCAAAATAGAAATGTGATCATATGCCCAAATATGAAGTAATGTAACACCTGCTCTAATGCTCCTACCCTCATAATAAACTGCTTGATGCATATCATGGTATAACGAAGCAAGAAGGATTGGACCCCATGCATACATAATGGTCCTCCTAATCATCCCCTCTCATGCCACCCTCCAACCCGTACTAAAACCTCTACCACATCGGTCAAGGGCAATAACACAAGAAATAAGTGTCACAACGAACAATCTAAATATTAGCACCCGCCCACGGTATAGATCCAGGTCTATCTACGATCTCACCAAGATAATTCAATCTTTGTGTAAAAGAGAGAACCACGCATCTCTCCTGGCATCTGTGTCATAAATTGACACACTCTCCATGTATTGGAAATCGTAGGATCCACCACACGTCCTCAAGTGTGATGGTGGCCTCACCGGTGGTCAAGTAGAAAGAAGAGGTCTCGATGTGCCACCTCTTGATAAGTCTCATCATCATGGCCAAATGATTCTAAACCTTTGAAAGGAAAGCAATAAAGCCTAAACTTAGCATCCCCAGCCACTCTATCTCCATGTCATCGAATTCTCGAGCCGCTACCAAAATATTGGAATGGTTCTCACACAACATCAAAGGTAGTGGATCCTCCAACACGCATCGCACATACAAAATTAATTTTCCAAAAACTCAGAAAACTAATCAAAACTAGAGGTTTTGCATCCTAAAACATCAATTGTGTCGCTGAAATCAATAGCATCACTAATTTTAGGGCACGTCGGTGTATCAATTTAAGGGGTGTGTCACCAATTTGGCAATGCGCATTGCTACGCTCAATTTCCTGTCGGCATTGAGGCGCATCACTATATCTAAAAATGGTGGGGCATCGCCATTTCCTATGTGCGTCGCCCACCACTTTTTTGCGTCACTCAATTTAAAAATCATATGCATCGCTATATTAAAAGCGTGTCACCCTAATCAAAACTGTCACTAGAGAAAAAAATTATGGTGCGCCACTATAAAGCAAGAGCATCACTACAACATCAATACCGACGCTTTCGACACCTTTTGTGTGTCACTATATAGCGACACTCCTAAAAACCTAATTTTGATGCGCTATTAAATGCACAAAAATGTGAAAATCGAGGCAAGTTTTAAGTCACATACCTGTGGTCCTGTGTTCACTCGTCGTTAGTACTCTTGAACCCGCTTGGAAAACTAAAAAGGAAGCACACGGTGAGCCATCTTGCCAAGGTGTCAAAGCTCCAAACACACAAAATCTCTAAAGGCTAAATGCACAAATGAATTGGAAGTGCAACCTTTTCACCTATTTAAGCCTTAAAATTAGGGTTTTTTGCCCTAATTTGAGCCAAAAACTAGGATTTTGGCCTTTTTTTTACCTCTTTCGGCACTTCCCAACCTATGTTGAGCCATATTTTACGTTTTTGAGGACATTTTTGGCATGTAACCCTATATTTTACCTTTTTCTAGAGATCAACCCAAGATTCAAAATTTTTGCCCAATCTCTCGAGGAGGCAGGGAACCAACTCATATTTTTCACTGGGGCAACAATGGGGCATCCAAAAATTAGAAATTTGTTTATTTTAGGAGAACTTTTAATCTAAAAAGCGTTAGTCTTTGAACCAATGTAACAAGTACTTCGCTTCAAAGAGGGGAAAATGTAGACACTTAAAAATGTCTTGAATGGTATTACACACTTGAATCTAATATATATTAACATCGTTTCATCTTAAAATCCATCATCTTTTTACTTGTTTGATTAAATTAGCCTAGCTATTTAATTAAATGTCTCATTTTCATCTATTAATCTGATTAATCTAATTAGGTTAATTCCTCCCCCTTTCATGCTAACCTTTCATCCTATTAAATTGGATAACTCAAAATATTTAATTTTAACACCCTAAGTCCTCTCATTTAAATTAAATAATCCTAATTATTTAATTAAATGTCAAGTTTTGAACCCTTTTCATTAAATAAGTTAATTATTTAATGAATATCCTAAATTCCCCTAATTTGCATTATTGAAACTTTGTTTAATTATCAAACTATTAATTCTCCCACTTGCAAGGGAAAATTCCTTGAGAATATTCCTCCTTTGCACATTCCTCCAAAAAAGGAATATCCTAATGGAATATTCCTTCTTCTTTTGCACATTAAAATTTGGTTTTAATTAACTAAATGTTAATTTTCCTCTAGAAAGGGAATATTCTTTCCCTCTTCACTCATTTATAAAAAAGGAATATTCTTCCTTATAACAAACTTTCAACAAACTTCTTGTGCAAGTTTTGAAAGTGTGTTTCTTTAGATGAAGGTAAGCCCTTGATTAAATATCATCTTGCATCCTCAATCCTTGATGGGAATCCATGATCCATGCCTCCATTTTTCTTCCATCTTGACCATTGATTGACTCTTTCAATCTTGACTATCAGTTTCATTTTTCCTATTATATAAATAGAGCTTGCATCTATTGAATAGGGATCCATATTTTAATAGTAAACTTATGTTGTTAAAATCACCCACTTGCATCCACATTTAGCACACATTTTACCAATTTTTCAGTTTAGATCTTCATCATCTTAGCTTATAGTATCCATTAATGGCTTCCATGGTAACTTAGTTGCATCCATTTAGTATATTTTGAAACTAGGATTTTAATCTTTCGAATCTTGCATACATTTAGAATAGCTTTGCATACACTCGCATCAATCATCTTAACCTTTTATCATGTTAATCTAGCTTTAATCATGCATTAATCCATCTTTTTCATCAATTTCCATCGATTGGAAAGGCCTATTATCCAAGGGATTGGGAAAGGATCACCATTCCACATAAATGCAACACCACTCCTCCAATAAGATAAGTTTCAATGGATTAGAGTAGATGTTTATCAAGCTTTCATGTTTTAGAATGATGGTTTTAATGGCTTCTTCACTTTGTTTACATTGAATGGTCTTATTGGGATTGATGCTTAGTGGCTTAAGTATGCTTTGAATCTTTATGGATCAAGTGTAGTTAACCTATACTATGTCATTGGTCATAGATATTATGCATTAACCTTTGCAGAATTGCTCCTCACCAACAGTAAAGTTCTGGCAGCAAGTGATTTGGTTAATCAAAGTCAAAACATCTTGAGAACTCTCAAGGATCATTAGAAAATTGATCAAAACTAGCAAACGATATATGTAGATAGAAAGTGCATAGAAAGTGTAACACAGGTTTTGGCACCTTAATGCTTTCTTTCACTTCTAGGGTTTTCACCTAAAAGGAGAAAGATGGGCCAAAATGCTTATGTTACATTCAAAGATTAAGTGTTAATGGGTGTGAATGTGAATATGTGTGGGATTTGATGATCTATAATGTCTAAATTAAATGATCTAAGTGCAATAAACTGAAAATAAAAGTGAACTATTAATGCAAAACTTAGAAAGTACAACTATGTTTGAAAACACATTATGATATGCAGACTTATACTAAATAACCTAAGAAAGCTTATAAAACAAAATAAAAAGTTGTAAATGAAAGAGGGGTACCAAGAAGTGTGTTGTACACTTGAAGCCACTCTGAAATTCTAGAAAAACTAATTTTTATGTCTGACAGGACATTTGTGCCAAGTTGGGCGACCTAGTCCTTTTTCAGGGTGATTTCGAGAAACTAGTTTGAGGCCTGTTTCAGCCAAATGGGTATCTGGATCCGCAAAAATCTCTGGAAAATAGGCACACTAGGACTAGGTCGCCACAACTTGTGGGATTGTCCCTTTTTCCTTTTCGAGAGATTCAAAGGGGGGATCTGTAGACCTCAACCTGCACTTCTTCTCCTGGTAATTTCTCGAACCTAGAACTGCAAAACTTGGCCTGTAAGTGTCTTTTTGTGGATGCTTTGCCCTAGTTAACAAGGAGATTCCCTAACAAGTCTTCAATCCATCCTTGAATGATCTCCAAACCTACAAAATACCTAAATCTTCAAACACACACATTGAAGGAAGAAGAAAATATTGGATGTTAGAATATAGTTGTTTGCCTTGGTCAAACCCCTTTGTAGATAATCAAATCAAATGATGAAATAAGACAAGAAAGAATGAAATATGGAATAGTAGATTTAGTACCTTGCCATGGAGATAGATCTTGAGTTGTTGCAACCATTCAGCCCTTGAATGATTTAGCAAAGGATATCTTGATGACCTAGGATGCAAAACCCTAGCTTTCTTGAGGAGTGGATGAGGAGTGAAGAATTGTGAATAATGAGTTTGTCTAATGAGAAATTAGGGTTTTTAGGCTTATTTATAGGCAGTGCACCTAAAAACATCTATTATTTGATCCAAAAGGTCGACATTAAGGATAAATAGACAAAAACCCTAACTTTTCCCGCTCAATACCCCAAAAATAGCTCTAATGGGACCAGGTCGCCACCTTGGGCGACCTAGTCCACCTGGACAGGACTAATTTTCCTAGATGGGTGACCTAGTCTTACAGGGGCCCTTTTTCCAGCTGGATTGTTTGAGAGCAAAGATATTTAGATTTTATGATGATTTTATCAGATATTTGATCAAATTAAGCCTTGGGATGCAGAATAAGGGGTCATAGGGGCCTATAAATGATGATGAAAAGGGTAAAAAGAGGTCAAAAATCCATAGGCAAGGGTCCAAATGAGTGAAAAGTGTCAAAGGCTACACTTTTTGGCAACACATTTAGACCCCACTTTAGTGAGAGGATGAACTTGCTTCAAACTCACACTAAAGTAGCCCAATGGAGATGGTGAAGGAGGTGGTCAAGCCCCCAGGATTTGAGATTCTAAGTCAATGAGACATCGATGTCAAAGAACACACTCAAGGGTGAATGATTTGCAACAAAACAAGATGCATGATCATGTGATGACGAGGACTGGAATGAAGAGAAGAGGAAAAGGTGAAAACTTGGATCAAGCTTCGACCGTTTGTCCAGCTAGTTGTGGATCAAATCTAGGTTGTTTGTCCAAAAAGAGCGGGTGGTTTAGTGAGAAAGTCATGCCACTATGTCGGCTTTCCACTGTATAATGAGAAAGTCATGCCAATGTGTCAGCTTCCCATTATACTAACCATACCAAAGTCACCTCACTTGATAACTTTGATAAGGCACCACAATGCTTGTGTAAATGCTTTTGTAAATGTTATGTGGAGAAAATTTTTTGACAGGGATTTTTATTTGTTCATGCTAGGTCTTCTTCTTAGGGAGCATTGTGCCTAATGTCTCTAAGAGAGGAAAATTCGGGGTGTCAAATCGTTATCCATGGGATGCCTCATTTGCATCAGGCCACTTCAGTTGATCGTACACTCTTGGAAGGCATCAAACCCAATGACACCACCAAGAAGAGGACACATCACAAGAAAATAAAAATCATGCCATGGAAGTTTTGTAAAAGGATGTTGTATGTGTATGCCCCTAGTTTAAAGCGATTGCTAACACCATTTCTGTGAGAAATTTCTCTAAAGTAGCCAAGGATAGGTGAAAGAAGACATGAGAGCTAACTTGGAAATCCCTATGCCAAGTCATATGTTTCTAAATTAGCTACATCATGAATAAGGGTAGTATGTCATGTGTGAGTCAATCTTAAGACATGTTGTCCACATCCCAAGCTTGCTCTTATGTGTTCATGAAAGGTTAACAACGAGTCAAGTTTGACAACGACAAGTGACATACAAGGATAAGGCTACAGAACCGCCTTGCCCCCACTTAGTGCAGGACAAGGGTGAGCCCAAGATGGAGGATGGTATGCTGCTCCTCGTGAGGGATGTGAAACATGCAATACTGAGTATGTTATGATCCTACAACTATTACATGGCAAGGAGCAGCAACTAGTGATATTTATGTGGAGGAGTAAACAAAGTTTCAAAAAATTTAGCCTTGATAGTGTAGACTTTGTCATATATGTGGGTGATTTCATTGTGACTTGGTTGATGTGAAATGTTGTGTAGGTGGATAAAGTATGAATGCGGGTTGGTGTGGAGTATGTTGCTTGTGCGATGGTGGGGAAAGAGTAAGAGGATTCTTAGGATGGCCCATGGGGTATGTAGGAGGTTCATTGATTGAGGGGGATCGATTGGACACTTGTGTGTCCATAACCTCGGCGAGCTTGGTTTGAAGTATGGATAAGAAGGGGAAATCTAGTATCATTTTGGTACTAGCACCCAAAGAAGACACATTTCTATTGCTTGAGAGGGGATCAACCATAATACCTTCCCTAGTAGGAGAGTTGTTAGGAGAACCACAAACCAAGTGTGCTTGACATTCAAGGGTTGGGTCATCCAAAATAAATTCATCGTATGGAAGGGGAGGATCAATGATTTGATTCTCTTATTTATGGAGAGTGGGAAAAGCGGGAGAAGGTTTTAGGTGAGTGTCTAAAGTCACTTGCTCTTTCATAATATTTATCCTAGGAGGAGATATTGTAATATATTCATCACATTCCAAGGTTAGAAGTGATGAAGTAGCTTCATCGCAAATAAGGGAGATAGCAAGAGAAGGAATTTTTTGGTCAAAAAGGTTGTCCCAAATGGGAGGGGCATCAGGGAAATGAGGAAGAAGATTCCCATGAGTCTTAAGAAGGATAGCTTCTAACACAAAACTACTTTCTACACTTCGAGGGTGGATAGTAGGAGAAGGATAATTGTCATGGTTATAGAGTCTAGGTAAGGTGATGTTTAGGAAAGTGTCTATGATTTCAGTTTCTTGTGCTAAAATATCTTCCCAAAGGGGATGAGGAGAAGAACAAGCAAGACCTTCATGATGCTCAATGATTGTACCTTCTTTTGCCAAGATACCTTTGTCACTTAAAGGAGAGGTATCGGGAGAAGTACAATTATGATCATCAAGATTATCTATGTTTGTATTTACTTCTAACACAACATCCTTAGAAATAGGAGAGATAGAAGGTAGTGTAATTCTAAGGCAATTATTAGCATTTTCATTTGCTAGACTCTCATAACTAGGGAATGTATTGAATGAATGATTTACATGTTTATGTACTAACTTTTTCTTTGCAAATTTGGAAAGAATTGAAACTAACATTTTTTAAATTTAAAAATGCAATGTAAAAACTTAAAATGAAATGCAACTTTCAGATGTCAAACAAGGTAATTTACAGATTACACTATGCAATTATCTAAAAATGAAATGATGTGAATGCAAAAGAAAATTTAAGCAATGCAAGGAATGAGCTAATTTGAGCTAAATGTAATAAAATGCATGTTACAAAAACACAACCAATTGATATAGATAGGTACTGGTAGCAAACAGAATCTGGAAAAGAGAGTTTCCAGCTCTACAAAAGGTTGTTTCAGGGGCCTAAAGGGACGAGGTCGCCTAGAGTGGCGACTTAGTTCTCCTAGTGATTTATTTGATAATTTTCAGGATTTTTGGATGGATTTGGGTGGTTTATGGGTTGTATGATGCAGACCTAAAATGAAAATGTAGAATTTTGATGAGTTTTAATGCTTTAATATGTAAAAATGCAACCTAAATGCACTTTCACTCAAATTTTAAACCCTAGGATGCAAATTATACAATGCAAAATGAAATGCTATGCAAACCTAGGATGGTGATGGTCTCCAAATAAAGAAAGAGGGTGCAGACGTCAGGTTCACCAAAATTTAACACAGATTTTGGCACCTTAATGCTTTCTTGCACTTTTAGGGTTTTTCACCTAAAAGGAGAAAGATGGGCCAAAATGCTTATGTTACATTCAAAGATTATGTGTTAATGGGTGTGTGAATGTGAATATGTGTGGGATGTGATGATCTATAATGTCTAAATGAAATTATCTAAGGGAAATAAACTAAAAATAGAAGTGAACTATTGATGTAAAACTTAGAAAGTACAACTATGTTTGAAAACACATTATGATACACGGACTTATACTAAATAACCTAAGAAAGCTTATAAAACAAAATAGAAAGATCTAAATGAAAGAGGGGTACTTGGAAGTGTGTTGTAGACTTGAAGCTACTTTGAAATTCTGGAGAAACTAGTTTTTGTCTGATAGGACACTTGTGCCAAGTTGGGCGACCTAGTACTTTTTTGAGGTGATTTCGGGAAACTAATATGAGGCTTGTTTTAGCCAAATGGGTATCCAGATCCATATAAATCTCTATAAAATAGGCACACTGGGACTAAATCGCCACAACTTGTGGGAATGTCCCTTTTTCCTTTTTGAGAGATTCGGAGGGGGAATCTGTAGACCTCAACCTGCACTTCTTCTCCTAGTAGTTTCCCAGACCTGGAACTGCAGAAATCGGCTTGTAAGTGTCTTTTTGTGGATGCTTTTCCCTAGTTGACAAGGAGATTCCCTAAAAAGTCTTTAATCCATCCTTGAATGATCTCCAAACCTACAAAATACCTAAATCTGTAAACACACACAAAGAAGGAAGAAGAAAATATTGGATGTTAGGATATAGGGGTTCTCCTTGGTCAAACCCCTTTGTAGATAATCAAATCAAATGATGAAATAAGACAAGAAAGAATTAAATATGGAATAGTAGATTTAGTACCTTTCCATGGAGATAGATCTTGAGTTTTTGCAACCATTCAACCCCTGAATACTTCAGCAAAGGATATCTTGATGACCTAGGATACAAAACCCTAGCTTGCTTGAGGAGTGAATGAGGAGTGAAGAGTTAATAATGAGTGTGTCTAATGATGAATTAGGGTTTTAGGCTTATTTATAGGCAATTGATGCACCTAAAAACATCTATTATTTGATCCTCAAGGTCGACATGAAGGATAAATAGACCCAAACCCTAACTTTTCCCGCTCAAAACCCCAAAAATGGCTCCAATGGGACTAGGTCGCCACCTTGGGTGACCTAGTCCACCTAGATAGGACTAATTCACCCAGATTGTTGACCTAGTCCTATAGGGGCTCTTTTGCCAGCTGGATTGTCCAAGAGCAAAGAAAATAGGTTTTTATGATGATTTTATTAGATATTTGATCAAATTAAGCCTTGGGATGCATAATAAGGGGTCATAGGGGCCTATAAATGATGATGAAAAGGGTAAAAAGAGGTCCAAAATCCATAGGCAAGGGTCCAAATAAGTGAAAAGTGTCAAAGGCTACACTTGTTGGCAATACAGAAAGAGAATTTGAGGTATGGGATATGGTTTTTATCAAATTTTAGCCATATAGATAGACATCCATCAAGAAAGGAGGAGCAAAGAAGCTCAAGCCTAAGTTTTATGAGCCATACAAGGTAATCTGAAAGATTGGAGAAGTTTCTTATGAGGTGGAACCTCCAACAGACAGCAAAATCTATAATGTTTTCCATGTTTCATGTCTAAAGAAGGTTTTGGGATTGAATATATCTCCTACTATTGAGCTACCACCCCTTGATGATGAAGGGAAACTCATCCTCATTCTGGAAGTTGTGATTGCTACTAGGGTCAATAATCTAAGGAACAGGAATATAACTGAGTGTCTTGTTCATTGGAAGGACTTTCCAATTGAATTTTCTACCAAGGAAGGACCTGAAATCCTAGAGAAACTAAATTGCATTGCTTGAGGACAAGAAATTTTGGGAAGGGAGAATTTTTCATGTCCTTTTCTCCAGAAAAATAGTTGCAGAGTAGAATCTAGGAATTCTACCCCATTCCTTTGTAGGAGATCATTTGGGTCTACAATTAGGTACGTAAAATCTATAATGAAGGCCTCACAACATATCCAAATATCATGGGAAAAGGATCAACTACCAAAAATATATCGTCGTCAGAAGATCGTCAGTTCAGGCTCACTATGCCAGGATAGAATCAATTCTAAGAATCCCTCTGCATTCCTCTACGGTAGCATGTTCAAGTGTGTGGTTTGGAACATATAGCCTATGATCGAACTTTCACATCATATCCAAAACTCAAGAAGAGAGGATTGGAAAGCAAGAAAAATATCACTAACAGAAAGTGATTGTGCTAGTCAACTGGCACCCACCCCTACAAGCTTGAAGGATAAGCCATTGTGGGATCATGTGGAAGTAATGGAAAAGTTTCAAGAAGCTATAATGAGTAGGGAAAGTGTGTTGATGGATCCATAAGAAGGCATGATTATCCCAAAGGAATCTACATTCGCCTTAAGGCCGACCTAATGCAGCATATTGGGAATTCAAATTTTGGGCTTTGGCACCAATTGGGGTCAAGGTAGACTTGTTCCTCAAAGAGTAATTTTAGCATATAAATGTAGGAAAACAAATTCATGTAAAGGAATTGAATTCTTATGTCATTTTCTTGTAAACTTCAAACACTTGTGTTCTATTTCCTTTTGTGGACGAAAACCCATAGGAGTTGTGTTCATTGGACAAAAACAGTGTTCAGTATGATCAGAGAACAAAACCCCTTTGGTTCTCAAGGGAATTCTCATTCAAGGATTACATTTGAGCTTCTAATATTTTGTAAGAAAGTGGTACTACTACTATTTGATATGTGGAAGCAATTACAAATCATTATGTATCATTGTCTAAATTGTAGTCAATATATTATACATACATTATGGATTTCTCTTCATATTTTGGAGTGATATTTGTTGTGCCTATTTTGTTATGTTTGAATTCCATCTATAAATTAGTATTGTTAAAACTATATGTTAGGGACATTACAGTGGTATCAAAGAAATATTTTTCTAGCCAGTAGGGTTTCCTAATGATTAATGTTGCCAAGTGAAAGGGAGATCAAATTTTAAAGGAGAGAATTGAAGAAAGCAATTCAAGGAGAAACAATGGAGGATGATGAAGCCAAAGCAAAATTTGAGGAGATGATACAAGGGAAAAATCATCTTGCCAACATGTATGGCCAGATTTTTTAGTTGATGCAGAATCATGCAAGGAAAGAGAATGATAGTATTAATGGAGTTGGTTCCTTCAATGAATCAAGTGATGGAAAGGGGAAGGAGAAGGAGATTTCTACCCAAATTTCTAGTATAGACTTTAGCAATAGGCCCCTTAAGCCTAAGTTCATTCAAAGAGTGGAAAAAGTGTCAAAGGAACTACTCTCCAAGATGAAATCTCAAGACCTTATGAAGAGTATAGTGCCTTGGACTCTCCAATCAAAGAGATCTTGTCTTTGGAATATTTTTTGGCAATGAAGAAGAATAAAAGAGGAACTTACCATTCATCTCTCAATCCATAAGCATTGGATCACTCATTAGAAACGCTATCTATTTCCCCCTTTGATAGATCTGAGAAGAGCACTATTAGGTCATGGTTGCAAAAACTTGATACATATCTGGCACTCATGCCAAACGTTCGAGGAAGATTCCATAAAATTTTCCAACCTATATTTGAAGAAAATTTCTCATGATTGGTGGTACCATGGTCTAATCACTCAAGTCCATAAATCGATCAAATCTTATAATGAATTCTACAGCAGATTAGTTGAGAAATTTGATAGAATAGATCTAAAAGAAAATTTTAGAGAATTGGCTTGCCTCAAGAAAAAAGGAAGCATTGAGGAATACATTGTCAATTTTTAGAGGCTATCACTCATGGTAACTGATATCTCAGAGAAGAGACTCATAGTCCTTTTCATAGAAGTCTTGGAAAATAACCTAGGGGCTTGGTGAAGGCTTTCCACCCCACAACACTTCAGGAGACTATCCAAAAACCCCTTGACCTAAAGAATTTTATTCCTCAACAAAAATCAAAACCTTCAATATGGAATAAGCCAAAGGGGAATTTCCAAAAGAAACCTTGGATTTCTAAGAAACTGGCTCCCCTTTCCGCAACTAAGAAGAATGATGATAGGACCAACAATGAGATCAAAAGGAAGAAACTTTGTTTCTCTTGCAGAGAACCATGGGTTATGGGACATAGGTGTCTTAGAAAAGGGAAAGTTCACTATATGGAAGTCATCTCTAATAAAGAATCAAAATCAGATGGGTTTGAAGAGTCTCATGATCTGGAAGACATCCCTCTAGAGGAATAAGATAAGGAGATGGACAATGGCGACATCCTAGCATCTCTATTCAGTGCACATAGATACCATTCTTTCAAGGTCTGGGGAGTCCTTTTTAGACAAAGAGTGACTCTCCCAATTGATGGATGAGCTACTCATAACTTCATTGATGAAGGACTTGTGAGAAGAAGAAGGTTGGATGCTGAGAATTTTGAAGGCTTCACTGTCACTTTGGTGGATGGGTATAACTTACCCTACGAGGAGAAAGTTTGGAAGTTTGACATAACATTTGGAGATCATAAGGATTCTGATGATTTCTATGTTATTGGTTTGGGTGAAATTGATTTGATTTTGGGGGTGCAATGGTTACATTCATTAGGTGAGTACAATAAAAAAATACCAAATGATGGAGCTAAAGTTCAAATCCAATGGGAAGGATGTGGTCCTAAAGGGAATGGAAAATGGTGGTCTGCAAGTAGTATCAACTAGGAGAATGGAAAGGATCTTTTGGAAGAACCAAGTTTCCTGGTCTACTAGTTGTTTGGTGATTTCAAAGGACTCTTTGAAAGGAAGGAATGTTCAAGTTCATATTGATATACAAAATATTTTAGATAAGTGTAGTTTATTTTTCAGTGACATGCCTCTTGGACTGTCATTGGATAGAGGTTTTCTTCATATCATAGAACATGAATCAGGATCAAAGTCAGTTATGACCACTCCTTACCACTATCCTCATATGCCTAAGGAAGAGATAGAGAAAGAAATAAAGGACTTGTTGGATATGGGCTACATCAAACTAAGCTCTAGACCTTTCACATCTTCTTTGGTGTTGGTGAAGAAGAAATATGGCACTTTATGGATGTGCATAGACTACTCGACATTGAACAAGAAGACCATTAAGAACTAGTACCCCATATCGCAGATAGATGAGATGATTGATGAACTACATGGTGTGGTATACTTCTAAAATATTGATTTGAGGTCCAAATACCACCAAATTCAAATGAGGGAAGAATATGTTCAAAAGATAGCTTTCCAATGTCATTATGGGCATTTTGAGTTTTTGGTTATACCCTTTGGTCTCACCAATGCTCCAATAACTTTCCAATCATGTATGAATCATGTGTTTGGTAAGCACTTAAGGAAGTTTGTGTTGGTTTTTTTGATGATATTTTGATCTATAAAAAAACACAAGAAGAACATTTGAAGCAATTGGATATTGTCTTGGGAATTTTGGAGCAAAAATATCTCTTTGCAAAGATGTCAAAATGTGAGTTTGGTTCAATGGAGATATCGTATTTGGGACATGTCATAAGTGCTAAAGGAGTTCACGTTGATCAACAGAAGATCCAATCCATTCTAGACTGGCCACCTCTTACAAACTTGTCTCAGCTAAGAGGTTTCTTTGGATTGTGTAGCTATTACCAGAGGTTTGTCTGAGGATTCTCTATCTGCAGCACCTCTCACCAATCTAACTAAAGCAGGAGCCTTTGAATGGATAGCATAAGTACAAAGGATTCAAATTTTTGATAAGGGTCTGAAATTTAATGAGGGATTTAATATTATAATGTACACCTGATTCACCCCCCCTCTCATTTGTCATGCGCATCTAACAGCATGGTACGGTGGAATCGAAAAATGTGGTATGATGGCTACATGCTAATGAAGAAATAGGTTGCATGCTATGATGTGTAATATAAATGGTTGCATGTGTGAATGGATATGTTATGAAGTGATGGATATGCAATTAATATGGGTGTGTGAAATCACTGTCAGAAAAGTGCTACGAGCTCATGTAGTACCAGGTCCCTTCTATAGTTTTTTTGCCTAGGGGCATGATGTTGCAGGTCCATTTTACTTCTGCTATTGTTTTAAAAAATTAAGATTACCAAATGTTACTTGTGAAGTGTGTGCATGTGAGATGTGTGATATAATTATACCTGTGAAATGTCAGTGGATAAGTTGTGTTTCTCATCTATTGATATTTTTGAATAACTACTTGTTGTTTTCAATGAATTTTGTATCTATGGTTCAATTGATATTGTAGTGATAAAATGAAGTCATCCTTTTGTAATGGTTCTTTGTAGAGCTTCAACCTATGGTCATTAACTAGCAATGAAAATTGTACATCATCAATTATTTATAACTGAACTGCCCCATTGAAAAAGATTGTTTTATCTAATATGGCCCAAGCCATCTAGTCTATAATTTCCCTTTGTAATCTTTATACCTTGAATCATACAACAAATCCCAATCACCTACATTGAATTCTTTGGTTTTAATAAATTGGTCATGCCAATGCATCATTTGTTTCTGGATGATTTCAATATGGTGTTTGGCTTCCATTCTTATTTCATCTAATGCATTGAAGTTATGTAACCTCTCCTTTTGTGTTGTTGATAAGTGCATGCCCAATTTGACTATTGTCCTCAGATTCTTATATTCAAATTCTATAATTAGTACCACCTTTTTACCATACACCAATTCATATGGTGTAAAACCTATTGTTGTCTTCTAGGTTGTCCTATAGTCCTAACCTGCTTTAGGTAACCTGGTTTCCCAGTCCTTCCTGTGGTGTTGCACTGTCTTTGTGAGGATGTTTTTCAATTTCTCTATTAGTGACCTCCACTTAACCATTTTCTTGAGGGTGGTAGGGTGTAGACTTTTATGTTTGATCTCATATTCTTGTACTAGTTTTGTGATCAGATCTAGTGTAAACTATGGTCTCTAGTCTATGAAAATATCTCTAGGAACACCATATCTTGTTAATATATCTTTATAGATAATTTTTTCCACATTCCCATCTCTTGCAAACTGCAAAGCTTTAACCTCCACCCATTTTGTAAGCTAATTTATACAAACTAGTATTTATTCTTTTTTATTTGGTGTTGGGGAGATTGGACCAATAAAATCTAGACCTAATTTATCAAATGGTGCTAAATTACTAGTTGTGGTTGTAATAGAATCGCATTTGTCTTTGTTGGCCTCCCCATTCTTTGACATCTATCACAACTCTTGGTGTAATTTACTACATCTTTATGAAGTCTTGGCCAATAGTAGCCAGTATTCAAAATCTTAATGGTTTTCCTCTTTGTTGCAAATTTTCCCCCACAAGGTTCATCATGGTATGCTCTTAGGATTTCATATACTTCATCTTCTCTAATGCATCTTCTCATTATGCCAGGTCTTGTATAGAATAAATATCCAGCTATCCATGAGTAAGGAAAACTTTTCTAAACTAATTGTCTCTTCTCCCTTGGTGAGAGATGTGGTGGTGTTTTCCTTGCTACCAGATAGTTGGATATGACTGCATACCAAGGTGTATGCAGAGAGAGGGAGATAATAGGTGCTCATCTTGGAATGAATTATCTAAAACATCTTCTAATTTGGTTGGTAATCTACAGAGGAAATTTGTTACTACATTGGCTTTCCCTAGCTTATCCACAATAGTTATATCAAATTCTTGAAGTAGTAGTAACCACCTTACAAGCCTACCACCAACTATTGGTTTGTTCTTTAGATACCTTATTGTTGTATGGTCGGTATGTATGAATATAGAATACCCTATAATGTAGTGTCTAAATTTATTGATTGCATGAACCATTGCTAACATTTCCTTCTTAGTTAATGTATAGTTGAGTTCTACCCCTTGAATATTCTTACTGATATAACAAATGGCATACTCAAGGTTTCCATCCTATCCTAGCACGGCTCCTATTGCAAAATCAGAAGCATCTATATGAATATGGAAAGGTAGATTCCAATTTGGTCCTCTTAAGATGGAGATTTTGGTTAATGTTTTCTTGAGAGCTTCAAAGGAATGTTGACAAGAAGGTGTCCATTCAAACTCTACATCCCTAGATAATAAGACACATAGCGGTGATGCAAGTTTACTAAAATCATGTATGAATAAGGAAGCTTCTAACATCCTTTTTTTGGGGGGTATAGGTAGAGTTGATATTATCTCAATTTTGTTGGGGTGTACTTGGACTCCCTTATTGGACACAAAATGCCCAAAAACTACTCCCTCAATCATCATCATGAAGCATTTTCCATGACTCAAGGATAGGTGATGATCTTGACATCTCTGTAGTACTTTCTCCAAATTGGCAAGTGTTTCTTCATAGGTATTCTCATAAGTCGTAATATCATCCATGTAAACTTCCATGGAATCGTGAGAAAAGTCTGAGAATATGCTCAGTACTACCCTTTGGAAGGTGGCAGGTGCATTACATAGCCCAAATAGAAATACAAAGTAAGCATATGTACCCCAAGGGAATGTGAAGGTTTTCTTGTCTTGATCTCTTAGGTCTATCTTAATTTGATTGGATCCACTAAACTCATCCAAAAAGGAAAAGTATTGCTTTTCTACTAGTGAATCTAGTACTTGGTCAATGAATGGAAGGAGAAAGTGGTATTTCCTAGTTATTGCATTCAACTAATGGTAGTCTACAAACACTCTTTGTTTCCATCCTTTCTTAGGTACAATCACTAGTGGAGACACCCATTGACTATCAAAGATTGGATAGATGAATCCTGCATCCAACTTTTGTAATTTTGTTTTGACTGTCACAGACTATAGGGTTCATTCTCCTTTGTGGTTTCCTAACTAGTTCATAGCCTTCATTGATGTAAATATGATGCATGCATAGGTTTGGGTCTATACCCTTCATATCATGGTAATCCCATGCAAATACAGTTGCATGTGCTTGTAGCACATCCAACAGTGAAGTTTGTTGTGCAGTAGTCAATTGGTTGTTTACATTTAATGTCTTGTTTGGCATAATCTCTAAAGTCAAGGATGATTTTTGAACAGATGAAATGTCAAGACTTGCAATATTTGCAATACAATTTTGTGGCAATAAGGTGTGGAAAATTTTTGAAATGGACTCAAATGTATTGGCAGGAATTATGTTCTACAAGGGCTCTTGCAAACATGTTAGACGGTCATGTTGTTGTGGATCCCTACCATAATTGTTTTGCATGATGTTTTCAATTAGTTCATCCTCATCCTAATTTTCTAAAAAGGGATTGTGTTCAATAGTCATAAACATTTGTAAGGAGTACTAGTCTTCCTCATCTAGGGCAGGCCATACAATTTGTTCCAAATCTACATGTGACTGGGCAAGTGGATAGAGGACTAGTTTCTTAGTCGCATTTCCATTGAAAATGATCATGTTACCAGACTTGCAACCTATTAAACCATCTGCACTTTTCAACCAATGTCTCCCTAAGATGAGGGGATATCTTGCAAGATTAGCTTTAGGCTACAACACCATTAAGTCTTTAGAGGACTCCCATGAGTCTAATGTTATTACCAAGTTTTCTATGATTCCCTCAAGCTTGACTTTTCACCTATCTACTAATTGTAGCACAGTAGGTGTAGGTCTAAGCTCCATTAGTTGTAATAATGTCATAGTTTCTTTGGTCATTACACTAATTTTTTCCCCAAGGTTAAGGTATTCTTAATGAGAGTGCCATTGATTTTGAAATCCACTACAGGGCTCCCAGGGTCTACATACTTGGAGACAGTTATGTTTCCCAACATAATATTCTTAAGTTGTCCTAAGACATGTACATTTTGAGGGTCCTTATGTTTCCTATCTAGCTTCTTGAGGCATAATTCTCTCACTATTTTGGTATAAATGGGTACTTCCTTAATGGCCTGGATGAGGGGTATATTGATGCAAACATCCTTGATTTGTTGCAATAAATTAGTTTCAGCTTGTGAATGATGTTTTTGAACTGTTAATCTCTCATGGAACGGAGACTCTAAACTTATGGTTGTTGGGTTGACCTAATTTGACTCAGATTCCTTAGGTTGTTTGTCCATGGAATTTATTGGGATTTCCTCATTAGTCAATTCAATGATATGAGGAGTGAAAGGAAAAGCACTAGTGCGGAAACACTTTCCTAATGCTAAAACCACAGAGGAGAAGTGCAAAGACCAGTTTTAAAACTTAAGATGCACACATACGAGATAACAAGAGTAACAGAAATAAAGCATACAAATAGAGAAGACAGCAAAATTACATGGGAAAACTCTTTCAGGAAAAAACCCACCACACCAAGAGCAATCACTTTGTATTACAGTAAAACATTTACATACAAAATTAGTAGACCTCTCTCAGACTTCCTTTTTGTATTACAATGCTATTGCAGCATACATTGAATTCAGACCTTTTCTCCGTCACCCCTTAGTGACTTCTTACAATACACTCAACTGTTATAAGTCTTTCGTGCATTATTAAATCAACCAACCAATCGGGTGTATTTAATTACACCTATGTCTGACAGCAAAACCGATTCCTGACCAACCACCCTGTAGTCACGCATCGGGTTGCCCAACATTTACTTATGTTTTCCATAATCATATTCTATCAACCATCGAATCAAACTTTGCAGTTAATGCACATATCGCTTTCACAGATTTAAACATTCGACCAATGACAGTTGATTTACAACAATGATGTAAAATCAATGAATGAGATCATGCCACATGTCACCATGCCATTCATCCATCGCTTTGACTATCAAAGCAATCAACTATGCCCCGAGCAACACCTACTGAGCTACCGCAGTATGGCGATAACCGTCCGATCTACTGACTGCCAGAGTCCACCAAAAGGGCATCTACAATATTCCCAACAAGCCTCTCTGAAACAACGACACGTGTTTGAAGCCTACTTACCTCGCATGCCGCCAAGTGTCAAACACTCAAATAATTTTGCTCGGTTTACAAGAGTTCATCGGTACTCCCCTCAATTGAGCGCGGAATAAAATGAGCACCGTTGGATTAGTCAAATCTCAACCGTAGATCAAGATCCCCATTCGCCTGTACACTTATGTTGTGGTCTGCACCAAGTCGCTTCCATCTTCCATCGGTCCATCGACGTAGCCCAGTGAAAAGTTCTACCGATGACCCCAAGTCACACTGACAGAGCATATTGTTCTATCGTTGAGACTACCGATCGAGTTCCACCGATGACGCCAAGTCTCACCGACACAATGCTTAGTGCATATCGACATATCGATGAGACAACACATTGTCAATCACTAATATGCGATCATTTTGCCGATGAAGCCAAGGACCAACGTGTTGCTGCCAAAGATAAAGAAATGAATTCGTTGTAGGGAGAGTAAATTCGTTAAGTCCTTAACAAAGGTTCAAGCCAACAAGTTGAGGTACATTTTCCAACAAGGAGATGAAGGCCCAACTAATATTTTCCCTGATCTTAGGTGTACATCACTCACCTTGACCCCATAGGTGGGGTATTGTATGGTGTCATTAGCATAAGCTTGTTAGACAGACTTATTATTTGGGTTAGTGCAAGTTGAGCTAGAAATTGAGGTGCTCTTGGTGGGACTAGTGCAGTTGTTGTTGGGGTTGGCATTATGGCTTGTTGTTGTGGTTGCAAGGGATATCGTGGCTATCGATAGTTGAGTTTTTAATTTTTCCACTGCTGGCCTTTTGTCACTGAGGTTACCATTGATAGTTTTGAGATGGCCACTAGGAATTATTATTAGGTCCTTGGTAATTACATGTGGTGACCACATTTTTTTTTGTTGATTCCAATTGGTTTGAGGCATTGGCCATTGTGAGTTTTGCACATTGGTCCAAGATTGAGGGTTCCAATTAGAAAAATTCATTATTAACTAGAAATGACATGTGATAGTTTAAGGGATCTTGGGGCACACCTTTTCTTGGTTCACATGTTTTGTGTTGAGCTATGTAAAACACTTGACCATCTTCATCTTCCAAGGCATGAAATTTTAGCTTCCCTTGCTTATCCTCCAAAATACTAACCAACTTCTTGCACTTGCAATTGATTTTCTTTTGCCTACAGTGTGGGCAATATTCTCTGAGGGCTTCTTCTACCTACTCTTACTTTTTCTTGATGTGGAGGGTATCTAATTGTGTAGCCAAGTGGCTAATTATATCCTCCTTCATGTTTAATAGAAGATTTCTCAGCTCCACCCTTGAGACTCCAGTGGTTGATTTGTTGATAGAAGATGTCATGTCTCATCTAACCTTCTTGGTTAAAAACATAGAATAGTTTCTACATACTCTACAAATCTCATCAAATGGTAAATGTGAGATGTTTCTTGTCCCAATGAGGTTGAGTGCATCCATACAGCCTTCATTAACTCCCCTTAAGAATACCAATTTTAGGGATTCATCAAAGAGTCTATTTTGATGGAATTTCTTGAGGCGAAACTGAAACCTCTCAATATAATCTTCCAATGATTCATCCTCTTTTTTTGACATCTTGAATATGTCATCCCTCTTTCAATCTATGCCTTTGTAGTAATCCTGGTATTTTTCCAACTTTCTCTTCATTATGTTCCAATTGGGAATAAAATCTCTTCCCAACCCCATGAACCATCTTAAAGCACCATTTGTCAGTGTTGTTGGAAATAATTTGAGTTTATGATCATTTGTTGTATAGTCATAACTTTGGCATAGCACATAAAACTCAAAAATAAAGGTGTATGTGTCTTCTATAACCAGCCCATAGAAGATAGGTGGTGTTGAAGGAGGTATGTTCTTCAAAGTAGCAATCCTTTCCTGGTTGGTTACAGGAAACTCAAATGTTACATGCCCCGGTGAGTCTTTTACTATTGCATTAGCCATGATGTTGATGTGTGTGCAAGAAGTCTCCTCTATGTCTAGTGTAGGTACTGGTGTCAAGTATGATTCTTCTTCATGAATACCCTCGCTCTATTCACTATGTTCACCAGTATCATCTAATACTTTGTATGCTAAGGGGTGAAATCTTCTTAGAGCGTCTCGTTGCCTCCACATGCAATGGTTGTGACTTTTTAGCTCAATGGTTCCTACACATTGTTAGTAACTCATGTTGTGTTGATGGCTAAAACCTATTTACCCTAATGCTGAAAACGAAATTGCTAAACTACGAAGGCTTGAAAAGAATTGAAAATATATAGGAGAATCCTAAACTCAGCACCATCCCCGATAACAACGCCAAAAATGTAGGGCCTTTCTAATGTTTTGATTAACTTGGTGCTATAGGTAGACACATAATTCAAAGGATGGCTTCCTAACTGAAAATTTCATCTTCTATGAGAGGCTTCATTTAATTATCAACTAGGGCTTCATAATATTTTGACAATACTGGCACTATATGTCCATTCATGGGTTCTATAATGCCCTATATCAATGAGTATAGGTGGTTACACATGTACAAAAAATTGTAAAAGATGGAAAAGGAAATGAAACATTAACTTGCAAAACAAGGGAATAAACATAAGTTGTTACTCGTGCTACGGGTACTTATCACCTAAGAGTGTGGCTATTAAATTCTAAGACTGAACTATGACTAATCTCTCCAGGAGTATGAAACACACATTAAGCTATAGAATCCGATTCAATTATAGAATTTCATATGCATGTAACTAGAAATTATCTTAATTCAAAAATGTGTGAACTAATCTAATAACAAGAAAAAGAGAGTGGATAGATGTACCTCAAGTAGCCCTTGCTTGAGTTGCTACTTCCACTACAAATGTCAACACTTATTACTTAATCAGAAAATCATAATATTGAATTAACTCCTTTCTTGCATGAAAACTCTGAACTCTAACAAGAATCTACGTAAGATTTCTCATTCAACAATACATATCTTTTATTCAACTGATAGCATAAACTAGCAGCAATTAATTATCAACTATTAATCAGCAAAAACTATCTAGATAACTAACCAGATTCACTCCTCACAACAAATCCCCCTATATTGGGTCTACAAGGAGTCTTATTCATTCTAGGACTAAAAAAATAACCATAATATATTCGTCCACTCTCCCTCAAAGATAAGGAGAGGATTTAGTCTTTGTAACAGAAAAACATAATTGAAAAGTAGAAGAGAAATTAAACTAAAACTCTTCCTTAATAGTTAATCGCCATGACAAAGACATGTCTCATAGGGAATGTCATGTCATGGGTTAACCCACTTAGAAAAAACTTCTTCTTCTAGTCATCTTATTTGGTGGATAGGAATGTGCTTATGGTGACTCATAGTTGACCATTCAATGGTCACCTTCGCTCTACTCAGGAACTATTGTGCTTCAACCATTCTGACTTCTCCTCAGCCATTGTTTATGGTTCTTATGTTGCGGGTTGGAAATCTAGTTGTTGTGGGTTATAGTCCTCCTAGCTGCATGAGGTTAGTTTCATCCCTAAGGCATATACATCATTAATAGTCATAATTTAAGCATAGAATCATACTAAATTTCATGAACATTCATACATTCATACATACAAATGTCAATATATCATATTTGCATTTCCACATACTAAAGTCTAGTTTAAAGTGCATGAAAGGTATAAAAGATGTATGAAGTCTTAGGAATGTCTGTGAAACATGGTAGATTGAAATGATAAAAACATAAACTAATGAAGGAAAACTAGCCAAAAATTAAGCCCATCAAGAACCATGAGTGGCACATCTTGCATTTCATGAGCATAAGGGATTGGATATTTACATGCTAATAAGGAATCCTCACGAACAACAAATAACACATGTACCAATTAAGAATAGAAAGAAAAAGGCTATTATGAATGATAAATCTAAATTAACTTCAATTATAAAAGATCCTTCAACTACTTCATACCAACTTGGAAAGATATAGGTAATAAGTAATGTAGAATCTACAAGCAAAAGTGTCTTCATAGAAATAGGAATATTGGCTATGAAAATAGAAATTAGAAATGGTGTTACTCTCATATATATTTGTTGAGTTCTGCATTGCATGGTGAGGAGCATATGATATAGGATTCATAGCTTCACTCTAAGGGAACAAAGTTTCATGATTGGGACAGTAGTTTTTTAGGAAGATTCTTCCCATATTATTGGTCGAGACCTTAAGCTTTTGCTTTATTTTTAATTTATTCTCTATGTTGTGTTCATGTGAATTTAAACTTTTGTTGTATGGTTCATGTCATGTCTTTTATCTTTTATATGTTATACTTTGTGTTTCCTCTATGGCTTTAGGAGGATATAAAGTTATAGTGATTGGCAAAAACTCCCATTACGTTGAACATAAACATAGTTTCTTGTGCTTTGTGATTTGTTGCAATTTTATGAATCCATGTTTGTTGTGTTCCTCCTCCATCATGTCTTCTATTGTGTTATGTCCTTTTTGAATTTGGCATTTTTTCTTGAGTCATGTTGCAAACCTCTTTTCATGTGTTTTCCTTTTGTCTTATATCATTGTGGTATTTCTATTTTCACCTTCTATATTATATCTTGTGCGTTGTCATGTCTCTCATACTTTTCTTCTATACATGATCCACTTTATGTTTCCCCACTTGGGGACATTCCCTTATGTCACTTGTCTTGCTCTCCTTTGGTGATGTTTCACTCACATTCTTACAAGTTCATTTATTTCCATGATTTTATGATATAATGCACACATGTTCACATTTTGTATGACACATGCTTATAATTTTCATGCTATCTTATGATATCATACTTATGCTTACATGCTTATATGATATTTATCTATAATCACATCTTATATGCCAAGTACTTATGTTTATCATGTTAACATTTTACATGTATATATATGCTTACATGTTTCTTTCTAGCATGTTGTTGGTATTACTTATCCATTGTCCCCAGCATTGGAGCCACCTTATTTCCCCTTCTTACATGTGTTTGCACAATTGCATCTTGTTATCTTACCTATTGCTTGTCACACAATGATACACGTGACATCGTTAGATGATTCTTGTTCTTATGTTATTCTCTTTCGCAATTTTTTTTTGCTATCCTCTCCAATTCATTGCATCATTCATATGCAAAAAATTGGGGGTCAATATTGAGCATCTAACATTTTTTTTTATGGATACTTCATAGCCCTATACAATTTCATGCTCATTATGATGACTCCTTAGCCCTATAGTGTCAAGCATCATGTTGATCATTTTATTTCAATGGTGGTTTCTTCAAAACCCTAAACAACTTCATATTATTTTGGCTCCTTCATAACCCCCCCCTCTCTCTCTTTGTTTTGTTTTTTGTTTGTTAACATTGTGAAGTAGTGGCTATTTTAAATTTATATTTACTAATCATGGAATTTATGTTTGCTAGTATAGAGATTGAGCCTTCATTATAAGCACGCCATTTCTCTGGTGTATATAACTTATTTTTTGATATGCATGATTAATGGTAGTTCACATGAAAATTAGAGTGGGGAAAAATTGGAAGGTGAAATGTTGATATTTTTTACACTTCCCCATTCATTTTAAACTTTGACATGTTTGATCCAAATGTAATGACTAGCATACAAGTAGCATGTTTTAACATAAAAGTTGACGATTAATTAAAGCCTTAAATAAACTTGACTCCACAAATCCAAGGATCTAGATTTGATTTACAAATTCCTCATCCCCTAAACTTGACTCCACAAATCCAAGGATCTAGATTTGATTTATAAATTCCTCATTCCCTAACTTAGATTAAAAGTGTGGTTTTAAACTTTGTTTGGGATCTAAAGCATAGCTATAATTTTCACACCCAAATTTCAAAATGGGTCCAAGCTGACTCAATTCTAACTAGCTATTACTTGCCAACTTGAACACAAAACATTCAAATTTGCATGCTAAGGTCTTGTCTAAGAAGATAAACCCCAATTCACTTCAAAGATATACTCACTTGCACATCCATTACATAATTAGAATGTCATTGCATTATTTGAGCATCAATCAATATTAGCATCGACAATAATGACAAATTAGACATGGTGCAATGTTGCTTGACTTGTCTTTCAAGGGTTTAAATAAGAAAAAACTCATTTTAACACAACAAACATTTTAATAACGTCTCTAAATACTGCTCAATTCATATGTCAAAGGTGAACAAGTTTATGAAGATCAAAACTGCACAAGTCAAAGTAGTGGGAAAAAGTTGAAACCTTAGATTCATGATCGAAACTACACATGCAAGATTGAACTAATGCAATGTACATATTATCTGATAATTTTTCATAGTAGTTTTTCATAATGTTATAATGTGAAACCTGATAACCTAATGTGAAGCTGAATCATTAATCACAATTTACAATAGAATCTCTAAATCACAAGTGAAACTAGATGCTTAAAGTTATGCCTTTTTTATCAATTTTAAAAAGCATATCAAATATTACAATCTCAACTTATATATCCACTCTTTATTAGTATCACTTGTTTTCATCTTATTAATTCATGAGGGTAGTTGTAATTCCTTAGACCTATCTAACTTTCAAGCATGGGCTAAGCATTTTAGGCACTAGAAGTTTATTCAAGCAAATGCTAGAAAGCCCTGCATGATGAGTGGCCATTTACAAATCCCACCACCCTAGGTGAATGAGTTAAGATTGATTTGTCCTTGCGGCAAAAGATCGTTGACTAAAATGTCCAAATCCCAAAAATATACCATACGAATTTTATGAAACAGATATTTATAATGAGATATATTCCATGGTTAAAACAATATATTATTACAGATAAATAAGCAAATTAAAACAGTCGATCACTTGAAAGCCTGTCAAATCTCCACTTCTATTAATTTTCCTCGATCCTCGTCATAATCAAATGCACTTTCATTTCAAATTGCATACAATGTTTTACCCGATGTATTATCTGGACGAAACGATTAAACAGGTTTATCATATCAACAATTGTTTACACATTACTCCTTGCAAAAAATGTATTTACTGTACAAGCCATCTTTCGGCCTTATAATGTGTTGGGATGATCCCTCTTCCTTTTCTATTTTCCTTCAGTGTGGGGCAAATCCCATATTATGTACCAGTCCAAGAACAAATTTGTCTCATTGAAATCCAATAAAGAAATGGAACTTATAGAGCTCGGAACAATACATGATGCTCGATTCAAACATGAACAAAGAAAATGTGAGGATATAGAGATATACCCTTAGGTGGTTAATTCTTCAACTCAAAAAACTGAAGCATTCAAAGTGGTGAGAATTGAACCTCAGAAATCTGTACAACTTTGCATTAGATTGTGTCTTTGCTTAAGGTTAGTTATCATTTCCTTCTGTTGAATTTTTCTAACATCCTACAATCCTGGGACATTACTAGATTGTTATAACCAGACTGTTAATCTTGCATTTGCAAATCTAAAACCTAAAATCAGTATGACTTTAGAAACACCTATTTAAATGCGCTTCAAAAGTCATGGTACATTATACATCATCATTGTCATAGTCATCTTCATCTTGATCAATAGTTCTACTAAAATGCATTTGAAGTTGCAAGGGTTGCATAGTTACATCATCTCCATCTGAATGAGATGAACTGAGATATTGTTCTTCATGTTTATCATTCCGTTGCATCATTGCAATATCCCCATTTTCATCTAAATCCAAATTGAGATCAAAACCTCTTGCAATTATGGTGCTATCCAAACCCACATTTTCTTTAGATTCATGTGCCTCAGCATTATTTTCTATACGCTCTTCTGGGGTTCTAACCTGTGTATCACTATGTTCTGGAGACAAATCTAGGTCCTCTTCAAATTTCTCTTCTACAGTAACAGTTCTTGCACTTGACTTACTGCCTCTTGCCCCTCTGCCTCTGCCTCTACCTCTGCCCCTTCCCCTTCCCCTTCCCCTTCCTCTCCCACGTCCTCTACAACTACCCACCTGAAAGAACACAAAAAGGTTAATAACTATTGCCATAGAAAATGGAAGATCAGTCCACTATTAACATTTATTCCTTACCATTTTAGGCCTCTTAAGTTCATCGTCACTTTCGTTATCCTCCTCATGAGCTTTTCTGTAGCAACGAAGTGCTATATGTTAAGTTACAAATGATTAAAAGTGCATGAAAAGTAACCCCATATCCAGTGTCTCTTGAAATTTCTAATTCCTCTCCAAACTTGATAACTCTTAAAGGTACCAATATGAAACTTGTTCATTAGAAAATTTAACATCAATTTCGTTTAAGATAAAATGATAGGAAGGCAACACTGCAATTGTTGACCTTCCAAATCATTTAAGCTTTCATCTGTAATTGAATAAAGCAGGATCTAGAAATACCTCCTCCTAGCACCATGTCTGTCTCCACCAGTAGCATGAGAAGCACCCATGTCCGGGACCTTGCTTACTATTTCTTGTAGGAAGTCAAAAACATTAAACTTCTGAATACATTGTTTCCTGAAATACAAGAAAAAAAAACAAATTCACAAATGTGTTAATAGCTTGAAATATATAATTAACTATAATGTATAGCGGTAAGTACATTATTAGACTGACCTATCATAAAGAACATAAATTGATTGCATATCAGGAGTGTGTTTGCATTAATCATTTAAAGCTACTTCTAAAATATACAGTTTTAGTGTTCCGTATCCCATAATATCTAATCTGATGTAAATCAACTATTAATTTGATTACTTTCTTTGAAGTATAAAATGGGCATGTTAAATAATCTAACTACATGCCAAGTGGAACTCCCAGAAGTATTCATAACAAATTCACACCTAAGCAATTTGAGTGCCAAAACTGAATTCACAGTTCTAAAGTTAGAACTTAGATGAGAATCTCAAAATAACCATCATTAACGAGATTAAAAAGGCTTATTATGGATTTAGCGAAAAAAAAGAACAAAGAATTAAATATGCCCTTGGAATGAAGAAAGTTAACATCCAAGGAGAAGGGTTCATTTAAAATAGCATAGCAGGTTATTCAAGAATCAATAAACAAATCCAAATTGGTTTGGTGCTTTCACTAAGCAAGAGAATCTGATGCTGATTGGAAATGATACATTTGTATTTGCAAAGAAAATGTGTTCACATCTATAGATATCTATAAACAATCTACAGGAAATGAAGCAAGATCTACTGCAATATAAGTGTCAGAGGCAAGCTTGGAACTTTATCTTTTAATGGGTGCTTGCCTCTTTTTCCACATATTTTAAAGTGGAAAGCATGGTGTGACTGGCTAATTAAAAATTAAAAAAAAATTATGGACATTTTGGTTTAAAATATAATATAAATTTAAAACAAGAAATACTATGATACAATGAGAATTTCTTTTGTAAAACAAGAAATATTATGATACGATGAGAATTTCTATCGTCTAAGGCTTTTGGAGTCGAATGTATTTGTAAATTTTTGTCCAACATTTCAGATCCTCCTCCTGATCCATCTGCAAGGAACTTAAGCGAACAATCTGAAACATTGGACAAAACTTTATAGATAAAGTTGACTCCCGAAACCATAGACATGAAAGACTGCACTACACCACAAAAGCCTGCCCTAGTACTGAGGGCAGCTACCCAGGGTGTTAAGGGTGAGGTTTGCGTCCCACCAACCTTGGAGGTGAAGGCATAGAAGCTGCGAGCACAGTGGACACGTGGCTGTGGAGCCCCACCATCTGGTTATCAGGTACATGCTGCCAGCATGACTGGTTAAGGCATCTGTTGGGGTTTAGCCCTTCACGCACAGGACATTACACCCGGGGGAATTTTAGTCTTTTTGGTTCTGTTTTACCACAATCTGTTCTGCTGGAATTTGCATTTACAAGGGATTCAAATTTTGAAAAATGTGTATATGTACAACACGTATGGTGCAGATACATCCCATTACATTACAGATTTGTGTTTTGCAGATACACCATATTCAAAACGTGTTGGGTTCGTATGGTGCAGCAATACACATTAGATTACAGATGTAAGTCCAGTCAAACAAATCATTACCGATATATTACATTACAGACATCTGTAAAAAGTGTATCTATTTGCCGCAATAGAAGAACTAAAAAAGCATATGGTGCAGATATATTACACCATCCCACATATTTTAGTTTAATATTTTAAATATGATATGATATGTTCATTTAGTTTAAAACTTTAATATGATATTTTTATTAATACGAGGAAGATGTGTTTATTAGTATAATATTTTTAATTTAATATATTATATTAAATTTTACTATTTTAGGTTTAATATAATATTATAATATATTAATATATTTCAATTTTGATATTTTTGGTTGAATATTTGTTTAAAATTATTTAATTCAATGTAATATATACATATTTATAATCTAAACGAAAAAATTAAATTCAATATATAGCTGTTTTTGTTCCATGAACCCAAACAAACCAAACCTAAAAAAAATTGACTGAATCCACAAACCAAACCAGTGAACCTGAACCCAAACCAGTACCAGTATCAGTAACCTATGAAAAATAGGATAGGCTGAGAAGTGGCCATCAAATTGTAAGGGATGCAACAATAGACCATAACAGCTGGGAAAAACTCAAGAAATCTATCCGCATTAATCAAAAAAATAGATGATCTACAAATCTGGTAACAAACAGGAAAGTTTGGTCCTGGTCCAATCCAGCGAGGCTTGACATCTGACAAGACAAAGGGACCCTAAAGGTACTACTCCTTTAGGGCACATAGTAGCTTTAACTTGTCATTACAACCCAAGCTCTGATTGGGTCTATAAACTGATACAGATTGTACAGAAAAGATTGAACTTCAAAATCTGACCACCCTATGGCTCTCTAAATAGATAATGATTGCATGGAACAAGGTCTCAAGAAAATACATGCTAAATATACAGCCCTCCAAAAATTTCTGCTGAATTTTCTACTTGATAGCATGAAGAAATCACTTGAAGTAAAAAACATAAAGAGCACAAGTGGAAAAAACAGATGCTATGCGTCTCATCTGCTAAAAGAGGTCACAGCTATCCTATACAAGAGGTAGCAGCAATTTGGAAAGCCTGGGCTGATTCATTTCCAGTTGAGGACATGGTTCTAACCAACTTGATGGAAGTTGAAGTGCTTAGAGCATTGGATAGCCATCTGACAGTAACAGACAATGCAGAGGTCCAGGTGGGTACTAGGGCTGTGGATGTGCTTCTCTTTGGATGGTTCTATTGGCTGCTGTTCTTCTGGTTTGACGAAGGTGTGTGATCTGGGATGGTAGTTTGATCCTCCTGGGAGTTTTTCCTGGTTTTGTTATATTCTTTCGGCTTCTCATGGAGAGTTTTGATGTTAATGCTTTTGGTTAATTTTCATGTTAAGCTGATCCAGTTTTGTGAGGAGTTAATCTACCCCTTGGCTATTCTTAGGTGCTTTTAGCAGTGGCATTTTCCTATTCAGTCTTTAGCCTTTTAGTTCAGCTGGTAAACGCATTAGAATACTGCAATAGTTTGATTTTTCTCTAGGAGCACGGAGCCCAATTAAACACCTATTAATTAATCCAAAAGAATATCAGCCACTGTGTAGTTATTTCATGCACACTAAATGGCAAAAGCTACAAAGGGATTATAAAATATAGTCTTCACACTGCAATGGTTATTTGCACCCTCTTGCATTCACAATTTGCCACGATTTCCAGCCCACCTCACTTGCACTTTTCTGAAAGATATTTTTATTCCAGCCCACTTATTTATAGACATGCAATGAAAAATGCATTAAAATATATAGTAGAAATATTGAATATGGAATACTTACAGATGAGATGCAGTTATTGTTTTGGCTCCCCTCTCGAGAGTTACATCAGATGTTTTGTCACAGAGAGACTGTAAAAATAGCTCCGTAGCTTTTGCTGCAAAGCAAAGAGTTAGAAAGGAAAAGGCTTACATCACTTGAGCTAATTTTTTTCAGCATGTATACACAGTGCTCACTTTAAGGTCTTAGACTACACTTATAAACCAGCATTAAAAGTTCTGAGATCAGATTACTTGGAAAATTCACTCTGCATGACTTAGATGGAAGTTGAAAACAAAAACTAACCAGGTAATTGTTACAAAGCAACTTTGAAAATATAGTATATATTCCTCAAAATTACATATTATTTTAGGTAAATGTACGTAATTTAAAGGAAACAAATCAAAACATATTTGATATTTGCAATGGAAAACATTAGGTATTAGTTACTCACATACTAGAAGGGGCACAGCCAGAGCAATCTTTCCAACCTCTTCATCTGTTTGCATGATCTTTTTAATCCTAGCCTGCATTCACAAAAGAGATGCTTAGGAAAACTCAAAGACACCAGAAATAAATATCCTTTAGAGAAAAGTAGCTCTTGTATGCTACATATATCAGAAGCATTATATCAAATATTATTATATTTATATGAGCAACCTAAAGATCTGCACAAAAAGTTTATAAGTAAAAGTTCAACACCATTAGAAATCGCTTTAATGCTGAGAATGCAAATGTTTTATTTGAAATCATACACACCCAAGAATCTAAAATGTATATTTGATGGATCATTCTTCTCTGTTGAACTTGAAACTTTACTAAGTGAATTATTCAATATATAATATCTCAATATGTCGACAAGTTAAGGAATAAGGGAAAAATTATACAAATGCCACACAAATAAGGATGGGATATCCTCTTTTTACAGGCATAGTGTAGTAATTGTTTGATATTTGGCTGCTGCTACAATTTTCAAATTTCCCAAATTAGTAGAGCATTCTCGAGTTTGTCTTGAAGGATAAGGCTTCAGAAACTCCAAACTAACTTCGATACTGAAACCACATAAAATCCATACATTTCTTATCTTTTTGTAGATATTATTTCCTTCATACTGTTTCCTAGTCTTCATTTTAAATAGATATGAAAAAAAGAAACTATTTACTGGTTGTACACTTCAGATAGCAAGCATACATCGCTAATCATGTGGAAGTTATGGAAGAAGACTCAATCCTAATTAACTAAATAGGTTCAAAGATAATAAGAACACAAACTGGCTAATCAGAAAACCAAATTGCAAAAATTAAAAGTTAAAAGAAAATACATTATAAAAGAAGATTTGCAAATGTTGTAGATTTACTAACAAATTAAATTAGTTTGGAGTTGAGAAATGAAAACTAAAGAATGAAAACCCTTTCAGCTTAAATAAGAGACATGACAGAGGATCAAACTGATCACTTGAGAAAAAATTTACAATGGGAACATTAGGGTTCAGACTGGACAGATAAGAATAAATTCATAATGGGGCCAGTAGAGTTCAGGTGCAACAAATGTTGGAAAAAAGATAAAAGAAAACTTATTCAATATTTTCCCTTTGCCTTTGTCGTAAACAACAGATGCAGATCAGGCAGGGTCATTTTGGCTTGTCTGCAATTTTATTTTGATACGGACAAATCTAATGGCAAGCTTATTGGGGATTTTTGATGTAGATATTGTAGAATTTAAATTTCCTTACAGTGAATTTGATAATGGAGCAACTTGAAAATTCTCGTAAGATAATCTAAAGCCATTTGAGACAATCTCAAAACTGGGACTGATTAAGGGAAAAGAATAGTCATCAAAGGGATACAAAAAAGTATCGAAAAGCATTAGTGTATCCACAAGTATTAGTGAATGGGGAAAAAGGAGTGGAAGGGAAAGGTAGGACAAAACATCCCTTTTCCGAAAAAATTTGAAGAGAAGATAAATATGATACAGCAGTCACTAGAGCGTGCAAATGTTTATGAGTTGGCCAAGACACCAAAAACAGTATTTGGAAAAAGATCAAAGATTTTTTTTAAAACAATAATTAATGGCAGCCTTGAACATGGCAGGCCATGCTCTGGTGATTAGATAGACTAAATCTGTGACAATGACAATGCCCCAAGCCTTGCTGGGCATGCCTTTTATAATGATTGGGATAATGCAAGGCCAAAAATGTAAGAGTGAGACATATACATAATCAAAATTCAGTACAATTGATACCCATTAGACAAGGCTTTCTAACCATACAATATCTGGTATCATTAGCTTGGTAGAACACTATTGAGGAGTGTAACTGGCACACCTTTAAATTTTTATCAATTGAAAGATAAGAAAACTTTCAACTATTTCAAATCTCAATATGAAAGATTGATTTGCAATTTTGCAGTATTAGAGATTGCAATTCGAAAATATTTCAATTAAATCCCATATAGGATTGCTTGTCACTGATCAATTAGAAAAATTGCAATTAATCAGATCTTTTGATATGACAGATAAAATTGAATATCGTAATGAATTCTTCCTTAGAACCATTAGCAATAGTAATCCACAAGTGACAAACATATAAGAAACCTGAATGAAGTTCAATAGCATTTTGGCAGGAGGACAAAACTGTACAGCCATCTGCAGTTTTGCTCAAGCAGACAGTTGCCAATTTGGCATAGCTCGGAGAAGAAAGAAATGGTAGCAGTGAAGTGACAAGTCATGAATCTAGAGCAGGGTTTAAATAATCTATTAATCTTAGAGAAGCCAGCCTAGAAGAAATCTGAAATTGAAACAGAGATGTAAGAAATTATTGAAAAGGTCAATGTCAATATCCACAATCAACTGAGCTTCCAGGCCGAAATGAACCAACCAGACCTGATGAAAAAATCACAAGACACTGACAGGAATAGCATGGTTGTTAAAGGTGAAAGAAAAGTTTTTGGTTTCATGGATAGTACTGTTCTTAACTTTTTGATAAGGTTTTGGTGCTTTGGCGTTTGCTGGTATGCCCAGGTTATGAAGCAAAATTTCAAGATCCGGAATAATTTGCTTAGGGTCCATCAGTCTCTCATCAAAATGAAATAAAAATAACCAAAATCTAGCAGGCATAAGATATAAGAAGAAAAAGAGTGCAGGATAGTTACACCACTTTAAAAAATATCTGAACAAAAGGAGAAAAAAGAAAAGGTGAAGAAAAGAAAAACTTTATGAACAGTGCATCTTTGTTAAACCACTGTTTTGAAAAATAAAATTCAAAAGAGAAAAGGTTAAGAAAGAACACAACTTTGTAAGAGAGAGAATTCATTTTCAAACTTAATACTAAAGGAACAAAAGTATGGACCCTCACAAACACTAATCTAAATCAACTTTCTAATACCTGTAAACATTAATTGAAAGTAAATAAATTTAATAGTTTCTCAGTAAGACCAAAACTAAAACCTTAATCTAATTTAACCTTCCCATATACTTTTTACACTAAAATAAATAAATTCCTAAAAATTTGAATATGTTTCAAATTTTACACCAAAGTTGAATGTACAAAATATCTGAAGAAAGCATCAATAACAAATAAAACACTAATATAAGTTTTAGTATTTTAAACCAAAGTTAATGGATACAAAAAATATCAGGATAAGGACTCAATATAAATAAAACACTAATCTAGCTTAAGTTTTTAATATCTTAGAGATTTCTGGCCAAAACATCTAGAGAAGCCTTTTTTCAAAAGATCAAATAGGCTAACTTCCTTTTTTTAATGAAATTTTGCCTCAAACCAAATGAATTCTCATAATATCTGAAAAAAACCTGGATTGAAAACCAAATCAAGCTTTAATTTTCCAATACCTTTATTATATTAGGAAAAAAATGTATTAGAAAGCAAAATCTGAACACGGCCTCGATAAAAACTCTGATCTATCCAACATCTATCAGATTTTGCATGAAAGCAATTTACTTAGAAAATTTTACATAAGAGCTCGATTCAAACCCAAACCTATACTAACTTTCTAAATTCTTCATACATTTTACCCAGACAAACAAACTCGAAAAATTCCTCAATATGATCCCGATTTAAAGCTAGTATACGCTAACTTTGCGATATCCGTGAGATGTCACACCAAAACAAATGAATTAGAAAGAAAAAATAACAAACTCACAGGGCCTCGTTAAAAACCCCAACCTAGCGTAAATTTTCTAAAACCATAAAGATTTCAAACCAAAACGAATAACTTGGCCAAAAAAACCAAACAAGGCCCCGCTCAAAAACTTAAATCTAACAACTTCTAGATTTCACATCAAAGCAAATGAAATTGCAAACATAAATTTGAACATTGGAGAAAAAAAAATAAATCAAAGGGGTAAAGCCCATACCGCCGGAATTCGCGTGACGAGTTTCTTCTTCATGGCGAAATTTCTCCTTCATGTAAAAACTATTACAGACACAAATCACTGCAATCTCCTCAAGCAGTTTCTTATTTTATTGAAGATCGGCCGTGCGTGAGATTCGAACTCTGGACCTCTTGAAATCCTAGAAAACAAAAAAACCGCTATCGGTTGGATAAGGGAAACCGTTAACCCTTTTCCAGTAACCAGAAAACCGCCTTTAGTGTGTGAATACCGCCTTCGAGGGGAAATATTACAGCCTAAATCTGTCATTCCAAGTTTTTACGCAAAAATCAAGGAATAAATTCTTGGCTTTCATGTTCCGATTTCTCCTGGATTGACGTAACCAGCGAGTTAACCGTGGTTAGCTTTAGTGTGGTTAGGACTTTCGGCCTTATCTTGTTTTGTCGTTTAAAGTCGTTTCCTTCTATTTTGGAATGCTTTTTAATTGGCCCTATACACCGGATTTCTTCTTTTTTAATAATGTTTTTTTTCTTCCAGTTGACACCAGATTCTTTATTATTAACTGACTCTCCCTTTTTCATATTAGGTAATGAATCATGTATGGGGATAATAAATATGTTTATAGATATCTTAAATAAAATATTTAGAGGATGATAATATCAATATAAGATATTAATTATATAATTAGTAGTTGTATTTAAATATGTAATAGATATATCATTATTAAATTAAATTTTTATTTTTTATTAATTTTATTGAAAGTTATTTTGAAATAAATTTTATTTATAAATATTAGTACTATGATTAGTAGTATCAATTAGAAAATAATGATAATTTTTCTTTTAATCTAAAGAGGTGGGGCATTTAGTTGATTGTTTCAATGAATCACTTAGTTTTTTGTTTTCATAGTGGGGCATATGTGTTGTCTTTCATCTAAATATAACATTGATATGTAAAGGTGAGGTATGACCCACATCATTTTAAGGGGTGGTTAGTGGCACCCACCTTGAGTTATCCAAATTCACAAATAACAAAGTTCAAATCCCACATTTTTATTCTCTTGGAATTATTACTTCTTCTTACTTGTCTTTTATTTTCTCCCCTTTCACATTTATTTTTACTACTCTTAGCTCCCAACATACCCCTCAAGCTTACGCATTCCACTCTCCTTACATCCCCCACCCTCCTTTCATTTCCTATATTCTCCTAACAACTTAAGCTTCATTTTTCCTCACCTATGACTTCATGATTCTCTTAATTTTTATGCCCTTCCCCTTTTTTGCATCACTAAACCACCTAATTCATCCCCTTTTTTCACAATGCATCATCTACTAAAATAAATTTCATGGCACTTTCCTCATAAGTCGTAAACCCAAAACTAATTTAATAAGACCTACAAAAATAAAATTGAAGCACTTAATTTGTCATATCAAATAGTTGTACGAGGAAAGAAAACAAAGGTAACCACATGAATGAAAAATAACTTCATTAAGCACAGGGAGATATGAATAAGAACAAACAATAAGATAAAAAACTATGTGGAACACTTCTTTTCCAAATGTGAAGTTATCTAATGATGTATTCAACCTCATCCATTGTAATTTATCATGGTTACTAGGTGCAAAAAAATAATTGAGATCATTAATGATGGCTACATCCAAAATAGCTAATTCACTGCCTTCTTTTCATTTGCAAGGAATATGGCTATGAAGGTGGTAGATGGATTACCACTTCTCTCTCTACTAACCCACACACACGGGAGCACTTGATCAAATGAGTTAGGCTACTAATTGAAACTACTCAATTAAGCATGTTTAGTTCAAGTTGAGTTTTGCACCAGCAAATAAAAACTCAACCTACTAACAAAGGGAGGACCAAGCAAGGGGAGAGAACCCAACCCTCAAACAAACAAATAAAGAGTAGAACTCACCTTCCCTCCTCTCCAATTTACTAAATGAGGAGGGAGAGGATTTGTGAATGTCTAGTTTCATGTATCTAACTTTCTAGGTCAAATTATTTAGGTGACATGTGATGATCATTCAACATAGCTCTCAAATCATTCCACCTTTTAGCATACACATTATAGATCATGTAAGACATTAATAATAGCAGTTAAGGGAACTAATGTTGAACTTTGAATTTCTTCAATGCATTTAATGTGTAACACTATCTAATAAAATTGTATAAAGCTATGCACATTCATTGTCATAAATATTATATAAGGTCGTATACATACAATCCAAACTCTTCAAATTGAATCTACAAATTTTGTATTTATAAATGTGTGCAACTACATTTTTTTTTCTTACATAAATAGCCTTTTATACTATCTTTGTATATGCACTCCAATCTTTCTTTCCTTACAAATTTGAAAATTTGTTTCAATTTAAGAGTTCAAAGGCATCCAAAGTTGTATTTATTCATGGTTACATTGTTGGTTATGTGAGTTGGGAGATTATGGGGGACTTTTAAGTCAAAAAACCTACCCACCACTAGAAAGAAAAAGATGGGTTGATAAACCAATGTGGACCTAGATTTCACATCCATTTGCCACTTAATAAATTCTTCACGCAACAACCCATCATCCACAAGACCTAATTTTTTTGTGGTTGCAACAAGCAGATTTTATTGTCACACCCAAATTGTTGAATAGAAGTGCAGATAAATAACTAACAATTGTAGAATTAAAGATGCAAGATAAAACAAACAATAAACATAAACGTTGAATTTATGTGGTTCACCAACTTGGCTACATCCACGAGAAAGTAGGGGAAAAAACTTTATTAACATTGTTTGTTACAGTACATCTGTACTAGGATATGCATCATCATTATAACATTATCCATATATTGAATATTGAAAGTCTCTAAAGGAAAACCAAGAGACAAAGAATTGGTGGGAGAAGCAAAGGAAATTGAATAATCTACAAGAATGATTGTTGGACTTCACATTAAAACAATCTCCCACTTGAAGTCCAACCACTACTACAAAGAAAAAACTGCTTAGAGATGTTCCCCCACTTTTCAAGGCTTATTGTCACATCTTGGCAATGCCAAGAGAAGCCCTACAAAATTCAAGCTTCTCCCTTGAAACTATCTCCATTAATGCATTAGTTGGATTCACCTTTGTATGTATCTTTAGTTTAGTTTTCCCTCTTTCAGGACACTCCTAATGAAATGCTATCTCATCTCAATATGCTTTGTTCGACTATGAAATATTGCACTTGGCCAAATGAATAGAATTTTTTCTATCACAAAAGAGATTAAAAGCATGTTGTTTGCATCCTGAATCACCCAATAATCACTGCAACCATATCATTTCCTTAGCACATTCAGTAAGAAACGCATTCGGCTTTGGTGGTTGATAATGCAACTACTTACATTGCAATCTAGAAACCCAACTAATTGGTGCCTGAGAAAACGTAAAGATATAACCAATAGTTGATCTTTGTTTGTCCAAATCACTGGCCATATTGGAATTAACGAAACCTTGCAACTATGCATCTTTTCATACAAAACATGATCTGAAGTGCCTTTCAAATATCATAGAATCTACTTAATTGCTTGTCAATGAGTTTTACTCAGATTTCTCATAAATCTGCTTACTATTCCCATTGCATGGGTAATGTCAAGATGAGTGCATACCATGGTGTACATGAAACTCCCAATAGCTAATGAATATAGAACTCCTTTCATATATATTCTTGGTCTTCTCGTTTCTTGGGACACATTTCAGAGGATAAAATAAAATGATAAGTGGCGTGCTTATAGCCTTTGCACAACTCATATTAAACCTATCCAAAACCTTATTGATGTATTTCTCATGTGATAGTCTAATTTCTCTTTTCTATCTATCTCGGATTATGATCATACCAAGAATTCTCTTCGCTTCCTCCAAATCCTTCATTGCAAACTTGTGAGCTAATTGTTGCTTCAAATCATAAACAAAACTCATGCTAGTGTTTGTTACTAGCATATCATCAACATATAAAAGCAATAAAACAAACTCACCATTGTCCAACAACTTGTAGTAGACACGCGAATCAAATTCGCATCTAGTGAAGTGTTGCTCAGCCATGAAATCAAACTTGAGGTACCACTATCGCAAAACTTGTTTAAGCCCATACAAGCTTCTCCTTAATCTGTAATACAAATTCTCTCATCCTTCTTTCTCAAAACCTTTAGGTTGTTGCATGTACAATTCCTCATCTATGTTGCCCTGAAGAAATGCAATTTTAAAATCAAGTTGTTCTAGCTTGAGGTCATACACCGTTGCCAAACCCAAAACTACTCGAATGGTGGTCATCTTCACAACTGGTGAGAAAATTTCATTAAAATCTATCTCATTTTGTTGTTCATACCCCTTCATCACCAACCTAGCTCGAAAGTGTTTCTTTCCTCCCTCTTCTTATTTCAATCTATACACCCATTGATTCTTCAAATCTCTTCGATTGGGTGGAAGCTTCACCAAATCCCATGTGTGATTGGCCATCAACGAATCCATTTCCTCCTTCATGGCATCCATCCACTTCTCACAATTAATTTCTTTGCAAGCATCTTTGAAGGTAGTTGGCTCCGCTTGATCAAAAATTAGCAAATGATGTATATAGTCATCAAACTTGGCTAGAGGTCAATGCTCCTTGGTGGAACTTCACAGTTGAGGAGCTAATTCTTGTGATAGGCTCTTTGTATTTCTTTGTATTTGCTATAAATTACTCCTTTGTGCATATTGTCGACATCACCAAAATTATTATTTTCAACATTGTTAGCATGACTCCTTTGTATTTTCTATGACTCGGAGAGCATGGGTGACATGTTAGAGGGACCCAAAATTGAATTCATATGCTCCTGGTATTGAGACACAATAGTTTGAGGATGCATGGAATTGTCACGTTGCGGATTTTGAGTGAAGGTAGCAGTTTGAAAAGTTTGCATAGTAACTTCATTAGCCCCCATGACCTTAGTGTTGGGTGTTGAACTTGGTGATGGGTGTGGTTGTTCAGAGAGTCGTGTGGGGTCTTCACACACAACTCATGCCAAATTTGGCATTGAATTTGCAAATGGAAATGGAAATAAGGGGGTGGGTAAGCAAGGTTGTGAAAGGACTTGATTTTTTCCATGGTTGCCATGAAGAGCATGTCCCTCAACTCTTGTCACCGAGGGCAAGGAAATGACTTGTGTGGGATGCAAGGCTCCCACTTGATTTGTTTCTCCAACTATGCCTTGTGCAGATGACTGCAAATTACCTCTAGGTGTCAGTGATTATGTAGATGCATCATTGCTATTAGTGATATATGATAATGGCACATATTATTTCACTTGTGTCCTCTGCTCTTACAATCCTAGAAACATCTTTTCATTGAAAATCACATCCCAACTGTGAATTAACTATTTGGTAATTGGATCCCACAACAAAAAACCATACTAATTATCCCCTTAACCAAAAAAAATGTGTCATTTGGATTTACGATCAAGCTTTGTTCTCTTCTCCTTGGAACGTGAGCAAACGCTTCGCAACCAAAGATAAAATATCAAAAACCTTATGCCCAACCATTTCTCCTCTAGAATGTCAATATACAACTGAGATGACGGGCCTCGATTAATTAGGTGCATTGCAGTATTAATTGCTTTTGCCCAAAAATCCTTACCCAAACCTACATTAGAGAGCATACTTTGAGCTCTCTCCAAGATTGTTTGATTTAACCTCTCAACTGCACCGTTTTCTTGAGGGGTGAATGGAACAATTTTCATACGTTGGATGTCATTATCTACACAATAGTTGTCAAAATCCAAGGAGCAAAATTCTCCACCATTATCCATTTTTAAACATTTTATTATATTTTTGGTTTTATTTTCAACAATGTCTTTAAAAACTTTAAATTTACTAAATACTTATGATTTCTTATTTAGCATATAAACCCAAACTTTGTGAGTACAATAATCTAGAAAGGTGACAAAATAATTTTCCCCTTCAATAGAGGTTACCTTTGTAGGATCAAATATGTCTAAGTGCATGAGCTCCAATGGCCTTTCTTCTTGTCATGTCCGGTTTTAGAAAAATTGATTTGCCTTTGTTTGTCATAGATAAAATGCTCACACAACTCTAAATCAATAGATTTCAAACCTAGAAGTTGTTCCCTTTTGAGAAAAATTTCAAGTCCCTTCTTGCTCATATTCCTGAGCCTCTAGTGCCAAAGCTTCCTCCCATTGTCCATAACCACCATTGCAACTCCCACTTCAGCGTGGCTCTCTAGCATATATAAAGTGCCCAATTTGTTTCCTTTTGCAATCACTAAGGATCGTTTGGCCACTTTTCAAGTGTTTGAAGAAAAATTGATGTTACATCCTTGAGCATCAAGTTGTCTCATAGAAATGAGATTTCTCTTAAGCTTGGGAACATGTCTCACATCCCGCAACAACCACTTATTTCTATTTTTTAATCTCAACATCACATCACATTTTCCAATGATATCACATGGCTCATTGTCACCAAGGTAGACTTTACCAATTTTACCTTCTTGATAGTTTTTGAAAGCTTCCCAGCATGAGGTTGCATGAAAAGAGGCACTAGATTCCAACACCCATGAATCAATTGTAATTTCACTTGTTCACAAGACTAGTGCACTTTCATCGTGTTCATATGTGGTGTTAGCTTCATCATCCTTTAAGTGATTTTGCACTTTCTTGTATTTACCAGTAATTCTTCTTGGTGTGTCCTTTACCACAAAACCAACAACCTCCATATCTTCCTCTAGACTTAGACTTCTTTGTAGATTTTGATCTCCTCCTATTATTATTTTTGCCTCTATCTTGATGTCTCCCTCTATTGCCAAAAATCAAGGCATCACCCGATGAGTTTCCTCATTTTTTTCTCCTCATGTCTTTGCTAAGAAGAGTGGCAAGAACATCATCAAATTTTAGTGTGTTTTTTCAAACACTAAATTATTGATTACCATCGCTACTCCTTCCTAGTTATCCGATAAAGAGCACAACAATATGATGGCTTTGATTTCATCATCCATATTTATGTTCATGGAAATCAATTGGCTAATTAATGTATTGAATTCATTTAGGTGATTTTTTATGTTGCCTCCTTCCTTCATCTTCAGATTATAGAATTTCTTCATGAGGAAAACCTTGTTTGAAGTTGTCACCATCTCATACATAACAGATAATTTTTCCCACAACTCTTTCATTGTCTTTTATGTTGCAACATTAAACAATACATTACTGGATAGAGTGAGGATGATTGTTGCTCTTGCTTTCTTATCCATTTTCTCCCACTCGTAAACCATCGTATTTGGCTTCTTGTCTTTACCTTCCAATACGACTGAAAGACCTCTTTGAATCAACAACAATTCCATCTGCATCTTCCACATTCCAAAATTTTGTTCTGAGAATTTTTCAATTCTCCATTTATTTGTTTCTTCCTTCTAGAAATTCTTCACAAATTCCTAATCAGCTTCTTCGCCAAGCTTTGATACCAATTTTTGAATACAAGTGCAAATAAATAACTAAAAATTATAGAATTAAAGATGCAAGATAAAACAAACAATAAACACAAACACCAAATTTACGCGGTTCACCAATTTGAATACATCCAAGGGAAGGCAAGGAAAAATCGATTTTATTAACACTGTTTGTTATAGTACATCTGTAGTAGTATACACATCATTGTTATAACATTATCCATATTGAATATTGAAAGTCTCTAAGGAAAACCAAAAGACAAAGAATTGACAAGAGAAGCAAAGGAAATTGAATAGTTTATGGGAATGACTATTGGACTTCACATTCCAACACATATAGCTACAATAATCTCTTGCCATTAAGCCTTTTCCTTCCAAATTTGTCACATATTCTTAATTGGGATAAGGTTGAAGAGCAATAGATGGTTCCATCTGTAGGTCACAAGATCAAACCCCAAACCCTGTATTTTGTTGGATCACAAAAGAAGTAGCAAGGCTTACATTTGAGAAATGAATGAGAGATTTCAAGAAAGTACATTCGTCCTCAATTAATCAGATTGGATATTGCCTATCTAAGGCCTGAGTTGACACATAGAAAGACCCAACAATGCCTAAACAAGGTACAAAACTTGTGAAGGAACTAACATAAAGAAAAAATGTGAAATAAATAGGAACCACAATGCGAACATCCCTTCCTCATCTTGACCTCTAATTCGTTCGCAACAAATCACTTTCTCAATAAAGATCGAATTGATGTTTTGCAATCTTTCCACAATATATAATTCCTCAATTCAATAATGTAGCAATACTTTCACAAGCCATTTGGAACTCCTCGTAAAAATTATAAATTAATCATGATTTCTATAATAAAATTATTTTATTATATTTTTTTAAGGTAAATTGTTGTTTGAGGGGGAAACTTCTATTATATTAATATATATTTAAGAAATTTATTACATTGTCTTCCCGTCAGCCAAGGGTGAAGATCAAGAGGCAAATGTCTTCAATGACCTCTTGTCGCCTTTCAATTTGATTGGGTGAGAAGAGATCTACATTATGCCCCATAAAAAGGGCATATGTTTGCATGTTGTTTCTTTTCATTCCTTCCCTCATAAGAGTGATGACTTGTTTCATGTCCTCATTTTGTCGTTCCACTAGTATACACATGACATCCCTAACCAATCCTTCTTTTGGGTCTTTTCTCAACCTCAAGATAACTTTGGATGCTTCAAACTTGTGTGTAGGAACCACCAACCTATGGATTGCTTGCTCTCCCCAGTCAAAATTTCCTGATGTCCTTACTATGCTATATAGGAACTTCTACTGAATCTCGGTGTTATGGACATGTGTGTGTGACAAGTGCTTGTATCCTATAATCATTTGAATCGTGGCATACTCAGTATTTGTCTGAAACACAAAGACCTTTGTTAATTGGTCTTTAAGATAACATTTATTGCACTTGCTTGTAGCCTTTGATGGTAATGAACTCCGCCATATTGCTTTTGTACTTCAATTTCATGTCATTCGCTTATATTTAAGCTTAGTGTTGTCCCTCACGTGTTTGTCCTTTGGATCCAAGTTGTCCATCATTCAAGTCCCAAATCATCCTTTAAATCTTGTAGCATGATTCCCTAGGCTTTTGTTATTTTATTATAATTAATTATATGTGTTGATGGGGCAATGAAAACTAGCAATTGCATTTTAATATGCAATGGGTACTATGATAGTAATGTATAGTTTAATGTAATTTTCATATAGTTTAAAGTAGATTGATAAGTTTTAGTGAGAGATATTTTTAAATGAGTTTTATTGTATTAGAGCAAAGATTAAAAAAAAAGTACACATATTTATAGATGAAGATGTCAAAGATTAAAGTTATTAGATTTCCACAATTCATAAGGTTGATTGTTGTTGCTTCTAGATTCGATTTTGTGAGATTTTTTGCATCAATATTTTAGATCACCCTTTGTGATCCATCATTAGGATGATAAAGAGCACAAGGAGATAAAATATAGTGCTAATAATTAAAAGTCATGACATGTGACAATTATATATAGATGTCTAGATGTGTTGTTGTCATGTTCTCGTGTTCTTATATACTTAGGAACCAGCAATAGTTTAAGGACTTTTATCGTATTAGTTTTAGTGGGCATAAGAAATTTTGAATAGATTAACATAGTTTTGGTTTTTACATGAAATATTTGTTATAACAATGTCCTATAAAGGTTTAGTTATGATTATTATAATTTACCAATTATAACACTTGCTACTTAATGATAAAAGTATAATAGGGATGGGGTGCAATGTTCCATTCAATGTGTGATTCTTGCCAGACAAATAATAGCCATGGATTCCTTATAAACTAATGTAGGAATTTACCAAAACTAACAACAATATCAAGAACAATAAAATAAAATATAAAGAAAATAAGTAGATATCAACATAGAGTTCATGGGATATAATCTATCTATAATGCACTTTTAACCAAGTCAAAATTCCACCTACTCTTTTCATCTATTTTAACATCTTTGAATTCTAAAGTTAGTTTCTTATGAACAAATAGTTCCAAATAATACCATCTTCACTACATTTCTATAGTTACTATCTACATCTAATTTCTTTATGAACTCAAATATCATGCTAGAATCTACAAAGTAGAAGATAACCCAAAATCTCAAGCAAGGAAATAAAAATTATGAAACTATATATACAAATGATTACTAACCAAAATGCATAATAGAGTTAGTTTCCTAAGAGAGAAATGCAAATGATCAAAAAGAAAAATAGCATTAGGAGATCTCACAATAGCATGAATTGAATACAGGAGGATACGTATATAGGCCACATGGATCCATTAATCAAAGATATGACAATTCCAAGAGGTATGAGTTAACTCTCAATCACTCCTAATAAAAAGGTGAGTTAACTCAATTTAATTAAAACTAATATGGCCTTTACTAAATAAATGTGGAATTTAACTACTATCGATCAAGGCTTGATGAGTTAGTGGTGGCACTTGTGTATCTCAAGTCAAGGTGTACACATGTCAGTGTTAGCTACCTATGATACAATAATTAAATATTCATATTATCCCAAACAAACTTAATAAATAAGTGTAATATCACATTTAGAATAAACCATACCTAAGGTGAATAAAATATTACACCAATGCCCCCTATAAGGGAAACTTAGGAGGAAAAAGAAATGGATCTTGACAATTAGTTATGATGAGGCACCTTTGTACACAAACATTTTTCATAAATGAGGAAAAGGAGAAAACCTATTGAAAAAAAACTTCCCAAAAAAAGAGAGAAAGACCCCCACATAAATGTAGCATAAAGGAGTGAAAAGATAGGTCTTGATAAATGAATCCTAAAGAGGTTCCCTTGTGCAAATAGATTCCCCTCAAAGAGAAGAAGCCTTGTAATAAGAGAGAATACCTTACCTCCCCACGCCCAAACAGAGAGAAACAAGACCCCACCCCCAAAGAGGGAAAGCTTAAAGAGCTAGTTGGTCAAATATTTAGACTTGTGGAGATAAAAGCTTTATATATTGATGTGTACCATCCACCTGTTGAATGAACAATACAACTAAGAGGGGGGTAGAATCAATAGTAGCAAATTAAAACATCAAAACCCTCAACAGTAATTAGATCCGCATGCATTCATTAAACCCTTATTCTATTAAAGTAATTAAACACGAAATACAAATAATATAAATTGATATAACAACACCATACACAAGGTAACACCATATTTACGTGGAAAACCCAATGAGGGAAAAACCACGGTGAGGATTAGCTCACAATATAAGTAATAACAAAATCGGTACAAGGGCTCACTGTTAGAATAGGACACACTATCCAAAAGGGCTCACAACTAGGGCTCACTACCACAGAAAGAACACAAAAAGATAAAAGATAAATGTTACACAAAGAACACTTTCTCAATGCAATAGGTAATCCACCACAAATGCTCCAACACTTTCCCAACCTTGTATGAAATATTTTGGACACCTTCATCTCACTACCTTCAGGAATCCAACACTCGAAATTCAAACTACTCTGCCCAAATTTGCATCACTTGCATCTATCTTGCTTCTCTCTTGCATCTCACAACAACATTACTCTTATTTATATCAACCTCAACCTTGAAAACCTTCTTTGAGGTTGGCATCTAACCGTTATATTTACAAATTAAAATTAGGTCAGCACCTAAACATTCCCGCGATGGATAGGAATGAAGGTGACCCATATAAATCTTTAATTAGGACCCAAATAAATCCTAACACATCTTAACATGCTTTCACAAGCCTCACATGTAGTGTTAACACAAGGTCGGCCAATATTTGTGCTAAACACTATAAACATTAAGTACACACTTCCCTAAATCAATCCAAAACTTTTAGACAACAAAATTCACTTGAACACGATCTAGAATAATCTTTGAACCACCTAAGATCTATCAAACACTTTATCCAAACTCACATCATACAAATACTTTAACTCAGAAGAACCGGTAAACCTTATTTGCACACTAACACCTGAAACACATACTATACCATACCAAATCAACTGGAACCTTGAATTTTGAAAGATAAAAAGATTATAAGCAACTTCCCAAATATGCAAAACTTGAAGCCAAACTGCGGAGAAACATGGAGCAAATACATTTCTCCCAAACCACAGAAAAAATGGTTTACACATTGGTGAAAATATCTCACTCTGTACAATGATCTAGAAACCCAAATTCTGAATGTAGAAACCTATAACAACCTTGAACAACTTATCAAATCTACAGAGGCATACCATCAACACAGAAGAAATGTGGAACATGTTTTGAACACTTGCATAACACTATTTACTTTGTTTATCAAATCTTCTCAAAAGCACTTGAAAACCAAGTACCAGAGACATCATCTTAGCTCATTATTTCATTCCAACTCATCTTCAAACACTGGAATAAAAGGACAACTCCATGTACTCACAACACTTCCTCAATATCTCAACTACACATGCACAACTTGCAACATCCTCTTTTCCTCTTTTCCACAATTTTCTCAATATCCTCGACATCTTCAACATGTAACAAACTTCATCAACACATAGTTGACATCAATGACAACACCAGTCAGTAGACATCCTGTTGACATCAATGGCAACACCTTCAAACTTACAATACCACCATTATGGGTTGGAATGGCATGTTCCATTCTAGTCACACACGTATGATCTCCAAAGTGATATATCACAAAAATATAGAGGCATGTGTTATCAAAGACTATAGTATCTTCCACAAAATCAATTACATAATGGAAAGTCCATTACCTAGTTACCTAAATATCTTTAGCATGTTTTGACCATCCTAGAGAGTAAAGATTTGGATGTGTGATTTAGAGAGACCAAGGTGTCAAACTATATCATGTGTGATGATTTTATTTTGGGTTTTATTGATAATGATGTTGTGGACAAGCTATTGGTTGATCCAATATTTCATGTGGAAGAGATTCTCACATTCCTCCAAATTATCGATGGTTATGTGAACCCCAATCTTATACCTACACAAATACAAGAAGAAAACACATTAGTAAGCTTATATGCAAGATAAAACAAGGATTCCCCATGAAATCTATTTACAATGCTCAAAATAGGAAAATGAAGAAACAAAACCTGGAAAGATAAGTGAAATCTTAATTAAGCAAGAAAACTCTTGATCCCATAGGGGAATTGGTGTCAATTGGTGTGTCAAAATTGGTCCTTTCCCAACTCCTTTGTTGCAATGTTGATGATTTGATGAGTGATCCACCTTGATGAAGATTCAATCAAGCTCCATGATGAAAAATTTGCATAACCTAGCTAAGAATTTGATGTAATGGATGAAAATGGAAGTGTTTGAGGATGAAGTTGACTATAACAAGTTTATTCAATTTGTGGATGATAGAATGAAAGGAAGAGTCTCTCATTTATAGATTTCCAAATTGGAAGAATGAGTGAAATTGAGCAATGTGGAATCATTCAACATCCAATGGCCAAGTGCCACTTGTCAAGATGTGAATGGTTGAAGGTTGTGCAAGTTTTGATCAAAGTGCTAATAAATGACATTAGGAAGAGTTTCAAATTAGTGAAATGACTTGTTGGAGAGGGAAGAAAATGGAGTTATGGCCACTTGGCTCAAGGCAAAAGGACTTAGAAGGTGAAATAAATGCCTTGTTGGAAGGACCAAGTCCATTTGAATTTGAATTCAAATTTGAGGGAATATTCCCCTTTTACGCCATGTTGAGAGAAAATAGAGATTTAATAAATCAAAGTAATTGATTTATTGTGCAAGTTGCCTTCTCTAGAGAATGTGACATGTTTTAAGATTAATTAATCAAAGGTTGATTAATTTAATGAAGAATTAGGAGATGTGACAATTTAGACTTAAATTTATGAATTGATTTAAATCAAATTGAGAAGAAGGGTTTAATTAAATAAATGTTTTGATTTATTTAACTAAAGGGGATAATGTTAGATTAAATCAAATAAAGTTTAATTTATTCAATTTAATAAGAAGACTTTAGAGACTTAATTTAAATAAAATGAATTATTTAAATGAATAGAGATAGAAAATTAATTAAATTAAATTGATTAATTTAATCAACAAAGGAGAAAGACTTAATTAGATAAATACTAATTTATTTAATTAATGGATGAAGAGTGATGACAAGCTAAGAGTATGATTCATGATGAAACGATGTTAGTAATCAAGATCAAGTGTGTCGGTCAATTTTCTATGTCTACAGGTTGTATTATTATTGTTAAGGTATTGTTCATCTTGAGTAATATCCTTAATTGAGTTAGAATCTAATTTGTTGTGTGTGAATAAGATATATTATGTGTGGTATTCAATAATGCTCTAACATCTGGTGTAATGATGATGACATCACACTTCACCTTGTTGTGATTTCTTACCCTTGTCTCAGCTTGGAGAAGCTAGTGGATATTGTTAGTATTAATAGTGTCATTAGATAACTAGTTAGTTGTCATCAACTTCTAGTTTGAGCTATTCACATTTACTTAAGTTTACTTAGGCTATTTTAGATTTTTGTTTCACCTCATGTGGTTGAGACTTGAGTGTCCTCACTTTGGGAGACACCACTTGCATGGCCACTTGCCACTCACTAGAACACTTGTCATGTGAGTTAACAAGTGCTCCATCATTGGAGGGGTAGTCAGTCATTGTGTTTGAATTTTCTACCTTAACGACCTTGCCTATATAAGCAAGGTCAAATTGTACATTCAAATCAACTCTTTTATCAACTATTTGATAATATCAAAATTAGGCTCATTGTGTGCAAGTATTTTGTGGAAGTTTTTGGTTTTTTCTTTATGATCTTTGAAATCATAACATGTCGTTAAATCTATGCTAGCAAAACCCTTCCCAAAATACTACACCTAACGTAGTCAAGAGTTCATTTTCTTTGGAAGGTTTCATTTGAGTTTGCAAGTTATTTGAAGGTTGCTTAACATTTTTTTGTTGATTTATGTATATATCTCAATCAAGATTTGTGTCCACACTCTCCTCATCTATACTAGATTGCTATCTTGGAGATATAATAACCATTGGATGTTATTAGATTTAGTTGTGTGAATGTTTGCTTGGTTTCTAAGCTAACCACACTTTCTATTAATATTGAGGCATGGGGATCCTTGGCATGAAAATGCCCCATTCTCCATTTTGCAACTTTCCAACCTTTCACTTTTCGAATTCAAATAAACTATTAATTGCTTCTTCGATTCTCTTTTTAACATATTTTCCATACCTATCAAATAGATCTTCCAAGGAAACTATGCCCTTGGGAATCTTGTTTCCCTTAAGCGGAAATAATCCTTCTATTTCTTCAAGAGAATCAGGACAAAACTCTTTACATCCATAAACACCTCCTTCAAAATACGTGGAAACATGCATCTCTACATTTTCTAAGAAATCCAAGAAGTGGCTTTGATCTTCGAACACTTTCCAATGATTGACATTGTCTGGAACACTTGGACCATAAATAACCTCTACCTTATATACATCTTCTTTGAAGTTTGGATAAGGTAACAACAAAGATGCCAAAAGCTCTAAGGAGTTTGCTTTGGAATTTTGTTCCCTAGGAACAACTTCAATAACTTCACCCAAAAATCCAATACTATCCCAACTCAATTTATGTAGTGTCTTAATCTATCATTTTTTACTATAAACACTTTACAAACCTATTTGACAACCAACTTTGTGTCTCCTATAGCTCTCAATATTTTGATTTATTTTCGTTTGGCCACTACCAGCCCAAGTAACAAAACCTCATATGAATCCATTGAATTGTTCTTAAATTCTAGCTTGAATGAAAAGGGAAACATTTCCAATCAAGAGCAATTAATACTACATTGGCTCTAGAACCTAAATTTGAACAACTCTTGCTGAATTCCATAATCCACAATTCTGAGGAAACGTCTTGCCCAAGGAAATTTTGATATTTTTCATCTAGTCCAGAAAGCATGTAATTACCAAATTTTGAATCTTCATACAAACTTTGTGACCTAGGATCATCAGACTTCAACATTATAAACTTGGCTTTTGGTTCCATGTTAAGAAAAACTTTCTTCTTCCTGAGAGGAATTAGTGCATGAGACCTTTCCATCTAAATTTTGCCACCTAGATCCTTGTAAAAGAATTGGCTAAGAAGCATGCCCTATCTGCAAGTATATCAGCTATTAGGATAGTTAATTTGACTATCTTGCTTGGGTAGACAACTAAAGAAACTTGAGCATCCTTAATTTTCCTTACTAAAGGGACTTTTTTAGACTCTGTCGAGTAACATTTCCCAAGGGTTAAAGATAGACCTAGGGCTTTACCAACTTGGACAAGCATGAAATTATCAAAGGCACCAAAGTCTATAATGAATTTACTCAACCTATGTCCAACTATGTATAAAGAAACATAAAACAAGTTAGCTTTTTGATCTAGACTTAAGAGACCATGATCTTTTATTCTAGAAGACAGGTTGGAGGAAGGGGTTTCAACATTTATTAATTGATCAACTAAAACTAGATTAACACAAATATTTTTAGACTTAACATATGCACTAGCCAATCTAGTTCACTAGGATTTAACATCAAATATTCTATTGGAGAAATCTAAAATTTTGAGCTTTTAAAAAAATCAATATCAAAAGGGCAACCAGGTATTTTAATAGAATTTGAAACTTACAGGGCATTTGAGTACCTCGTATATTTTGTGAGTCCACTATCGTTGTCCCTCCCTTGGATGAAGAAGCATTCCTAGTCAATAAAAAAATTGGGGTGTTTTGTGTGTTCTTCATATTAGCAACTTGTAGGCTTCTAGTGAGAACAACACATGACTAATCATCTAGAGTAGTATATATATATCAGATCCTCTTTTTAAATCTGATTCATACTCAAAGTAACTAACAACGAAGTCTCCATACTAGTTAGGATTATCTTCTTCATTCGAAATTTGTTCTATTACCACTTTACTAGCAGTCATTTGTATGAAAAGTTAGTGTCATCGTGGTTTGTGGTAAGATGAAAATTGCATATATTACTTTTTCCTCCACTCAATAGTCCCTCTATGGCAAGTTTTTGCATGGAAGAAGGCAACACAACCAATTTATTGTTATTACCATGTGGTACATAGCCTTTCCTTGGTATGTATTGATAGGATTGTTGTGGTTGAGGTGCCTTACAAAACTATCTTTTTAGGGCAATGGAATAATTCACAAACCTTTGCACCATTGAGTCAGAAGATGTTGAATTATGAGCTTTGCTAGTTTTAATTCCTTCTTCCACTTCTCGGTAGTTATGAAGTCATCTTCCAATTCTATAACCATAGCTCTTGTGGAAGCTAAATAGCAACTCTTTTTCTCCTTAAGTGGAAACCAATATTAGGGGGTCAAGCATTTATGAAGAAACACTTATGATTTTCTAGAATTGGTCTTTTTGCAACATCAATTTTATGCACTATTCTATTAAATTTTACAAAAAAAATCTCTCATAGGCTCATGGATTATTTCTTGAGTTGATTCAACTGTATTGGAAAAGTATGCTCATCTGAACTTTTGAATCTGTAGTGTAGAGAATTGTATACCTTTACAATTTCACATGATGTTTGGGTCCCTTAATTTATTGGACTTAATTAAGCTTCTAATTTTCCAAATTACACATTCTAAAGCCTTATTATTACCGTTTTCCAAAAGGAGAACCAACATTAAATAAATACATTTAATAGTTAAATTGCCTTGGATCATGTGTGTCCTGGAAATATAGGTCAGGACCCATTTACCCATGGGAAAATGGGTCCCCTTTATGAGCCAGAACCTAAATTAAAATATGTTTTTGGAAGCAATTTCATTCAGAATTCAAATTGTAAGTGCTGAATTTTAGAATCTAATTTTAAAGAAACTGGATAAACACCTATAAATACAGTCTTTTTACCATTTGAAATAACACACACCTTCTAAGCATTCAAGCAGCAAATATTATTGTCAAGAGCATTCAAGCGCAGCATTACCAATCATTTATAGCAACAATCAAGATCCTAACATCATGTCAAATTTTATGTGTGTTCATATTGTCTTGTGATGTCTAACAAGTGTTGTAGGTCTTCATGCATTCAAGCATTCAAGCAAATCAAGATCCAATTCCCTTGAAGTGATGTGTATGTCTACAATCCTTCAAGGAAGCTATCGAAGGGTGCTGAGTTGCATCAATTGTTCATTCATCATTTCCTTCCTTTCCATTCAAAGTTTTTATCATTGGCATTGCCATTGTGAAATTGGAAACACTATTCATAGGGTTTGATTGAGGCAAGCCCCTAAAATGGCCCAACATTTTCTCCCCCTTTGAATGTGCAGGTTACAGGTTGAAAAATGATTGAAAAGATCTTGAAGAGCAATTTTGCATTATGGCATTTGTTGTCATCAAAGTTGTCAAGACATGAAAACTAAGTTATGAAATTCATTTCTCTAATTCTAATAGATTTGTAGGTGAAAAACATCTCAAATCCAACACCAGAGGACTATAAAAAGTATTTTTGGAAGCCCTAACAAGGACCTATTCACCTAGGTGTGAACCAATCCTTTTGCACATGTCTGAATGATTTTTGGTGATAGGTACATGCCCTTTGATATCTCCCAGATCTGCCTACAAAGTGTTGTTACAGTCTGCTTATCTCCAAGAATATGCATTTTACACATTATGTCATATAGTTCAATTAGTTTCATTAGTTTAATCATTTTAAATCATTCTTAATCTTCCTAAGACCTTAAAGAATCAACCAACCTAGGTCTAGTTGAGGTTGAAAGTCAATCTATTGGCCTTGTTGATCTACATTCTAATGAGAATTTGGGAAGAGGCCCCTTGAATCCTAGGTTCTTTGCATTAAGGACCTAGGGTCACCCTTTTCCCACCTTTTCAGAATCTATTTTCAAATTTTTTTTTCATGGAATCTCATAAATCGATAGAAGACTTGGGTAAGTGATAGAACCATTTTTCTATTACATTTGTGAATGGCTCAATGAACAATCTAATTGCTACATCTTCATGTTGTACACCTAAAACTCCACATGTAGCGAAAAAGGCACTAAGATGTTCAAAATGAGGGCTTGGAAAATTGGCAACTAAACAAGAACCTTAGGTGGTGAAGAGGTTCTACTTCTAGATTGAAAACTTCTTGTGGGGGAAGAAGTTGAAAAATTACCTCTTTTTAATTATTTGAAGGTTGAATCTATCAAACCCTTTCTATGTTTGTCCCTTTTATATCTTCTAAAGTCTAGGGCTAAAAACTATTGATTACCAGCTTGTTGATTATTTGTAGGTTGGCTATTATTTAATATATGAAGTTGTGCAACTAGTGGTTAATATTTCCTTAAATTTATTTTGGGTATATGTTCAACAACCGCTATTCATTTGTTATTGTTGCCAAATATTTTGGCTTCTCTTTTAATCTCAGTACCCAAATCTTCAAATTCCAACTCTTTGTCAACTTGATATTGTTTCATTGGTCTTTTGTACCTCCAAGCTAAAGTTCTCAAATCCGTTATAACATCTTCTTGTTCAATGTCTAACCAGTTGACGTTGGGTTGTAAAACTAGTCCAAATCTACACCACAACACCATGATTCTTTATCACAATATGACAAACAAACTTTGAATCATATTCCTTGCATAGGCTACCTCTTCTCAGGGAAACCTACTCCTTTCACATCTTGCCAAAATGAATCTTTCAACTCTTCCATCAATCACAAATTCAACTACGTTATCTCTCCCTTATGTTACTCTTTCTACTCTTTCACCAATCTCTCTTCCACAATCTCCCTCTTCAAGAATTACTTGTTTTATCTCGCGATATTACTATTGATATCTTATGTTCCTCCAAGCTACCGTGTAGAAATTTGAGATAATACCCTCTCGTAATTCACCAACCCACTAGTTTCAAGGTTGTGCCACAAGCGCCTCACCACATTGTAATCTCATAACTTTCCTGGGAAAAAAAAGTATACATTCAAATGGAAACTGGATATTTTGACATCCTCCCCAACAGAGCCACCAAAAATTTATTGGTTAACATATTTGTCACATAAAAAAATATAAATTAAAACTCTATAAACCCCTTTTGTGAATGACAATTGTACCAACAATTGGATCAGTTATCTTTTTGTTAGATGGCTTTCCTCTGAATTTTGAAGGTATAACTCCCTCGTAAGAGAATTTTTTAAGTTTTTATGGGTATATTTTTAACTAGAAAGCAGGAAAGGTAGGCTTCCAATGAGATAAAATAACTTTCAAAAGTAAAGAGATGACTAAAAAAAGATTCACAAATACTTGTTTGAGAATCCCAAATACACATGCATGGTGAACCACAAATTCAATTTCAAAACAAACAAATTAGCACACAAACTGATTTGCTATCTTAAAATGAACCTAACAACTTCCAACTAATATAGATAATAACCAATCCGAAAATAACAAACATTCAAAACAACTATTATACACACAAGACATAATAACACAAAACATGAACAACACACAAACTCCAAAAAAAAATTATAATGAATGTTCAAAAATTACAAAATTCACAAACTTACAAACCTTTCCAATTAGAACTATCTCCAATTTTTTAAAACTCAACTCCCAAAAAAATCCCTTATTTTTGTCCATCCTATATATATTTATCATATCAAAACATAATAGGATCTTTAAAATAATTGTTTTAAGAAGGTTAAAAGAATCTTTATATTTAAGAAACTTTAATGCTTCATTAGCTAATAAAGTCTTTGGATAACTATAAAATAAATTAGATTCAGTTGAGGTGGCAAGACTTTTGTATCGACACCCTCTTTGTTCTTCAGTGGAGACTAAGGTGTTTGAGTAACAATCTTGGCCCTATAAGTTTGAAATGCTTTGACAAGTGATACTAGCTCGTTATACTTTAGAATGATGACATCAATTCTTAGCCTCCATAACGCTCGGTTGCCATGAACACTCTCTCGCCTTGTTTTGGTAAGTCACAAGATAACAAGTGCATGGGATTAGATGCATCAATAGTACTTAATTTTCTCATAATTTCCACATAGAACATTTTACTATCAAAACGCTCTTTGATCTTCGATCTGAGGCCATCTTTGATACTTTGGATATCCACGCCTCGAGGATTTATTTGAACACCTGAATTGATAGATAAGAGGTTAGTTTGGATATCCAATTTAATTTGACTGCATTTCTTTAGCAGATTCATCCGCTTTTGGATATTTTGTTTAAGAGTTGCTATCTTCCATTCCACACTCTTTTTCCACAAATAACATCTAGCATCACTAGCATTGGAAAGAATTTATTAAATGACTATCTTATCGACTTCCATGTCTAAGATTTATTTCCACCCTCAACCAATTTGTTTCTTCTTGTTTAGAAACAAGAATTTCAGCATCAATTTCCTTTTTCCTAGTATCTACTTCCTTTTGTACCTTCTTGATTTCCTTTGTGAACTTTGATGCCTTAGCCACAATATCATTGACCTAATCTTCTGTTGTTTGTCCATAGAATTTATACTTTTGAACTCTTTCAATAACTTCCCTACCACTAGCTAAACTTGGATCAAAAGTGGATTCAACCTAGCCTATGGGTTGAGCTGAGGTAACCACAATCATTTTCAAACATAATGTTAGGATTCTTACCTACTGCTTGAGTTCAATTTTGGACTTCTTATCCTTGTTTTTTCTCTCAACCAACCTAGCAATGGACACTTGAAAAATTATGCACATCACCCTCTCATGAAGAAGGCCCTAAATTGACCCTTGCGATGTCAAAGTCCTTAACTATCATTTTAGAGGCATCTTTTTGTGCAGAAGGATGAGCAATCTCCACAAACATGTTTCTTGAAAAAGCATCTAGCATTAACCTTGAAGTAGATTTAGCTTTCTTTAGTTGAGGTGTCCTCTAAAGGAAACCAGCCACAACATATTTTTCAAAAATATTTAATTCTATTACTTTCCTCTTCTGGACAAGGTTTGTTGTAACTAAGAGGTGGGTGTGCTATGAGGTGTATTAGATGTATTTTCAACTATGTGAGTGGAAAATTGTAATGCTCTATTGAGAGAAGTGTTAAAGGATGACACACCAGGAGAGGAGGGAGATGGATTAGACGTGATAAGAGGATCTTGGGATATATGAGGTGATAGATTTTGTGCAAAATGAAGGGATGACAATGAGTCACTCACTTGTGAAGGAGATGAAATATTGATCGTGCCCTTGCCACCAACCTCTTCTTAGATTGTCTTCAATGTTCCTTTTTCTTTGTCCTTACCCTTTTCACTTTTTGGAGTATCTTCACAAGTCTTCTCCAAATCCTTTTTGGGTGGTCCGTCATCTCCATCTCTGCCTCCAGTGGCTTGTGGATTTATTGAACATGATATTGAGCAAGAAGGATGTACCTGACTTGTATCTCCATGTTCTACAATTCTAGTTGTCTCTAACACTTTTAGATCTGATTTCTCTATCATTTTTTTTCAATATCCATTCCTTTGCTATTTTGAGCACAACAATTTTCCTTCCTTCTAGGTTTCCAATCTCCTTGCTACTCCAATTGATAGGTAAAATGGGTAACACTTGTATATGATCAACACATATTGGATCTACTAAATCATGTTCATCATCTTCCAAGGCTTGGATATCCCAATTCAAATTGAACATTCTAACCTCTTAATGACAGTCTCATCCAATCTCTTCTTCTTACCTCAAACTCATTATCACAATCAACCCAGTTATCTTCTAGCTTGGGCACATGATAAAAACCTGAGTCCAAGTTGCAAATCATTTCTTACAAAATATTTGATATCAAATGGAAAATGAAATTCAAAGAACTAAAGTTTGTATTTTACCATATCTTTCAATATTAAGGGCATTTTGAGGAGGATTTGCATTGGTATAATGACAAGCCAATAGGAAAAGGAACCCAAACCTTCTTTCTTGTCTTACACCTTTAATTGAGCTCACCAATCTACCTACATACTTCAATTGGCATACATGGGCAACTTACATCAAAATTTGTCAAACCCTCCAACCCTTATGCAAGTAAATCTTTGATATTGAATGAAGAAACTTTCATATGTATTGATCAATTGGGCAGCTTTTGGGGATATCCTCATGCTCATGTCTCCTTGAAGCTCTCATACTACCAATATTGTGAATGCATCATTCACTCTTCTAAAATGCTTATAATTGTGCTCCGATTGAAGTTGGTGATAAATATTCAAAGATTGGAAATTCTTCATCAAAATTTCCCTCTGCACGCAAACCTAGCCAATGTCTCATACCTGCAATAGCATATAATAAATACGATGACATGTAAAATGCTTATTGAGATGAAATTAAGTCATCTAGCAATGAAGGTGATCACTAATAATGTTGCCTCAATCAATGAATTGTTGCTCGTGTGCGATAACAATAAAGTAATACATCCATACTTCAAAATTATGAGCATTTGCATTGCCAGTTAATCTATTCAATAATACTATTATATCTGAAATCTCATTCACAAAATGGGGCCTATGTAAATTCTTATGTAGCCGAGACTTCCCTTTCTTTGGGATTGCCAACCACTACTTAACTATTGTATTTTGACAATGACTTTTCTTTTCTCCAAACCATTGGTATGCTACAATGACATCCAAATCTGCAAACCCCTCTCTTTGGGGTAACCTAAGTAATGTGTGGAAAGCCTTCCTATTCAATTTAGCAATGCTTTTGTTATCATTGATTTTCACCTCCCTAGTTTATGGGTCATAATGATTCACGCATGCAATCATCAATTCCAAACATTGCATCACTACAAGGAAGTCAACTGCCTATAATAATCTACTCTCTACCAATCTTTGTGTAACCAAGGGCCTATCTTCCTTCTTCACCCTTCTCAAAAATCATTCAAATCTACATGCCCTAGCTTTGTATCACCAATCTCAAGTATAGAACTCTCCAAGACAAAAAAAAAAATGTTCATACCCCAAATATTTGTATTTCATTTTGTTTAGAAATAAATTACCGCAAATACAAGCTATATCTTGCGGCAAGCAACAAATTAAATCTACGAGAAGCTTGAGTTCGAAAATGTAATTTTGTATTTTGCTATTACTCATGAAATTCACTCTAAAATTGTAAAATTTTCCTCTAAAGGTTGTGGTGGATTGAATTATGTACCTTTTACTCCTAGCTAGTTGCTTTGTATGGGTGAGAAACTAGAATTGTCGTCCTTGAATCCAATTTGTAACTCTTCTCTACTCTCGCCAAATCTCCAATGGCTACTTGTAAAAATGCTTCTTTTTGCAATCAAATGCTACTTAATAGGGTGCCTTTTAATGCTCTTCAACTTTATGAATGTAAGTAATGGCACTTTTAATGCTACTATGAGCAAGCTTTCCCATTTGACTAACACCTATCCCAATTTGAATGTGCTCATCAAAAATTTGAATGGTATGAGAACCTCGTCGAACTCTGACACTTGTTTTGAAACCTCCTCCAAAAACTAACATTTACATTTCCATCAAAGGGATTTTCCAAACACCAATAAAGTTTCTTCCAAAACTTACTATGAGCTAAAATGTTATAAATCATTTGTCAATAATCGTGGTAGTTGCAATAACCCAATCACTTTTTGCCACAAGTTTCAAAAACATCCATTTTCTCTAAAAACCTCCTTACAAGCACCTCAATTTCCAACATACTTCGAGCTAAAAGCAATTTTTGAAAACTCTATCAACATCTAATAGGGTTGTGAAAACCTCTTTGGATGCCGAAATAGGTTTTGAAACTTTTAGTATTTTTCAAAACCTGTATCGTCAAACTTCATTCCATTCCTTTGACACTTAAACTTTTCAAACCACTTCACCATGTAGCCCATATGAAGATTGCACAATACTTCAGACTCAAACTTGGTTTTAAAACCTTGTCAACTTCCGATGAGGCTATAACAACCTCTTCAGGTGCCGAAATGAAAATTATAACTTGGACCAAAACCAACTTTATACTTTGGCATAACATACTCACATAACACAAACTTGGCTCTTTAAGTAAAGAGTCCAAAAATATCGTCGACTTCTAACATGGTTAAGATAACCTTGTATGAAGCCAAAATAGTTTTGACAAGCTTTTTGAGACTAACACATGTTTTGAAACTTAAGGGTTTTGTCAATGATGCAATACTTTGACAATAAAAAGCAAAAATAAGACTTTTGAGCTTTTAATTTAGGGGACTTACACATTTATTTTTTTTAAAAACTCAAGGCAACACATGCAACCTACAAGAGATGCTCAATCCAACATAAATCATGTCTTTAAACTATGAACTTACAACACCATATCCCCCTCATTTACTTTTTAGTACGAGGTTTTCTTTTTTGGTACTAAGTTTTTCAATATTAAATATTTATTCCACTGTTACATACAACATACAAAATGTTGCCACAATTGTCTAACCCATATGACACATCCCAAAATTTTGTAGACGCCCCACAATTAAATATTACATTTTACATTATAATTGCTATGCAAAATATACAATACACCTTCCGCAACACATCTTAATGGCAACACTTCTTAACAATCTTCAAGACACAAAACACTAGTTTTGTAAATCTTCTATGAGCTACTTTGATTGTCATTACTCATCTTGCTTCAAAGACCTCTAAAGGATTTACAATAACCCTTATCACATCAAATCAAGCTTATCTACCTCCTCATGTTGACATCTCTAGACTCAATGGACAAGAACATATTTCCACAAGCATTCCTATGGTATCTCCTTGCAATCTTTCAAAATACTCTAACAAGTTTCCTCATAGTGGATGTTGGCAATGCTCATGCAAAATGTGTTTCATGTACTAATGGTATATTTGTTTGTTCCTTTGCCGCAATGGTTGGGTTTATCTTAGGTCGTGACAATTGTCACTCCTACTCAACATGTGGTTAAGACTATGTATAATCCCCTTAAGGCTACTAAACAAGCCTATGTTTCTTGTTCTATTGGAGGTGGCTCATTATGAAAAAAGGGGCTTGATATGCAAGCTTGATCATTTTTCACCAAGTTTGTCAAATCTAAATTCTCAGGTCTCTCAAAATTGGAAGCCTTTCCTCAAACTATCTATTTACATTTATCCTTGTGCACAAGAATATTTCATCAATGTTTATGAATTCCTTATTGACAATGAACATATTCTTAAGCATATGTTGTGATTCTAGGAGAAGGTCGTGCTTTTGACGAACACATGGTTATCAACATAATCTGCATTAAAAATGCCCATAAAATTAGTCATAATTAATTATTGAAAAACTCTGTTAGCCAAAAAATAGGTTTGAATACTAAAACTCAATGTGCATCCACCGAACACAATCTTCATCTTAAAACATTATAAATCTCAAATAATCATCCCCTGCACAATACAATACAATGTAGGCATCCATAAAATTACAGAACCTGCCCTGCTATTGAAAATTTTAAATAACAGTCTGTTTACAACATCCTTTCAGGGTATATAAAATCGAAGAAAAAAAGTGTGACTTTCAAATACAGTTTCCAACTTCAAATGTTGTAAACCTAACTCAATGTAAAGTATCCGTAAATATTTCAGCACACACTCCATTTTTTATCGGAATCCTCTACTCACGAGATAATTGTAGTGTTTGGTGACAAATCAAAAATGACCATCTGCTACACATGATTTTCCATGAAGGTATCTGTAAAATTTCAGATGCCCACACCATCATTGAGCTCAGAATAATTCTCCAGACACACAGAAACATTGAACACAATCTTGTCTTGAAATTTTAAAAATCTAAAGCAAGCATCCAATCCATGATCATCCATTAAATTACAGAGCCTGCTCCAATAATGAAAATTACTGTCTACGTGCAACAGTTTTAGCATTTGAAGAACAGAAGCCAAAAGTGCAGACACCGACCACAATTTTGAATTTTCATCTGATAATGTTAATAAGCTTAAACAGAAACCCACAATAAACTCCAACCTAGGCCTCTCTAAAGTCATTGAGCTTACTCCATTACTGAACGGAATCGTCCATTTGCAAAGCATTTTTATGGTTTTGAAACTAAATTTCAATTTAAACATCTAACGAAAATATATTTTGTCTTCAAATGTAATAAGAAAATTTAAAGCATACATCTCATCCAATATTAAATCCATGACAGGCATTTGTATAAAATTACACAAAATCATCTATTTGCAAGAATGATTTAGGATTTCAAAACAAAAAATCCAAAATGATCATCCACCAATCACAATTTTCAACATATGCATCTGAAATTGTGGATTACCACACTAATTAACTCAAAGTTTCATCTTAAAATGTCAAATTCCTCATAAACAACTGGAATATTTAAGATCCTACTTCATTAGTTAGCAGTGAACAGATTAATCTACTTTGAATCATTCTTTTACAGTTTGAAATTGATAGGCAAAATATCCACTGAGAGCAAATTCTATTTTCAAATGTTAAATACCTATAGCAGGCATCCAATCCACACTAAAATCGAATGAAGGTTTTCCTACAAATTACAGCACCATTTCATTATTCAACAAAAGCATCTAATATAAACATTTTTAAGGATTTAATAAATACTACATCAGATTGCACAAAAAAAATGCCTCGAAACAATATAAATATCAAAGAGACATAAGTAAATAAAATGCAACGCGGCCAAGTGTAAAATTAGAGCATGCCCATATGATATATTTAGTTTTCAACGCTCTTTTAGGGTTTCAAATTTTAGCCAGCCACAGAGTGCAATTTTCATTGAATAATGATAAAAACAAATGCAGGCATCAAATCCCACTTCGATTATTCAATTTGAAGCAATTTTCTAGGGCTTCAAAATATTGTAAACCAAACAATGCAATTTTCATCTAAGACTGATAAAAAAAAAAATCAATCCTGGCATCTGATTAAGAATAAAATCAAGAAGTCTAATCAAATTGATCAAAAGCAGCGGAGCCCCCCTCCACCTGATTTTATAAAACTTAATTTTGATAGGGCTTCTCAGGAAAAACCAAGAAGTGCTGGAATAGGAATTGTTTTCCATAAGGACAGTAGTTTTGTAACTTTTGTTCATGGAGGTTAGTTATTCTTGAGACATAGAAGAAATAATGAGCAGGGAAAGTGTGATAGCTGTGATGGCATTAACTTCATCTACTGGTGTGCAGCAACTTGTGATTGAAGGTCTCTCTCTTGTGATCAATTCATTAAATAAGAGCTTGTCCGAACTAGCATCTTAGAAGTTTCTTAGAAGAAGTCCTCTCCCTCTGAAAACAGATCAAGGAGGTGACAATAAATATTCTCTCACTGCCAAAGACATTCAAATATGGTGGCAGATCATATGGAAAACTGTGTAATAGATCAAGACCCATTAACTGTCTTGTAAAGTGGTCTCCTTTCTACTTGGTTAGACCTAAATACTTTTTATAAATTTAAACATCTGTAATTTCTTAATATTCACTTTTCTGGACCAAAGTTGCATTCCCCAAAAAAGCCAGCTGGGATACTTTATGAGGTTCATTATGCACGAAGGTGGCTAAGATTGTAGATAAAGCTTGCCCATGTCATTTGAAGCATAAACTCCAGTTCCTAGAGTGCATGTATGGGAGCCTTGTCTTAAGATAAGTATGCAGTAGCTACTTTCAATTTTTTCATGGGTGCAGAACCAGTCTGTAGCATGGCATCAATTAGCTTTCTGGGTATTTTGGCTGTGGGTTATCTGTCAGCTGTGGTGGCATAGCACATCACAGGCAGGGTATAAAAGGCTGAGATCCTCATAGGAAGGGTCACGTTTTGGATAGATGATTGCATTCTATTTTTACTTGCAACAATTTTGAAGCCTCGGGAATTGTCAGGGCAGTTGTGGGTGATCAAGGTATGGGTGTTTCAGGGCCACCATGTTTGAAAGTCTCTATTTGAGTGGACCTCTTTCCATAATTGGCGGCAGTAATTCCAAATGCAGAGCAAAGTATATGGCTCCTTTGTGTTCTTTTGTTGGCCCAATTCATCAATATGGAGGTTTTGTCTAGTGAGGTGGAGGAAATCGTTTAGGTTAACATTGTACTCTTTGAAAAGGAAGAAGGGGAAAAGACTCCCTTGGCTAAGAGCTGGTGGAGAATAATGAAATGAAGCTAGTTCAGCATGAGTTACTGCTGCTTAAGGCTTTCTGTGTAGATGTAGGCAAAGTCTTGGAGGGCCTCATGGTGATCCATAACAAGGTCACCTAGAGGTTTCTTGCAAGTTCACAATTCCAGTCTTCTGTACAGATAAAATCCACAGAGAACAGCACAGGAAGGAGATCTTTCATGGCATTCAGTTTCCTTTGTTGGAAGCTTCAGTGCAGGTTCCACAGGCAGGTGCTGGTGAACAGCTAGTATTGTGCAAGTTAAAAAAAATGATGGCTTGGGCTATGGCTGATAATTCTGATTTGAAGAGATAGAGATGCTGTTTCATCCCAACTTCTTATGTTTTGGGCGTCTTTGGCTTTGATGGTATATGTTCTGGGAGCAGTGTTCTCTTTTTGAGCTCTTTGATCGTTGGGATTTTGGCTGTTGGTTGTCTCTCTGCTTGTCTTGTATAGGGATCATCTTTGTATTTGTAGTCTTTAGAGACTGTTATAGCCATTATGATCATCTTTTCTATAAGCAATGTTTCTGTTATGCTTTATTATCAGGCAGGGCCTCAATAGAATCCTCCACTAATTAATCAAAACAAAGAGAATAAAATCCCCAAAATCAATTAATAAATTTGAAACACCTTCAGCGTTTTCAAAACATGGCCATCCACAGAACACAAGTTTTGTCTAATAACAACAAAAATCCATTGAAAGCATCAATCCCCACATTGACTATTAAATATGTTACAAGTGTTTTTAGGGTCTCAAATCATTGGCATCACAAGGCAATTATTAAATTTGAAACAATTTTCTAGTATTTCAAATCATGATCATTCACAGAATGCAATTTTAGTTTATAATAATAAAAATCCAATGCAGGCATCAATCCCCACATCAAAAATTAGATTTGGAACAGTTTTCTAGGGTTCCAAAACTCGGCCATGTGCAGAATCCAATTTTGCTTGAATAACAAAAAAGATCTAATATAGGCATCGCTCCCCACATCAACTATTAATATTGAAACAATTTTCTAAGGTTTCTAAATACAGACGGGCACGCACAGAATGTAATTTTGGTCTAATACTGACAAAAATCTAACACAGGAATCAATCCCCCTTGTTTAGCAAATTTTCAACAATTTTCTAGGGTTTCAAAAAATGGACATTCACAGAACAACACGATTTACCTCTGAAAATGAAAAATAAATCCAATGCATGAAACAAACCTCGCGTCAATTTATTAAATGCGAAACAATTTTCTAGGGTTTCAAGAAAATGGGCATCCGCAGAATGCAATCTCAGTCTAAAAATGACAAAATCCCAATGCAGGAATCCAATCGATAATTAAATTCCATAAAATCAGACCCCACCTTAAAACGTTGAAAATCTAAAGCAGGCACCCGTAGAACTACAGCTGCCAATGCAGTTTATCGAACATAAGATCTGCATCGTTTCTTGCCATTATTTAACACAACTATAGTATCTGAATTATTGTTTGCCATTATTGAATATACCAACAGTATACGAATCATTTTATTATGGTTTTAAGAACAGAGCATCCCCCGGGTCACAGATTTCATCTTGCAAAGTTTGAAAAATCCAAGCAGGATCGCAGCAGACAATATAATTCCCAAAGATGAGATCCTATATTCCATCTTCAAATCCAAAATACAACATAAAGCAGAAATTTGATTCCCAAAATAACCTCCAAAATTCAAACCCTAAATTTCATCTTGAAGTATCAAAACCCTAAAGAAGGAAAGCGATCCACAACATGAAACCCCGGAACTGAAACCTGGAGAAAAGACGAGACAAAGAAACTCACATTACGGAATGTCCCAAGGCCTGGGCTCGGGAAGGGCGACGACCATTCCGTCGAGTTCATGGTTGAGAATGAGCTGGCAGCCCAGCCTGGCATGCTTACTGACCTCGCCTCTCATTGCATTAGATTTCAAAACGTAAAGTTCGTCCTCAGAAGCGGGAGGGAGTTTTTGGAGCCAATCGGGGGCGACACTGACCTCGCACTCGGCGGAGCAGGCGGCGAGGTCCTCCAGACGATGGGAGGCCGGTTCGATGAGGCCACTATTAGTCAGGGCCTTCAGCAGCGTGTGGCCCGTCAGCCCTACAATGGAGTGCCGCTTGCCATCCGGGTCGATTGCGGAAATATGGACTATGCGGTCCGACACCTTTTTCGAACCCCCACCAGAAGAAGAAGATTGGGTCGCGGAATGACGCCTGGAAATTCTTGCTGCAGACCTACTGGGAGCGACATTTGAACCTGCAACAGCTGCGCGGCTCGCTAGCCTGCGAAATGCAGAAGCCATTGCCATTTGGGTGTGATGGGTTTGTAATGTTTGCTGCCTTTGCGGGGGTGTGACAATGAAAATGAAATATGATTGTTGCCTTGCGTTATTTTTCATTTTTTTTTAAGCTAAATTACCCGATTACCCGATTAGGAACTCTTCCTGATAAAATTTTAGGATGTCCTAGATGGTTCAATGATTTGTTAAAGATATCACATTTCCATAATTCATATTGATTTTGTTAGATGATTTCTGGAAAATATCTTCTTGAGCTCTCAACTATTGATGAAGGATCACGGAGTGTGATCCGAAACGTTGATGCAAAAAACCCTTACACAATCAAAACCAGAAATCATCTAACAAAATCAATGATTTGTGTCAAAAAGTGTAATATGTATTTCAAAAGCAAAAAAAAACAAAAAAACAAAATCTATAAATTTACCCAAAACTTAGATGTGCTTTGAATGATTTTGATATATGTAAAAAAAACCCTTTCATAAATGAGAGGAATTTCTTGTCTCGTCTTACTTCACTAGTAACCACTAAAAATTTAAAGATTAAAAATAGGGCTTTTATTTTCTAATATAAGATTTCACTTCAAACTTTAGATCTTGAAGTCCTCTATGTAGAACCACTTCTTAATACGCTAGACAAACATCTTTTTTAAGGGATATATATACGTGTACATCTTAATTGTATGTTTGTGTATATTTGTTATAAATGAATAGCCATTGTGAACAGGGGAAATACACTAATCTAAAATGCAAAATGAAGTAAAATGTAAGAAGAGCATAAAACACTTAACACCTCAAGATTGGATTACGTTAAACACAAACATAAAGGAAGATAAAGACAAACAATAGATTATACATTTTTTTCATGTTGATTCATTGGTTGGCCCTTGAAGATATCGTTGATATGTGCTATTTAGATGATAAGCATGCAATGAAGGAGGTGGATGAATGATTAATGGAGGTAGATGGATGCAATAATGGATTATAAGATGCAATGGCAAGTGTTAAATACTACAATAAATGGCTAAAATGGCTTGAAGAGCATGAGAGCATAAGTTGGCTACGAATGCATTAACTTTCTAACTAACTTAATGAATGAAAAGAGGGGGCTATTTATAGAAGAAATTGAAAAATTCAACAATCAAGATTGAGCCATTATGGCCAAAATGGAGGGCTAAGGTGAGTTGAGGACTCACAAGCCTTCACATCTTGACATGTGGCAGGTGAAGTGTCCAAAAGACAAAGTGAGATGGCAAGGGTACAAGTGACATGGAGAGGGTGATGTGGTCCTTTGGGATGGGAGAGGATTTCCCCAAAAAATTATCCCTTGTCCCCAAGTGGGGCTAAAAGTGACAAGTGATGACTTCTTGTCAACATGGGGATTGAAGATGGCCTTAGAGGAATAAAAGTTTGGAAGAGACCAAAGGGTAAAATAAGATTCCTCTAAAAGAGGTTTTTGTCTTTTGGGACAATGTGACATATGAGATGTCATGGGAAAGCTAAATGCATGGGAGGAATAAGTGTGAATTTTTAATTCACATGGGGAAAAGGTCAACCCAAAAAAGGTAAGTACCAAGAAGGTTGACTTAAGGACATGTTAAAAGGGGTAAGTAATTAGGATTAGGATTGTGCAATAGGTGATTAGATTAATTAATGATGATTAGAGGCAAGTGGCAAGTTATGGAGGATGTAACATTAATCTTAATTAAGAAAATGCATATCTTAATGGAGAATTAATTAAATTAACCCAGATTAATGAAAAGATTATGGAGGATGTGACAAGAAAAGAGAAATAATGAATTAAAAATTGAAAATATAATTAAATTAAATAAATTGATTGCATTTATTTAATTTATAGAGGAAATGGTAAAAGATAAAGTATTTAATTAAATACTTTTGGGAACCTTAGGGAAAAGGGATGATATTAATTAATATAGATGGATTAAACAAATAAATGATGGGATTATGACCATATGAAAGTGGTCAAATTTGGATGTCTACAGCCATAACATGTGATGTAACATATTTGACACATAAAATTATTTTAGCCCAACATTGATTTATTATGTATCCTCACAAACCACCTTAATCTTCATTGCTCCATATTTTATAGTTGTTTGGCACAAAGCAATAGACTCCATGGTGTGGCCTAGTATGCTAAATTCAAATTTCTCCTTCCATATCCAAACCATTACCCTATTGGCTCCCATACTAAGTGATTCAAATTAGCATCTACAAACATGTATTTAAGGGAATTTCCTAGATCATTTGAATCAAAAGAAAATTAGAGGATCATACAAAGACCAATTTGAGTCCAGAGCATTCAAAATTAGATTCTACACTTAGACATTCCATCAATTTTATCAATCCATTAGATTTCAAAAAGATTATTACATATAATAGTTTTCACACAAACTAATTTTACATATTTTGAATTATTTGAATTGTGTTAGGTGTAAAATAAGAGCATACTTATGTAAATTCCTAAGACTCGATCTCTAGATTCAACCCCAAACTTTTGATCCCAACAATAAGGCAGCTTGGTGGCTTTATAGTAGACCTCATTGATCTTTTATTTCATTGTTTTTAAATTATTTTGGATCCAACCATAGGATATTGGCACATGCCCAAATTTATTAACATAATAAGGATGTAGATAACTACAAAAACATGTTATCATGAACAAATCTCTTAGTGGGAGATAAAAGTCACTTTTGAGGGACCTGAAAAGTAGAAACAATTCACTTCATTGTGATATTGCTATCAGGATTCAACTGTGTGGTTTTACGAGTCAAACTCATTGACCTATAATACCCATATGTGGCTAAAGTGGTCTTACTTTTTACACAAGTGTGCAGCCTATTGTTAGGTCTTAATGTGGTTGACATCATAGCACAAACAAGTATGTGTGCTTTCTTTATTTAGCATCTTTATTAAAAAGGTATTAGAGACAATAGTGTCTTAGATAATGGGATCCACAAATTATCCCAATTAGATTCAATACTTGCCTATATTAGAACACTAGTCGGTGAAGCTCTTCACTTATACCCGTATGTGGTTAAAGTGGTCTTACTTTTTACACAAGTGTGCATCCTATTGTCAGGTCTTAATGTGGTTGGCATCGTAGCACAAACAAGTGTGTGTGCTTTCTTTATTTAGCACATTTATTAAAAAGGTACTAGAGATAGTAGTGTCTTAGATAATTGGATCCACAAATCATTCCAATTAGATGGTACTTGTCTATATTAGAACACTAGTCGACGAAGCTCTTCAAGCATATCCATGTCTCATTTGATTCTCCTGGCTAATCTTGTTGGCAATAAAGTTGGTTCTCCATTTTCAATATAAACCTTAGGAAGCTAGGTTACAACCATTGGATAATATTCTACATGGGGTAAGGAATAATAGTGAGGCCTATGTAGAGATTCCTCCATACTCAGGGTGATTGTAGTTTTGAAACCTTCCTTTATATAATCAAAAAAATCATTTATGTCTAGAGTAAAATGGATCCCAAAAATGGTAGCATGATCTTCAAACTCAAATTATGAGAGGGTTATGCTATTGAAAAAACCAAATTTATAACATTTTAATACATTTGTTTTAACCTTGTTGGGCCATGATATTGTAACTGTAGACACTAAAAATTGTCCTAGACCTATGAACGCTATTTCTCTTCATCAATTCCCATTTTGTCCTTAATAATTAAATAATTTTAATTATTTGATTACTGTCTAATGTAATATTTCTTCTATTAATTAAATAATTTTAATTATTTAATTAATTAATTAATTTCCTTTTTATTTCTTCTTTTGATTTATTAAATAAATCTTATTTATTTAATTGCGTCTCTAATGTCCTTTCCCTCCATAATTAAATAAATTTTATTTAATTAATGATTATCATCATTTCTACTATGATAAATAATCATTTTAATTTTTTAATTAGTCATTAGCCTTTTCTTCCATAAATTAAAAAAAATCATTTATTTAATGACTTACTAATTTGTCCTTTTCTCCCACTTTTGAATTAAATTGTTATTTAATTGAAAATTCAATTTGTCTTTTTCTTCTATAATTAAATAATGTTTCCATTATTTAATTGTTCACTTTCCCTCCCAAATTAAATAATTTTAGAATTATTTAGTTTCCTTCAACAAGCTTTTTTTTCCGTGCTTTTCTCTCTACTAGTGTCATTCTTATTTTAGCCCTAATTTGGCCCTAACCCTATTTCATACTACAACTTTCACTCTTAGCCATTGATTGTCATATCTTATTGGCTTTTAATCTTGGCCCTTCATTCACATTTGACCTTCTATAAAAGACACCTATCATTGTCATTTCAACCCTACACATTGGCTACATCTAGAATGACCTAGACTATTGCTATTAAAGGAGATAAGTACACTCTTGAATATTTTGCTATCATTGTCATTAGGCTATTATTGCATACTCAAAATTTGAGGGCAATCAAGCACATCAAGCAAAATGGAGAAAGACAATGGAGGTGAATCAACCATCACATAGGTAATATTGTTTTATATTTTATGTAAATCTATGTTGGATTGTACTTCATTATTGGTTTAGAGCTTTTGGGTTTTAGTTTTGATGATTTATAACCTTAACCTTGAATTTTCCCTATTCTATATTGGTGAACCCGACATGAACTAACCGGATTTGGAAGAAAAATTTAGAAATTTTGAGTTTCAAGTATGCACTATAATCGCGAGCCCAAACGACGCATTCGCCAAAAGCTAGAGAACCATAATCGCTGCCTCAAATGTTGCATCTATTCAAATATAGGGAAAATAATTTCATTAAGTCTATTCTCAGGTTTTTTGTGGTTTTTCAATTCTTTGGTTTTATTCTAACCTCTTGACATCATAATTGCATCATATCAATTTCGGTTTTTTTAAAATTTGGTCAGATTTAAGTGTTTTGCAGCTTTCAGGTTGGTGCAACACATTTGCCAGGGGCTTCACCATAATTGATTTTGACCATTCACTATAGTCGACATTCATAAATCCGCAATCACTATCTCTGCACCGCATCTACTCAAAAGAAAGTGAGCCGCAACTGTGACTTTCTATGACGCATTTGCCTGTTTCTCTTAATTTGAGTTTTTATTAAGAATTTTTAGTTTTATGCTTTTGCATTCGATAGATTAGGGGTTTTTTTGTTGTATTGATCTCTAGTTTACAACGTGTGGCTTAGGTTGGAGGATACATTTGCACTTAGACTTGCTAACTTGTTGTTTATCTTGTTTATTTATTTAATTATTATCATCATTTCTATTATGATTAAATAATTATTCTAATTATTTAATTAGTCATTAGCCTTTTCTTCCATAAATTAAATAAATTTTATTTATTTAATGACTTACTAATTTGTCTTTTTCTCCCACTTTTGAATTAAATTATTATATAAATGAAAAGTCAACTTGCCTTTTTCTTCTATAATTAAATAACGTTTCCATTATTTAATTATTCACTTTCCCTCCCAAATTAAATAATTTTAGAATTATTTAGTTTACTACAACAACATTTTTTTTCATGTTTTTATATCTACCAGTGTCATTCTTATCTCTTCACGTCTAATTTAATTTCTACCTTTGATTGAATTGTTTCATAATTCAATCTCAGCCATTCATTCTTATTTTAGCCCTAATTTGGCCCTAACCCTATTTCATACTACAAATTTCACTCTTGGGCATTGATTTTCATGTATCTTATTGGCTTTTAATCCTAGCCCTTCATTCACATTTGACCTTCTATAAAAGACACTTTATCATTGTCATTTCAACCCTACACCTTGGCTACATCTAGAACAACCTAGACTATTGCTATCAAAGGAGACAAGTACACTCTTCAATATTTTGCTATCATTTCATTAGGGTATTATTGCATACTCAAAATTTGAGGGAAATAAAACACATCAAGCAAAATGGAGAAAGACAATGGAGGTGAATCAACCATCGCATAGGTAATATTGTTTTATATTTTATGTAAATCTATGTTGGATTGTACTTCATTATTGGTTTAGAGCTTTTGGGTTTTAGTTTTGATGATTTATAACCTTAACCTTGAATTTTCCCTATTCTATATTGGTGAACACGACATGAACTAACCGGATTTGGAAGAAAAATTTAGAAATTTTGAGTTTCAAGTATGCACTATAATCGCGAGCCCAAACGACGCATTCGCCAAAAGCTAGAGAACCACAATCGCTGCCTCAAATGCTACATCTATTCAGATATAGGGAAAATATTTTCATTAAGTCTATTCTTAGGTTTTTTTGTGGTTTTTTAATTCTCTAGTTTTATTCTAGAACCTCTTGACATCATAATTGCATCATATCAATTTCGAGTTTTTTCAAATTTGGTCAGATTTAAGTGTTTTGTAACTTTCAAGTTGGTGCAACGCATTTTCCAGGGGCTTCACCGCAATTGATTTTGACCATTCATTGTAGTCGACATTTGAAAATCCGGAATCACTATCTTTGCATCGCATCTGCTCAAAAGACAGTGAGACATAACTGTGACTTTCTATGATGCATTTGATTGTTGGGCATGAGCAGGATCATGATGGGCCAAAAAGTGGCAATATGAAAAAAGTAGTGTTTTGCACTCACCAAAAAATGCAAAAATTCTAAGTTGACTTTTTTTGGGTTGGGTTTCAGTACATTGCTCGATAGCAATGCCCAAGCCAAAGTTTTAGAAATCGAATATCCGATTTGTAAAAGTAAAAAAAATTGGATATCCGACTTGGGGTTGGGTAATATAAAAAAAAAGGTCATTTTAACACTTTGAAACCTCCAGCGACTCAAACAGCGATGGTGAGTACAAATTCGATATCGTATTTGAGCTAATATCCGATTTTGAAGGTAAGTCTTTGGTTTTTTTTTGTTTTAGTTTTGTATAATTTTAACTAGTTTTTTACAGATTTTTATTAAAAACTAGGGTTTTTTACAATAATTTCATTTATATTGTGTAATTTCAATTAGATTAATTAGTTTTGAACTTCAATCAAGTATTATGGCTGAGAATCAAAACCCACAAATGTCAAACCCTCCACCACCTTCGCGCCCTTCAATTGAAGAGTTAATTGGTGAAAAATTGAAGCAATTGAGAGGAATTTGTGATGTTATAAGACAATCCCTCGATTAAAGAATATGACAAACACATTGAAAGAAATAATTATAAATATAGAAACCCCCTCCATCCAACATAATGCCTTTCTTTTGTGGCGAGAAAACATGAGGGAATATTACTCTTGTGGATTGTCTTACGAAGATGTGAAAGATCTCGAAATAAATAAAAAAAGCCCAAATAGGCTCTTTATTTGTTAACCCCCGCACCGGTCTACCAGTTAATGTTAATAAACCAAAAATTTCTATAAAATGGTGCAGGAATAAGGACATTGCAGATAACTTTTGGGATCGTTGGTGCATGGTTTTTGATAAACCACCCAACAACAATAGTGATGTATCATTTTACTTTATTAAAAAATTATATGTTGAGTTTGTGTTAGGGCATCATGTCAATTACTTTGACATTAAACCCTTCCAAGGCGTAGGTGGAGGTATGGCCCAAGATAGACCAAGGGCAGTTAGAGTAGTCCAGGGCCCATATGTTCCCCCTCCTCCCCTTCCTCAGCCACCTCCAGTACATCATCTAGATATTATCGAGGATGCAACCACATAGACTATTCAAGTTATTCACTTTTTGAGTGATCTTTTGGTTTCTCATACTACTATAGTAGCTCAGCCACATGTTGGTGATGTTAGTGATGGATCGAGTGTTGTTGCATCATCCTCCTTAGGTCCACATATCTGTGTGCCACATACTTGCACTATGTGCCACCATATATGCTTGGGTCCTCTTGTACAACCCATTGAGCATCCCTTGGACACATTTGATTATGACCTCCATGATGTGGATGTTACAGAAGATCAAACGCAGGAGATTGGAGCACACCTTGCAGAGTCCTCTCCTACTAAAGAGGATGACGTTGGAATAGTTACACATGTAAGATTTAAGTTGTAAATTCATAATTTGCATTTGCTTTTAAATGAATATTAATAAGAGATAGTATCAAGTACTAATATTTATTTACATGGTCTATTTAACAGTTGATGTCTTAGGAGGAGCTTACACAGGTTACTAATAGGACCCTCAGGGCCATTTTATTTGGCCTCGACATGCACGTGGTATATATTTTTGCACTCACTCGTTTACATTTTTTTATTATATACTTGATTTTCATTTGAATTGTCATTAATGAAATTATATATTAACTTATATGTTTATCTTATTTTCCTCTTGTAGGAAACACTTAGAGCGAGCGAGGTGCAACGCTGTCCAGAATTTGGAGGCACAATGGTAGATAAGGGAAAGGTAATTGAACTCAAATTCGATTGAATTAAGTTTTTTAAGATCTTATAGTGATTATACATACATCGACATAGATTGGTAGTTTCATATACTTGTCATTGTACAAGCGGTTATGAGCTACACATCCTTGTTGACAAGTGTCACAACACCTAAAGGAGTAGGTGTTGGAACACTTAAAAGAGTAGGTGTTGAAACACCTCAAGGAGGAGTTGTTGAAACACCTCAAGGAGATAAAGAAAAAGAGATGCCTAAAGAGGTATGTATTTATTTTATTTTGTGTTTGGTAAATATGTTCCTATTACCGACAATTGTATGCTAACTTGTATCAATTTTGTGTTTTTTTTCACATATATAGATTGGCATTGCAAAAGTTGATATGATTGGTTCTTTGAGGGGTATATTCTAGAACTCCTGATGGTTTGAAGAGATGTATATATGAGGTAATCAAGATTTCAATTTTAGAGTTCATTAATAATTCAATGTATAATTATTTTGATGTTAATTATTTGATTTTAAATTATATAATATAACTAATCTCAATTGTGGTTTGAATTTTTCTTGTGTAGTTTCCTTGAGAGCCAAAGAGTGCTTCAAAGAGGCTCCATTTTGATGATCCACCAATAGTTTAGGATGAGATAGAAATTTTGGCATGTATATTTTGAATAGATATCGAGATGACATATGCCACATTTTTTAAAACTTTGTTTGAGTTGGCATTGATGCCATTTTTGTATATTGACATATACTTGATTATTGGATAATTTGATATATAGAAGTTGAGAATCGAAATAATTTGTTCCTCATGTGTATGTTTAAACTGTTCAAAAATTTAATCTTGAGCAATGGTTAAATATCAATGTAAAATAGCATAAAAAATAATGGTTATATTATATAGTTCACAATAAAAAATAATGAATAATGGTTAAATTATATCATATATTGCTTAGTTATATTATGGTTATATTATATAGTTTAAACAACTTTGAAGACAAGAACAATGGTAAAGTTTAACATTTTAACTTTAAAGTTTAAATACACAAATGTCATTTTCTCACACTACATGATGTTTTAGGGTCATTAGGGAGTCATTGGTGTCATTTTGTGCATTACAACGAGGAAGTTGCAAAATATTGCAAATTATGAAAAGTTGTCATTAAGAATGCCAAAAGGTTGTAAAGAGGAAGCCCAACGGTCATTTGGGTTTGAAAAGTAGTTGTAACTGTTGAATTTGGTGGGAAAACCTTTAAATAGGCTTATGAACCTAAAGGGATTGTTGGAGAAGTTGTTCATTGAGAAGAAGCAATAAAATTTCATTGTTTCCTTGCAATTTCCTAAGTTTTTCCATAATTTTTTAAGTTTCTTTGTGTTGTACGGTTTCGTACAGGGCAATCTTGCACTCCAATGGATTGAATTCGGTGGGTAGAAAGGTTAACCTCACCACAAACTTGGTTTGAAGAATTTTCATTTGTTTTTGTGCATTTGAGAGGCAATTTACTAAGGGTCGATCTGTATACCGTGTTTAAGGGTTTTGAGTGCATCTAAAATGGCATATTAAGCCTGCCACCCACTGTATGAATATATAACTTGGTGGATAGGCTTAGTTAGGTTTGATAAACATGTTTGAATTGTTTCATGTGTAAGGGAGGTCAGGATCATGATTTTGATGGTGCCCTAAATGGCATTTTGAGTGTTTTTGCATGAAAAGGAGAGGTTAAAGGGGGTAAATGTGAGAAATATTTGAGGCTAGTCACTTTTTATGTCCTTTTAAGTTTGTACAGGGTTTTTTGAAGGTTTTGGATGCATTGGGATGGTTTGGTGAACTCTACAAGTAGGTTTTTCAATAAACCCTTGCCTAAATTGAGCAATTTGAGGGTTTTATGGAATAGGGTCTTAGAGGGCGAGTTCCTCAAGATAAGTTGGAAAATTTATGGTTTTGTCACCTGGTGAATGCTTCCCCATTGATTTTTGTGGTTTTTGAATTGATTCAAGGGTGGTTGCTTTGGAAATTAGGCCTAATTGGCTAGGTTGAGCAACATAGTTTGAATGATTTGTGGAAGTTATTCCAAAAGAGTCATATGTGGGGTTGATGTATGTTGTAGAAGGCTTTAATGGGTGCCTATAATGATGGTAACTTTCAGAGTTTGTTAAGGAAAACTGAGAGTTAAGTTGGGAAAATTCGTTTTGCAGACCTACAAGGGTGTTTAGGTGAGAAAGGGAAAATAAGCCAAGATTGAGTTTGTAAGTAGAAAGGTGATTTGTAACATTTTGAGTTGATAAAGTGAGGGTTTTTCAACCTAGGTTGCTATTAGAAACACTCACCAACACTCCAAAACTCAAAACCCTCACTTTTGACAAGTTTTAAGAAGGGTTTATTGAAAACCTCACCTCCAGACCTTTCCTCACTGTTTCAATGCCTCCAACACCTTCAAATATGTCTGCCCTTGCTTAATTAACTCTTACAAAGTGTTGCCCTGATGTAATCAAGGGGGATCCCAACTACACCAATAGATTAGGACCATTCACATGGACTTTAAGAGGCATCTAACAAGATTAAGATGCTCTTACAAATTCAACTTATCCCCAAAACATACCCTAAAGACTTGTAGCCTCAAAATACAACTTTTGAGGATTTATTTTGGAGAAGTCCATACAGATACCTGCAAAACATCATTTGAAAGACACTTCAACTCTTTTCACAACATACCAAAAGATCCAATAAGGTTTCTTTGAAACAAATTTGTAAACCTTTAGTCAGCCCCTATTTTAGGCTACTCAATTAGCCCTCTTTTACAAAGGAGGTCCCTCCTAAACTTCTTGCTTTCACCAAAACTCAATGGAAAGTCACTAATTGTGTGACAAAACACCAAATTCTAACATTTATTCTCAGATTCAAGACTTATAGAGCGTTGATCCAGCAAACCCTCACCTTTCATTCAAAACACCAAGGGTTTATTGAAACTCACATCACCCGGGCTTAAAGAACTCAACCAATGCCATCAATAGACTCTAAATGGTCTGGAAAAACTTACAAAACCATCATAATACCAAAACTATCAATACTTCATCAAAACCCTATCTCAATACCTCATTTTCACATGAAAAATGCACTATTTAACCCTAGGGCATCATCCCAATTTAAACCACTTGACTCCACTGCCTACCAAAGCATGAACACACATAAATTAAAGTGTATTGGACCCATTACATGATTTAAAGTGGGTACAATAAGTGGAATGGGTCAAATCATCATTTTAGAAGGCAATCAAACCTAAATACAGATATTATAGGCTAGGTCAATTTTTGCTCTTAACAACATTTTTATATTTTTGCAACTTTTGACTCCCAAACACAAATGACTCAAAAATAAACCAATTACATCATGAATGGTCTCACAAGACCTTATTTAATGTAAATATACTATATCTAATGCTAGATTATCTTAACACCTACACTTGACCAATTGACCTCCATTTGTGAACTTCATGTGCTTAGGTGCACCTGCACCATACAACCTTGCATAAAAAGAACTCATGTCACATGAGTTATGTCTTACACCAGTTCCACCAAGATTTACACCTACCCTTTGGTCTGCAAATATCCTTCCTTGGTTCATAGACAATGATTCCACAATCTACACTGCATCCTTGACATTGCTTTCACTTGAATAAGTCACCATCTTTGCATTCCAACCTGATGTTTGTCTTCTATCTACTCCTTGATCAAAACCAAATTATTTTTTTGCCTTTATGCCTATAATCAAACTCTTACCAAAAATTTATTGAACTACCTACCCCTTTATCACAGCTTCATGTTTGCATCTATCCTTGGGTTCTTGTTCTTTCTATCCTTTCATCCCTGCCATCAATCCTCCTATCTGACCAGCAACAAGAACCTCTGTACCTATTGTACTTGCAGAACCTTCATGCTTTGCAACATTATTCCCAACCAATGGACACATAATGGACCCTATCACGACATTATCATACCAATTTACTACCAACTCAGTGTTCAAACCTGTGTCAACCTTCAAACCTGCTATCAAAGTATTTTCAAACTTCAAACTGACTATAGCACTCATCATTATGCCTTCCTTCACATCCTTTACAAGTTCCTTCTTTCCACACATGATTACCTTAGCCTTACCCTTATCATCTTCCAACAAAGAATTCAAAACAAACTTACCTCCATCTTTCTCTATAGTGTATGTGTTCTCTCTCCCATCATACAATGCACGCTTGTCATACTGTCAGGGTCTACCTAGGAGTAAGTGACAACAATCCATGGGAAAAATATCACACACTACCTTATCTTTATAGCCTCCAATTTGAAATTCAACAATAGCTTGTTCATTGACTAAAAGATATTGCCCATCACTCAATCAAAACACCTTATATGAAAATTCATGATGAATCTTTTGCAAATTCAGTTTATTAACCATCTCACTTGACACCATATTTTAAGTAGACATTGCCTTTGAAGGAAGGTTGAGTGTATTCTTTGAAGTTGCTTGTTTAAGGTTGTAGTTAAGGGTTTGAGGGTCAGAATGTATTAAAAGGCCATTCCACCTATTTTTCATATTGTGGTTTGGTGTAGGAATATATATCTAGTTGTGGCAAAGACATTCAGTGGAGATTTCCATGTTGCCCCTATGGAAAAAGCATGAATTTAGGCCTAAGAGGCATAGCTTGAAGTAGCAGATTAAAGAAATAGTTTTGGACAAGGTTACAACCTGGTTGTTTCAGTGTTATCAGGTGGATTTTTATGTAATAAAAGTTTTGAAAAGGTAGGGTAGGTCATTTGGATGTTTGGGCTTGAAGCCCTAGTTGAACAAAGAGTGAAAATGGGTGAAATTGAGAGGTTTTAAGAAGGAAATGTGTGAGAACTTTGGGGGCAGAATAAATTGAAGGTGAATAGAGTTTGTGCATGGTGAAATAAGAGTTTTTGAAAATATTTTGAGGTTGAATGAGGTTTGGAGATGGGTTTTTCAATAAATCCCTTCTTATTTGATGAAAAATGAGGGTTTCATGAAAGATGGTCTTAGCAAGCGAGTTTTGACTCAGTGGCTAAAGAATTTGTGGTTTTGGAGGTAGTTTGAGAATTGTCTAATGATATTTTGAATGGGAAACAATATTGAAGGAGAGTTCCTTTGTTAAAGTGGGCTAATTGGAGCCCCTTTTCCAGCGTTTAAGGTCAGTTTGATGGTATGGTTCCAAAGTAAGTAAATGTGATTCTGTGATATGTTTAAAAGTGCCTTGATGAGTTCTTGAAATGGTAGTTTGTTTGTGGCTTTGAGTGTTCTATTGAAAGTTGTGAGAGGAAAACCTAGGTTGCACACCTACAAGACTGAATAGTGAAGTTGAGAAGAGTCACCCTTATTAGGGTTTGAAGGTTGGAAGTTTGATTTCTTCAAGTGAATTTGAGTTTGGATAGTGTGAACCTCAATCCTATTCCTACACAAACACATCAAATAAACACATAGTTAGGTTCATATGCAAGATAAAACAAGGATTCCCCATGAAATCCATTCACAATGCTCAAAATAGGAAAATGAAGAAATAAAACATGGAAAAATAAATGAAATCCTAATTAAGCATGCAAACTCTTGATCCCATGGGGTAGTTAGTGCCAATTGGTGTGTCGAAATTGGCCCTTTCCCAACTCCTTTGTAAGTTCGATGATGCTTTGGTGATGGTTGTAGCTTCTTGATGAGATTTTAGCATAACCTAGCTATGAAATGGACAAAATTAGCTCTCAATGTGAAGAGAGTAACTTTTCTCTAAGTGTGGATAAGGATGAAGTTGAGTATAGTAAGTTTACTCAATTTGTGGATGATATTACAATAGAGGAGGCCTCTATTTATATATTTGAATAATGGAAGATTGAAAGATTTGGGTGAATGCGGGATAAAAGACCAACCAATGAGAGAAGGCCACTTGTCCACATGTGATTGGAGGAGGAATGAGCACATTTTGGTCAATGTGCATGATAAATGTTATGAGATTCAAATTTTATATTTGAATGTGGCATGTTTAGAGGGAAGGGAAATGGATTTCATGTCACTTGGCTCAATGCAAAGGACATGTAAAAGGTCTGAAATGCCTTGTTGGAAGTACCCATCCCCTTTTGGAGGGATTTTTGAATTGGAGGAATATTCCACAAAAGATGCCCTTTTGAATGGAAATTGGTGAATTAATAAATTAAATAAATTGATTTATTGTGCAAGTTGCAAAATCTAGAGGATTGGAGTGATTAGGATTAAATTAATCGGGATTTGATCAATTTAATAGGAGATTAGATGATTTGACAATTTTGACTTAGATTTATGTGTTGATTTAAATCAAAAGGATGGGAGATAGATTTAATTAAATAAAGAGATTTGATTTATTTAATCAAAGAGGAATGATGATGTTAGATTAGATAGAACAAGGTTTAATTTATTCCATTTAATAAGATTAATTAAATAAAATGTATTATTTAATTAAACAAAGATATAAGGTTAATTAAATTAAATTGATTAATTTAATCAGCAGGGTAGAATGATTTAATTAGATAAATAATGATTTATTTAATTAAAGGTGATGACAAGCCGAGAAGGTGATGCAGGATGAAACGATGTTAGTGATCAGGATCAGGTGTGTAGGATCGAATTGTATATTTTCCATGTCTACATTTTGCCCCTATTTGAAGTAATGTACTTGTTGCATTGGTTCAAAGAATAATATGTTGTGATCAAAGTTCAATTTTTTTTAATTTTTCTAGATGCCCCGCTGCTACCCCAATGAGAAGGATTATGCTGGTATATTGCCCCCTCAAGAGATTGAGCGGAAATGTTTTATTTTCTGATCGAGATCACAATAAAATGCGAGAGGAGTGGTTCTATTGATTAGAGGATGAAAGATAATTCTTTAGAAAGATCAAATATTTGACATAGACAATTTTGATGATGTATAGACAGTCATAGGCCATGGGTAGCCTCGTGTATATTTAGATACAATACACTGATTTTGGATAGAAATGTTAGTAAAGATAGAAGAATAAGAAGAAAAGAATGAGAAGAGGATTCAACAAGCCTACGTTATTAATGATGATGGTGATGATTTACCTACCAGGAGTCGGGATTTTAAAAGGGCCAATTACTTTATGTTTGATAACACACATAGGTACGATGCATCAAGGTATAAAGAACCAGGATGGCGTTGTACCTAGTGTGATGGACTTTGACTCAACAATCAGATAGGAGTTCTCTTGTTCACAATTGACATACGGAAACCTTGTTAGGACGGACCTAACAAAGCAAGTATTCACCAAGTTATTTTATGAGAACATCCAACAAGAATAGTAGATAAAAAGATAATGATCGTTGCCCCATTCTTTTCTCTCTAAACCTGTTTTGTTTAGGAATCATCGAGAGGTCCTTGGAATGAGCGCAAAATAAGAGAAGTCAAAAAGACCAAGATAAAGTAAACAAACAAGCCAATGTTCTTCATACCGCTAGCCAAGGCTAAACTAAAGTGAGATACCTGATGCTTATGTCCATCATGGGAAGGATTCATCCTAAGACATGTTGTGATTAGGGTTTTGATGAGATTGATTGGATGATAAGCTATTGATACTCCAAGTTGATCAACTTGTTTGCTTACTGACCTAGACTTGAGACTTTGACGATTAGATGTTCACTTTTGAACTTGCTAGACTTGCTTTCGACTGACTCACCAAAGGATGAAGGTGATGATTGATTTATTATGAATAGTGATAATTGCGGGTGAAAGCGAGATGAGATGGATGCACCATTTTGGGTTTTTTAAATATTTGGATGTTTTTGGTATTTTTGAAAAATTTCAATATTTTTTGTATTTTCAGATTTTACAATGTTTTTGGATTTTGTGTCTCGGGGGCCAATCAAGGATGGCCTTGCCTACGTTTAAGCTCAAAGATGACATATTTCAAACTGAAAATAGACTTGATTAATGAGATAGATGGGTAAATGGATTGCCATTGTGACAGACGCCTAAAGAACTGACCTAAAATGTGAAATAGATGGACAAATGGATTGCCATTGTGACGAACGCCTAAAGGACTGACCCCAAATGTCTCGGGGGATGATCAAAGATCAACCTTGCCTACGTTCAAGCTCAAAGACAACATAGTTTGGCTAGGGAACAAACTAACAAGACTCAATGATGAATTTTTTGAAGACTTTTGAAATTTTTCTGATGTTTTTGGGTTTTTCGCATGATTTTGACGATTTGGATATGGATATTGTGGAATGATGGATGCACAGGTGTCCTTGATGAAGCTGCAATCTTCAATGGAGGACCTTTTCCGGGAAGAAATATTCAACCACACAGAAATTATGATAATGGCATTCAAATAGAGATTGTATTATGATCTATCTAGATAGATATTTTACAAAGAGTACATATGCCTAATTATATAGGCAAGTGCTAAACCTAGAATGCAAAGGATGTTTCCAAGTGTTCAAATCACACTTCATGTGACAACAAGAAACCCTAACCAACTACCTAGGGAATGATAACAAGATGGAGATAAGTTCTAGAAAATACAACTCATCTTCTAGAAGGGAATCTTATCTCAACAACATTATTAAATGATTAAATGCAACCTAGGACTAATATGATTAATTAAGTATTAAGTTAACTTATGCTAGTGTAATAAATAATTAATTACACTAACACCCCCCCATAAGTGAAACTTAGGGAGGAAAAGAAAATGCAATGATTATGCATGATGAGGATGGGTCCCGACTAATGGCCATTTTAGGTACCCATGTACATAGGATGGAAATGCAACAAATCTCCCACAAACAGAGAAAAGGGGAAAACCCAGTGGGAAGAAAACCCCTCTCCAAAAAAGGAGATAAAACGCAGAAAGGTGATGATCGGAGGACTCAACATCATCCCCCCAAGGACAACAATCATCACATGGATACAATACAATCAATGGCCCCCCCATAGGAGGGAAATAGAGAGACAATATAGCCCCCCCAGAAAATGTGATCACCTGCAAAAAAGGTAAGTGTATGTAGACAAAACATGATCCAATGTCGACAAACAACTTGTCTCCCTTTCGGAAGAAACAAAACCAGGTGCAAGTGCAGAGACGCTTCCCATTCCGGATAGGAATTGAAGGAAGGAAGGATGTATATGAATGCTGATGATGTCTCTGAAAGTTGCTCATGTGTCTCCTTGCCTGATGAAGATGAAGATGCCACAACCCACTCAGGTACATACCCAATTGATGTAGAAGGTGACAAATCAGGATGATGTAGAAACCGATGTTGAACATGATCCAAAGACTACATTGTGATGTTCCTTCCATCGAAGGAATATATGAAGACTTGATTGCCCCCCAATAATGAAGTGTCCTCAAAACGACTGAGAGAAGACTGAAGCCAATCCAATGGTAGATGCAAAAGAAACTCTGATGAAGATGGAGGAAGTCTCATATATGAAATCTTTGAAGAGAAACCAAGTGCCCCCAAGATAGTCTCAGGATTCCCAATTAAGGTTGAGACAATGAAATGTGGAGACTCAAGAGAATTCTCCAAAGTAGGATCTGAATAGAGGAGTGATATCCCCTCAAGAATGTCCTCCAAACCTATAGAAGTGGCCAAGTCAGCAATCCCTGAAGCAAAGCCATCTTGTGATGTCAAGTCTGGAAAATAGAATGTGTCCTGATGAATGATGATGATGGAAGACTCAATCAATGACTCTGGACAAGGAATCACTGAATGTGAAGGGATACCAATAGTCTCTGATGGAGAAGAAGGATAATATGCAAGCCCCATAATTTACAAACAAATTTATCCAAAATTACAAAGACAATGACCTTCAACAACAAATAGAAACTTCCAAAGCTGATATGCAACTGAAGTGATGCCACCCAAAATAAAAAAAAAAACCTTTTTCCCAAGCTTCAGGATATCCAAGTTATTGAACAAATGCACCAAATTGAAAAAAACCAATGCAAGAGTACCTGGAGTTGAAACTGATCAAAGTGAATGGACGGATGAAAAGAGCTCTAAATTACCTTCCTGATGTCGCTGGGATTACTGAATTTTGATCAACAGTTGCAAAGATATGAGCCTTTATGTCCAAACTAGGGTTTTGACTTCAGTTGACTATAGAATATTTTGACAGAGAAATTATACAAAAAAGATTGCACCATTGGAAAGTAGACCAAATTCTCTTTCCGATGATATCTCGTTTGTTGAATTTCGACAGCGTGGTGCGAAGATATGGCGATTTAAAAAAATATGCCCTATTAGGGCCTACAGTCTAAACAGGTGCAAAAATTAAGCACCTAGGGGCAAAAAAATGGAGCCCTTGGTCGTTGATGGGACCATGGGCTTAAGACATACAAAAAAAATGGACCACTGTCGGGCGGAGCAGGTGGTGTAGGGGCGGCGCCGCTGGGAACAAGCGGGGTCGTCGGTCACGGATAGGACCGAGGCTAGCGACGAAGGCTCGACAGAGACTGGCCAGGAAACACACTGGCGGTCGGTGGGAGATCAGCGGGGTTTTGGATGGATGATGGCTGGGAGAAACGTCGGTGACAGGATCAATCGGCAGGAGGCCGGACGGATGACGAAAGCTGGTGTCGGCGGATGTGACACTAGTGTCTGCAGACTGGTCAGTGAGCCGACCAAAAACTAATTTTGAATATTGCTAATTTAGCAATTCAAAATTAAAACAAATATATTTAAATCTACAGAAAAAGATTAATCTGAATGCCGACCAGATAAAATCAAACCTGAACTATTGAAGCCGCCAAAAATAAATATGCCGACTGTTAATTAAAATATTAGGTCGCCCGCAGATGAAATTTTTGCAGAAACTATAGAAAAATTTGTTCATTTTTGAAAATAAAAATTGCCCAATGACTTTAAAAAAAAATTGCCATGATGGAGGACTGAAAGGGGAAATTTTATTTTTGCAAAAACTGTACGGATCGTACAAAATGCAAAAAACCCTAGATACCTCAAATGGCTCCCGGTGTGAATATGTCTAAATTGGACGAATGGGCAGGGGATCTATAGGTTTTGAGGCCTTCTGAGCACAATGGAGAGGTCAGATAGAGCCTAATATGCACCAGAAAACAACTTGGTCCCCAGGTAGAACCAACTAGCCTGCAAAGAAAACCCTCAAGCCTGCAAAGAATCTCACTAGCCAAACTTTCTTGATCCTGGGATGAACCTTCACTGGAATAGCTCTGACACAATGTGGAATGATGGATGCACAGGTGTCCTTGATGAAGCTGCAATCTTCAATGGAGGACCTTTGCTAGGAAGAAATATTCAACCACACAAAAAGTATGATAATGGCATTCAAATAGAGATTCTATTATGATCTATCTAGATAGATATTTTACAAAGAGTACATATGCCTGATTATATAGGCAAGTGGTAAACCTAGAATGCAAATGATGTTTCCAAGTGTTCAAATCACACTTCATGTGACAACAAGAAACCCTAACCAACTACCTATGGAATTATAACAAGATGGAGATAAGTTCTAGAAGATACAACTCATCTTCTAGTAGGGAATCTTATCTCAACAACACTATTAAATGATTAAATGCAACCTAGGACTACTATGATTAATTAAGTATTAAGTTAACTTATGCTAGTGTAATAAATAATTAATTACACTAACAGATATGTGATGATATCAGTGTTGTATTTTGGGATTTTATTGAAAACCAAGCTAGGGTTGATTGATCAGATTGATGGATTGGTGATGATAACATTGTTGAGGATACAAAATAAGGCAAGGATAGTGTTAAACAACACAAGGATTTTGAGATTGATGATGGTAATATTGTTGAGGATACACAACAATGCAATGATAGTGTTAAGCAACACAAGGACCATCAGGAAGGATATCCTGAGATGATGATGGATTGGTTGGATTTGATTGATCAGGATCAAGATTGTGAAGCTTGGTTTTGAAACAAAATTTATTTGAATGATTTGATGTGATACTAAAGTACACATTAGATGCAACTAATATTGATTGTTTGGATTGACGTTCGATGAAAGATAAAGCTTGACAAGGAACATCTTCTTGTCAAAATATGCCATGGGCTAGTGATTAGGCATTTTGGCTCACAAATGATTTCACCAATTTGATTTTATGTTTGCCAATGTTTGGGTCACCACATAAGTTGGAGGATATATATCAAGATTTATTCTCGAAGCAAGATGCAAATATCTGCCCCCAGTGTCTAGCAATGTATGTAAGGCCATGGGTGGATTCTTGGATAGTTGTGTGGATGGATGGGTATGGTAAGCATGCAAAGGATGCCAAGGATTATCTTGTGATAAGGTGTTCGAATAGAGGATGCTCATTTGGATAGTGCTTCAAGGCTCAGATAATGTTGGGTAGGATAGGATCAATGAAAATGACCCCTATTAAGATGTCTACCATAAGCAAGTGTAAAGTGTGCACCAAACCTAGTCAAGATCAAGATAATTTTGACTACAGATGTAGATGGATGAAAATGGATTGGATGAATGGATAAGATGGAGGGAATGTTGGCTTTATTATGGATGTGATAAGATGCTTTATCCTAAATTGGCGCATGTAGATGCTTGATTCTACACATGACGCCTGTTTGCCAGGTTTTCATCATGGTACCTGTCCAAAGTGCCACCGAAGTGGTTTTCACCAGAGGACGATCTTTTTTTTTTTACTATTTTTAATCTTTTTTCTAAATTTTTTGGATTTTTATATTTTTTGATTTTTTTGTAATTTTTGCAAAATATTTAAACTCATGTTAAATCACCTGGTGATCCTGATGTAGATGTTTTTTTCATAATGTGCCATCGATATCCTGCTTGAAGAATTTTCTTTGCCAAGACACGTGCACTTGAATGCAACTTTTGAGATTCTCAATCTGCTTTGTTGATGCTAAGGTTAACTTTGTCTCCGTGCGCACATCGTGATAGAGTGCCTTCTGAATCCTTATGATGAAGGGTTGTTGCCAACACCTGGTCAATGTGAGAAATGGATATTATGCATGGAGGCATGGATGGTGGAGTGTGTTTAGGAATAAAAGATGGATTGGTTGACAGTTTGGAGCCTTTGACTCTCCAAACTTGGGAAAATGAGCAATGATGGGTGGATATGGAAGTGTGCATGGAATTAGGACCAATAGCTCGATACACTTTATATGTCTCTTGAGAAGCATGATTTTTCCTTTGTGGACATATTTGATGGATACTTGCCCCCTTTTTATTTTGCCCCATAGTTTCTTTGACTAATGGAGTTTGATAAGGATAATCTTCCTTTATATTTTTTAGTATCCATATGTATTTGAGTTTTCCTTCGTGCTTCTTATTTTCTTTACTTTGATTCAAATATCTCTTTTGATGTTGGTCCCAATTCGTGGATGGGGTGATGGGTGGATGAAGATTCATGACGTGGTTGGTTGTAGTATTGGCATTGGTTTCACCATAAGGATTCTTCGTGCCCCCTATGTTGATGCTTGCTTGAGATGAATTTTCCCCTAGTATTGAATAACCAAGACCTTGATGCTTAGGATTGCCAATAATCTATACTGGTTTCAGGATACCCTGTTCTTGTAGGCCTAATCCTCTGCCTTGATAATTCATCTATTGAAACATTTAATTTTCAATAGGATATGATTTACCTTGGAAACAAGGTGCTACTCCTTCTCTACTCTATGGTGGATCTTCAAAGGTGGCATCTTCTTTATTGATGAGACAGCTTGCCCTAAAAAAGGTAAGTGATCCAAGTTTATAAGTGATAGGATCCTCCATATGTGAGATAAATTCCTGATTGATATCTTTGGCTTGATCTTGTGAGATATCAGATTGTAATGCTTCTTCAAGAGGTGTTGATGATTCACTGTCCACATAAAAGTCTTCCTCATGATTCATTTCACAGGATGTTTTTGATTCACGACTTTTGTAGGAGCCTTCTTCATGGTCTATTTCTTATATGTTTCCACAAGATGTCTCTGATTCACAACTTTTGTAGAAGCCTTCTTCATGACCCATTTCTGATATGTCCCCACAAGATATTTCTAATTTACAACTTATGTAGAAGCCTTCGCCATGATTTATTTCTAATATATTTCTAGATTTTTTTATACTTTGACCATGTGTATAAATGTTAAGAGTAGGAGACTCTTGTTTCTTGGTAATGATATCAAGAGTATGAGACTCTTGTTTTGAATGAATATCATCTACATGTCCAACCAAAGAAATCATCTCATGGGTAGATGGAAGAGCATATTCCATGTGGATGTAATCATCTTGTATAGGTAGGAGGGTGTCCATTATATCATTGTAGTAGCTGGGAGATACAAATTCTTGATCTTGAATGATTTTAGAATTGCTTTCAACATGTTTTGGATCAAGTTCTTGATATGGGTCAATTTCAAATAATGGATTGCTTATAAAGGGTTCTTGGATATCTTCATTAGGCATAGGAAGTGGCTCAATACCCTCTTGATTTTTAAGTGGATTTGGATCAGGTGTTGAGTTGAGGATTCCTTCACTATCTATAACAATGAGTTCAAAGGATGTCAATGTGTCTTGGGAAGGACCATTGCTAGACCTTGGTGATAGATGTCGATCATGCTTTGGAATAAATTTTTGAGATATGTCCTCTAACTCGTTAGGTGATGTAGATACATTGTCAACATGATCATTGGTGGATGGATTTCGGATTATGTCGATAGGATCAAATAACATCAACACTCATTGAAATAGATCTTTGTAGGAGGGGTCTTGATCATGACTAAAAAATGGGTCTTGATGTATGTTGATTTGATCATCGGATGAGGTGGAAACATCTTCAAGGTGTTCATTGATGGATAGATCTTGATCATTGTTTTCAACAATTATGGTGGGAATTTGGTGCAAACTTTATTGAGCGAGTAATGCCTGTGTTTACTGCTAAGCCAAAGACACTTTTTGTTGGTCATGTTATTGTTGTGCCAAAAAATACTTGTTGTTGGGCTTGTTATTGAGCTACTTGTTGATGGATTGCTTGCAATTGTGCTCAATATTGTGTTTGCGCCTATCAAGCCTGGTGTTGGGCTTGAGCTTGAGCCTATGCTTGTTGGGTTGCTTGTACCGCTTGTGCAGGTTGTGTAGCTTGTGCAACTTGTTGGGCAGCTAATTCCACTTGCGCTTGTTGAGAAGCTAGTTGTGCAACTTGTTGGTTTTGGAGCACCTTTTGGCGGGCAACTTGTTGAGCGGCTTGCAACATGATGGAGAATGAATTTTCTATGTGTTTTGGCGATGGTGGTGGTGGATTGGGAATGGTGTTGATCGTTGTGATGAATGAAACGGTCGTATTGATTGTCATGGTTTGAGTGGTGAATGGTGTGATTGAGATGCTTGGTCCCTGGGACACTCGAGGAACAGTAGATTTGTTAACTGTTGGGGTTGCTTGGATGGTTTCCATCTGTTGGTGTGATATTGATGGCAAGATGAGAGGATTTGGTATGATGTTTTGATTTATGATGGGAGTGTTGCTCAGATTCAGTTGATTGATGGTTGGTAAAAGGGGAAGGCTCATGCCTTGATTGTTTGGTTGATAGATTTGTAAGTTTTGACTTTGATTTAAATCTACCAAAGGAAAAGGTGTTCCAAAATTTAGATTGGGAAAACTCAAATTTTTTGTACCATTGAGGCTTGAAGGAGATAATGATCCCATGTATGGTTTGTACAAATGCAAGTTTTGAAAATCAATTGGTATTGTAAGGCCCTGATAGTTTGGTTGACTTGGATTACTCATGATGTATGAATCAAGTTTATATTCCATGTTCTTCTTGTGTTTTGACCTTGTTGACCTCTGAGGGGTTTAGGACCAATTATGAGATGAAGGATGAAAGGGGTGAATGATATGGGTGTTTAAACTTTTAGGAACTTTGGATCAATTATAAACTTTAGGACTTGTTTTGATTTGATTTTGATTGCGGATAGTTTGACTAAGTGTGTTAAGTTAAACAAGGTGATAATGCACTTGTAAACCCTAGGAAGTTGTGTTATCCTATAGTAAACTAGTACACAAAAGGATAATTTGGCTAGGTGTGTTAAGCCAAACAAGGTGATGTTGATTTTTCCTAAAGTCTAGCATAAATGATGTTTTCAAAGTTCCTAAGAATTTATTGGTAAGATCGAATTTGATTTTGATGGTTGAGGGATGGAGTGTTTGATTTTTTGATCCTAAATGACCCTACGAGGACCTGCTTACAACACCAAGGTAATGAAGAACATGCTTTTCCCTAAAAGTGGTTCAAACCAAAAGACCAATATTTGCATGAAAGTCAAATGACTCAAAAGGGACCAAAAACATGTGTGGTTCAATTGTCTATTATCTTGCTTAGGTTTGGTTCTTTTTACCACAAACACTTTCTTGATTATGTTTTTCAAACTGAATGTCTTTGTTTCAATTCCTTTTCATTCCACAAGGTCCATTATGTGGAAATCGAGAAAATTAAGACAATAGTTTCCTATTTGTTGACTTTAGTGAAAACAAATGATGATTAAACCCAAGTACTTAGAAACCTCTAAGGATAGAATAGGGCAAGCAAGAGCACTTAGATTTGTCAAAGGATATTTGTTTCCCTCAAAGGGTTTAAAATTTTAACGCTTTTTGTGAATGTTTATTTCCAAATGTTTTCAATCAAAGCAATGTGTTTTCGATTCCAAAAACATGTGCAATCCTAGGATGAAAAAATAATATTTGTTGGGATCTCATTTGGATAAATCCAGCTGTGCATATTCAGTGCGGATGATTAGATGCTTGACCACACTGGCTCCCCTCCACGACACACACTTCTTAGGTTAGCCAAGCATAAGTACACATGAAACTCCCATGGCATACTTTTCATCTATACAACATAATTGCATGTATACATGGGGAAACTTCGAAGGACATGACCTTTTGCACCAACAAATAGTAAGGATTTTGGCCTTTGCTAAACAAGGGTTTTAATGCAGGCATTTCGTTCGTGGGGGACCATCCATGTGGCGAGAGACCATTGTTTCTCTTCTCATCAGAATAATCCTCGTGATATTGGCCTTTGTTCCAATATCCACACTTATATTTCAGGTGGAAGTCACTTGGCTTTAGCGTGTTCCCGATCGGGTCGTTCCCTTGGGTGATTAATTTTTCCCACAAGGAAGACCCTCTAAGATAAACAAAAGTGAGCGAGCATATCCCATAGTTCAATCGACATTTGTTGAAAAACAAAGGGAGAACACTCGTAGTATGCCACACTCACACTCGCAAGATTGGTTCAATTTTTAGGTACCCAAATTGAAATGTGGAGGAAATTTTTTATGCAACTTAATGTCACCAAAAATATTTTTGATTCTCAAGACCACCATGAGGCACAAGAGAAGCGCATATGCCTTTTGATGCGGTAAAATAACTAATACAAGCTACCGAAAGTCACAAACCATCCACAAGACACACACAAGATACTGGATATCCTATAGCATCGAGACAATCACTCACTATTCTCACCAATAAAGGTTTTGTTGTGGACACTCATGCACTCACTGTCACATTTCTGCAAACTCCTTCATATCCTATCACTCCTGATCGCTCCTAAACAAGACATATGGTAACACCTCTAACTCTATCTCATTGTTTAACATGACCTTGAGGGTCTTCCACGACATGGGATGGAAACTTTATCACCACCACAGTGGTCGCAACCCGAGCATGCACGTGGATAGCATCCACTGTACCGGAGGAAATGCATTCACTGACAAGTTTCGACTGAAATGAAACTGTCTGCCACCTTCTCACTGTCCAAAGCCGAGCCATACACTGCCCAAACATAATGGTCAAGCTCGCACCATGATGTAACGGCTTCTCTGCAAACCTATACATATCAAACCGGTTCTCCCATTCCATTCGGGACTGTCATAAAGACACTCGACCCATACACAACAATGATTATTTTAAAATAGTCCATAAAGAACTAATTCCTCCAAACTAATCTACATTCACAATTGCAAAACAATACACCAAGAAAGATAAAGAGTATGCCACGACGGGAAATGTAAACTTCACCTATCAAATTCCAAATATTAACATGCTAAAAAACATACATATTTTAATTCGGCCAGAGAGCCTGATTTCTTCTCCCCTTTTTTACTCTCCTTACTCTTCTTCTCTATTCGCACTCTCTATTCCCTCTATATCCTTGTATTCGGTTACATGTCATCTCTTAATAGAGATTCTAGGGTAGGGTAGTTAACAAACCGTTCCTCTACCCTATATGCCTTCATTCGGTTACAACTATCATTTAATTTTTAAATGAATATATCATTGTAATTTTAAACCACTTCTTGACATGGTCCCCCAAAATGCTAAATGCTTAAGTCATTATAATGCAAGAGTCGAGGTGCTCCCGCACCACCTTTTTAAATGAAGTTACTTTGCAAAAAAAACTACAAGACACAAAAGCACATGTTCATTTTATATCCTCAAAGCAATGATTTGATTCTTTTTAAAGCACCAAAAGGAAATATGAAGGTTGTCTTGTTCAATTTTTATCCTCAAACCAAATCTAGTAAGTTGTTCTAAAGTTCCTTTTAACCCTTTGTTGCAAAATTGAAAGCTTTTGTAGTGTTCTTTTTAGAGCCCAAAAGAAATTTAGTGTTTCTAAAAGTATAAAAGCAATCAAATCCTTAGGAAGGGATTATAAGTTCTTCCAAAAGTGTGTAAATTTTTTTTAATACAATGGGATGATAGCATCATAAAGAACCCTTGGCCTTCATTTTCCTTTCTTTACTTTTGATCAAGAAATTTCATTTTTTTGGTAGATTTCAACAATTGTTAAATTTTTCCATTTTTGGTAATTTTGCATGCATGACTTTGAGAGTTCTATTTTTTTCCAAAAACTTTTTAAAACTAAGATAGGATAAATTGCCAACTAACATCCTCAATTCGAAACATGAACTTCGAGTTATTAACAAGAACTTTTAAAAAACTAGAAAAAAACACTAAATTGGCATTTTGAGGGCCAAGATGAAAGTTTGAAGCCTCGGAAATGTAGCAAAATGGCCACCAACCCACCTAAGATCAATTAGTTAATCCACATGCCACCTCATAACAAAACCACCTGTAAAATTTCAGCCAAAACCCACATCCGAGTCAAAAGTTATGACCTCGGGAAGTTCCTGCATCACAAAAAATGTTAAAAAAATAAAATAAAAATCAGAAATCTGCCTTTTGCCCTAGTCCAGTGGTGCAATTAGCAAATGCGACAGAGTTTAGAAATACAATGACACAATATAGCGTTGCATGTTGACTGAGTGTGGTGCTTTGCAACAGACAAAGAGCGCAAATGCGGCACTATTTTAGCATGCGACGTAGTTTGGGACTAAGAGATCCGTGACAAAGTTTGAGAATTTGAAATTCCTGGAATGGAAAGTAGGTGCGGCAAAGTTTGAAGTGTGAGCGGTGCAATATAGCGCCGCTTGTCTGAGAGCGGTGCAATATAGCGCCTCTTGTCTGAAAGCGGTGCAATATGGCACCGCGTGACAGTATGCGGTACAGTTTCCTGTAAGCAAAAAAAAATGTCAAAAAGTCACAGAATTTTGGAAAAATGTGATGAATTTCTCCAACTCAACCCTCCTTCTAGCGCCAAAATGTGAACCCCAATCCTATTCCTACACAAACACATCAAACAAACACATAGTTAGGTTCATATGCAAGATAAAACAAGGATTCCCCATGAAATCCATTTGCAATGCTCAAAATAGGAAAATGAAGAAATAAAAGATGGAAAAATAAATGAAATCCTAATTAAGCAGGCAAACTCTTGATCCCATGGGGGAGTTAGTGCCAATTGGTGTGTCGAAATTGGCCCTTTCCCAACTCCTTTGTAAGTTTGATGATGCTTTGGTGATGGTTGTAGCTTCTTGATGAGATTTTGGCATAATTTAGCTATGAAATGGACAAAATTAGCTCTTAATGTGAAGAGAGTAACTTTGCTCTAAGTGTGGATGAGGATGAAGTTGAGTATAGTAAGTTTACTCAATTTGTGGATGATATTGCAATAGAGGAGGCCTCTATTTATAGAGTTGAATAATGGAAGATTGAAAGATTTGGGTGAATGTGGGATAAAAGACCAACCAATGAGAGAAGGCCACTTGTCCACATGTGATTGGAGGAGGAATGAACACATTTTGGTCAATGTGCATGATAAATGCTATGAGATTCATGTTTTAAATTTGAATGTGACATGTTTAGAGGGAAGGAAAATGGAGTTAATGTCACTTGGCTCAATGCAAAGGATATGTAAGAGGTCTTAAATGTTTTGTTGGAAGTACCCATCCCCTTTTGGAGAGATTTTTGAATTGAAGGAATATTCCACAAAAGATGCCCTTTTGAATGGAAATTGGTGAAATAATAAATCAAATAAGTTGATTTATTGTGCAAGTTGCAAAATTTAGAGGATTGGAATGATTATGATTAAATTAATCAGGATTTGATCAATTTAATAGGAGATTAGATGATTTGACAATTTTGACTTAGATTTATGTGTTGATTTAAATCAAAAGGATGAGAGATAGATTTAATTAAATAAAGAGATTTGATTTATTTAATCAAAGAGGAATGATGATGTTAGATTAAATAGAACCAGGTTTAATTTATTCCATTTAATAGGATTAATTAAATAAAATGTATTATTTAATTAAACAGAGATATAAGGTTAATTAAATTAAATTGATCAATTTAATCAACAAGGAAAAATGATTTAATTAGATAAATAATGATTTATTTAATTAAAGGTGATGATAAGCCAAGAAGGTGATGCAGGAAGAAACAATGTTAGTGATCGGGATTAGGTGTGTAGGATCGAATTGTATATTTTCCATGTCTATAGATAGTTGTGGACCTCCCTATCATTGCATTAAAAAAGAACCTTATTCATGACCAAAAACATTAAGACACCCTAAGCACTAACTGGTGTAGGGGCACCAAGAGCATTTTATGCAAATGTTGACAATTGAGGTCTTTTGGTTGTTTAGGAGTATTTGAGTCTTTTCGTTCAAACAGTAAGGTCATTTAGACCATTTTATGATTTAATGAATCCTTTTATAGGTCTTTAGGTTGTTGGAAGGTATAAGCTACAAAATATTGTAAAAATTGCAAAATTGTGTAAAAGTTGTCAAAATTGCAACTTATTGCCAAATGATGGAAGTTCAAGAGTAATATTGTTGTAGTTAGTGGGGAAAGTAGTTGGAAGTTTCTTAGTCATGTTTTTAATTCCTTTAAAAGGCCTTGTGAAGTTCTTTATAGGCAATTCTCAGGAAACAGGTTGTTAGCCTTGTGTTGAAGGTTTTGAAGTCTCATAAAATGCACTAATGACCCATTCCACCTTTTGTAACTCTTGTGCCTCATTGGAATGGGACCAATAGAGTAGGGATAGTGGTTTGGATGGTTTGGGATAACAGGGGAGGTCTTGAAAGTTATTTTGCATGATGCCCTAGTTGGCAAATTTGTGCATTTTAGGTGAAATTGAGTGGTTTGAGAATGGAAATGGATTAAATCCTTGGGGGTAGTAGATTTTGATGGAAGTTTGAGCATGTTCAAACCTAATAAGGGATATTTGAGGTATTGGTTGAGTTATTCAAGTGTGGGAAAGCATACTCTCGATAAACCCTCTTCAAAAAGGGTGTAAATGAAGGTTTTGGAGTTAGGTGTTTAGGAGAGCATTTCTCTAGCAAAGAATGTTGGTTTTGGGGGTTTTGTAACCTGATAAGAGACTTTCCATAGGTTTGTGGAGGTGGAAGGAAGTTTTGAGTATACTTTCTTTGTAAATTTGACCTATTTGAGGTCTAAGACAACGTAGAAGTTGGGTTTTGAGAAAGTTGGTCCAAAGTGACATATACTGCTTTTGAGATATGTTTTATGTTGGCTTAAAGCATGTCTAAAAACATTAGTGTTTTGTGGGTGAGAAGAGTTAATTGAGAGAAAATTTCAAAATACCAGGTTTGCACATCTATAAGTGAGACTAGGTGAAATATTGAAGAGTTTATGAGATAGGAACTTAAGAGTTGAAAATTTGTTTCAAAGTGTTTGAATTGTGATTGGTGAGTGATTTTCTCCGTGCTTTGCATCACTAACACTTGACCCCTAATTGCAAAAGCATGGCCTAGGTGCCCTTGCACCACAAAGGATATGAGAAGCCTAGTTATGAAACATTTCGTACACTTTCCATACATGTCTACAAGGGTATTTGCAAATATAATACATGTGACAAAATTCCTATATCATTTATGCTTTAATGGTTGTCCATTGATGTAGGGGCATTAGGAGCCCCATATGCATACATGGTGATCATTTTGGATTTTTGGTTGATTTTGTGTTTTTTGGGTATAATAAGGTCATCCATGACCATTTGGAGTCATTTTGAAGTGATTTGGGGTCATTTGTCAAAAAATGTAAAAAGTTGTCAAGTTGCTAAAATGTTGTTAAACAACTTTTGCAAGAAAGTGCAAAAATGAAGTTTTATTAACAAATTGTTTAAAAAGTGGTTGTAAATGATTGATACATGTTTGGGTGGGTACGTTTACGCTATTCATGGTCCTCTTATGCATCGAAACACATAGAATCGCTTTGAGCTACATTCAACCGGTAGAATCCCTTAAGAGTCCAAAGTGCAAAATGGTTGCAAATTTCAGCTTCGTATTCAGACACTGTGATGCTTATAAAATTCTTGTTTGGCCCTATGGGATCATGTTAGGCCCCTCTACAATAACCTCTCTCGGTTTTTTCTAACTCAAAGGCCTTTTCCCGTGGTGACAAATTATCGTTTAGGGAAAAAATTGTCAAATGCAAGTAGTTGAAAGTTACAAAGTGGTGCATATTTTGCTTTGCAACTCATGTGATGAAAAGACTATTTTGATGCATTCAGGTGGGTAAATTTATGCTAGGAATAGTCCTTTTTCGCACTGAAACACACGGAATCGCTCCAAGCTACATTCAACCGGCAAAATCCCTTAAGAGTCCAAAGTGCAAAATGGCTGCAAACTTCAACATGCTCGTATTCAAACAACATGATTCTTAGAAAAATTTCAAATGACCCTACGTTGGGCCTCTCTACGATAACCTCTCTCGGTTTTCGCTATCTCAGAGGCCTTTTCCCGTGGTGGCAAATTCTCTCTTGGGGAAAAAGTTGTCAAATGCAAGTAGTTGAGAGTTGCAAAGTGGTGTAACTTTAATTTTGCAACTCATGTGACCAAACAGACTGTTCCAACACGTCTGAGTGGGTATTTTTACGTTAGGAATGGTCCTCTTTCGCATCGAAACATGTGAAATCGCTTTGAGCTATATTCAATCCACAAAATCCCTTAAGAGTCCAAAGTGCAAAATGGCTGCAAACTTCAGCATGCTCATATTCAGACACCGTGACGCTTAGAAACTTCTCGTCTAACCCTATGGGATCATGTTGGGCCCCTCTACAATAAATTCTCTCAGTTTTTTCTATTTTGAAGGCTTTTTCCCGTGGTGGTGAATTCTCGCTTGGGAAAAAAGTTGTCAAATGCAAGTAGTTGAAAATTACAAAGTGGTGCAACTTTCTTTTTGCAACTCGTGTGACCAAAAAAATTGTTTTGACACGTATGGGTGGGTATTTTTATGCTAAGCATGGTCCTATTCCACACCGAAACACGTGGAATCGCTCTAAGCTACATTTAACCGATATAATCCCTTAAGAGTCCAAAGTGCAAAATGGTTGCAAACTTCAACATGCTCGTATTCAGACATTTTGATGCTTAGAAACTTTTCATCTAACCCTATGGGATCACATTAGGCCCCTTTACAATAACCTTTCTTGGTTTTTTCTATCTCAAAATCCTTTTCCTGTGGTGGCGAATTCTCGCTTGGGGAAAAAGTTGTCAAATGCAAGTAGTTGAATGTTGCAAAGTCGTGCAACTTTCATTATGCAACTTGTGTGACCAAACAAATTGTTCTAAAACATTTAGGTGGGTACATTTACACTAATAATGGTCCTCTTTTACTCCGAAACATGCGGAATCGCTCCAAGCTACATTCAACTGGTAGAATCCCTTAAGAGTCCAAAGTGCAAAATGGATGCAAACTTCAACATGCTCGTATTCAAACACCGTAATGCTTAGAAACTTCTCGTATGATCCTATGGAATTGCGTTGGGCTCCTCTATAATAAAATCTCTCAATTTTTTCTATCTCAAAGGCATTTTCTTGTGGTGGCGAATTCTCTCTTGAAGAAAAAGTTGTCAAATGTAAGTAGTTGAGTGTGTAAAAATGATTTTTTAGCCATTCCACCCACTGTATCCTATTGTAACTTAGTGGAATGGAATAATTAGGGGTAGGGAACATATGTGAATGGTTTCTAGAGCAAGGGAGGTGAGTTGAGTGGTTTGGTGTGATGCCCTAGTTGGAAATTTGATGAGTTTTGATGAAATTGAGTGGTTTACGAGTGGAAATGGTTGAAATCCTTTGGGGCAGAAGTTTGTGAGGGACTTTTAAGCATGTTTGATGCTTTTTCAAGGTGTTATGAGTTATGGGAATATTATTTTCAATAAACCCACCCCAAACTTTCTAAAAATGAGGGTTTTGTAAAAGTGGGCTTAAAAAAGCAGTTCCCAGGTTAAAGATTGTGGATTTGGAGGTTTTATGGTCTGATAAATGACTGTCTAGAGTTATTTGGGAAGGACATATAGTTTGGTGTATTAGTTGGATTTTTTTTTAGTTGATTGAAGGCCTCCCTGCTCATTGCCTTGCTTATGCTATTATGTTTTGCTAGATTTTTTTCAAGCATCCATAGCTTGTTCAAAAGCACATGTTTTAGGGTTTTATCCATAGCAACAATGCAATTAACTATTTGATATAATTCTTTGATAGACATGTATGAAAAATGTGGTAGCATAAAAAAGGGAGCGAACTCTTTGAAAAAATGCCTAAAAAAAATGAGGTCTCATGGTGATGGAATGCTATGACAATCAAAAGCAATTTGATTGTTATGGAATTCCATCACCATGAGACCACATTTATTTGAGGCATATTTTCAAATAGTTCACTGCCTTGTCTATGGCTTATCATGGTATTCCATCACCACATTTATTTGATGCATTTTTTTAAACAGTTCACTATCTTGTCTATGCTATTGCTTACTATTATGCTTTTGATATATTTTTTTCAAGCATCCATAGCTTGTTCGAAAGCACTTATTTTAGGATTTTAGCCATAACAATAAGGTAGTGAACTGTTTGACAAGATGCTTTGGTAGACATGCATGAAAAATTGTGTGACATAGATAAGGTAGTGAACTATTTGAAAAAATACCTCAAAGAAATCTAGTCTCATAGAATGCCATGATAAGAAAATGCAATCTAGTCTCATACAACCTTGAAACTGCCTCCAATACTCTTAAAAAATTCTACCTATGCTCATTCCACTTAGTCATAGTGGTTACAGTACATGGAATGGGCTTTATTCCATTTTTAGGACTTTAAGACCTTACAACTACACTTACAGGTCTGCTAACAAAAAATTTACAACAATGAATGAAATGCATTTAAACATTTCCCACTCAAAAACTTCCCTCCAAATTGAACAACTAACTTCTATATTCTATCTGATCGTTGGTCTTCCTGAAAATAATATTTTTTGCATTACAATCTTTGACAATTTTGTCAATTTTGCACTTTAAACCCCCAATACCTCCTAGAGACCACTAAAATGACTCAAAACAATATTAGATGATCAAACAAGACCTTATTTATCAAAACCTACCACTTAACACCCTTAAACCCTTCAAAGACCCATATTTACATATTTTGCAATTTCTTATGCATCATTGACAACATTGCATTGCTTTACAAAAATGAACTCCTAGACACATTCTAATGGTCCATTAGACCTTATTGAAACACCAAATGAACAAAAACCTCTAAAACTACCTATCACATAGTAAAATTGATCAACCTTAGATGAAAGTAAAAGGGTGCTCATGCACCAACTGCTTAGGTTGACTTTGTAGAAACTATATTGTAATTGAAATTTTGTCATCTATCAACATCTAGTTATTAGTTATGCAATGTGAAGTAATTCTTTGACTTTGAAATATATGAACCAACTTTGAAACTCTCAAAAACCTATTGCACCAACCCTTTGCAACTTCACCTAGTTTCTCTTGTAGGTGTCCAATAGAGGTTTCTTGACCTCAACTCCCCAATCTAGTTTCAAACCCACTACTCAAATACATTTTTAGACACCCTTTATGTTCTTATACAACATATCACAAAATATCACATAGTTGTTTTGCAACCAAACCCTTAATCTGGTGCATCTATGTTGTCCTAAACCTTTAATTAGGTCACTTTTACAAAGCAAGTACCCTCAAAACTTCCTTCCAACCCCAACAACCTATAGAAAGTCAATTACCAGCCTACAACTCAAAATCCACTACTCTTTGTCAGGAAAAATCCTTCTAACCCTTCCAACCATAAAACCCTCAAAAATGCTTGATTAGAGGAGGGTTTATTGAAAACCCAACATCCACAACTTAACTCAACATGTCAAAACCTTCAACATGCCTTCAAAATTTTCTACCCCCAAGTTTTACAACCTTTTCCAACCTAAAACCATCAAATTTCACCAAAGCTCACTCCACCGAGCCACCCGCCTACAAAAAATCAACCACCAAACACTCAAAATTCAATGGTTTTCAGTCCCACAAAAGCCAAAATGGTCTTAATATGTCTCTCCACTAAAAAAAAGTCACTTCAACATTTTTAGCTTGAACATTTTCAATATCAATTTCAATAATTTCATTCCCAATTTCAATATCATGGTCAACATCTTCAATTCCAATATTTTCACCTTGAACATATTCAATTTCCTCGTCACTTGAAAGACCAAAAGGCTTAGGTTCGCCGATATTTGACATACCTTCTCTTCTCTTCCTATGACTTTCTCTATCTCTTTGTCTATATGCTTCAATTTGTTCTTTTGTAAGCTTTCTCTTACGTTTTTTCTTTCGACGACTGTTGCTCCCCATTATACCTCCAAAAATATGCTAAAAAAATGATTGCTTATGACAAATTTGAGTAGAAGATGCTCCAAAAATTTGATCTTTGTCTCTTCCTATCTGAAATCATGTTTTTGTCGCTTGCAAAAATAATGTAGGGTCTGTTGGGATGCCCAAAACAACCCACTTAAGGTTTTCCTATGGCCCACAAATCCGATATTTGATTTGAAAAACATTTCAAAATGTATAGCAACAGTAAGATTTTGGTGCTACAAATTGGATATTTGATTTTTGCACACATAGACCCAAGAGTAATTAGGAGGTGGAGGGTGGACGAGAGAGAGAGAGAGAGAGAGAGAGAGGAGGGGGAAGGGAGAGGGGAAGATGGGAAGAAGGGGAGAGAGAGGGAGAGAGAGGGAGAGAGAGAGAGAGTTAGGAGGGGGAAGGGAGAGGGGAAGAAGGGGAGAGAGAGGGAGAGATAGAGAGAGAGGGAAAGGGAGAGAGAGAGAATTAGGAGAGAGGAAGGATGTTAGTGTAATTAATATTTAATTACACTTGCATAACTTTACTTAGGTTGAGCTAATTTTAGGTCAACATTAGGGTTGCATACTTTGCCTTTATAAGGAAAATCATCTCATTGTAATATGGAATTCCTGAATAATATCATTTTGCACATTCACATGCAAAGCTCTGCTTTTTTGATGTTTTTTTTTTCTGTGGAAGGTGTTTAGGTTTGCATGTCTGATCTAGGGTTTCTAACATGGTATCAGAGCCTTGACATGCAGCCCCTTCTCAGATTTTGGAGAAAACCATTGCAGATTTCGTTCGGGGTTCCTCGAGGATTTTTTGCCTTGAGCTCATTTATACAGCATTTTGGATCAGATCGGGCTTCACCATTGAATTCAGAGCGCTGGAAAAAGTCAGGTTTGACTTTTATTTTGCAGATTTTGGCCATGATTTGCCAGATTTGTGAGGGTTTCAGTTTTGGTATTTTTTTGCAAGCTCTGGAGGTCGCCGTTTTTTTGAAGCATTTTGAGCAGAAACGGAGGTCACTATTGCGTTCGCAGTGGCCAAAAACCTTAAGATCACTTTTCGTTTCGTCGATTTTGACGAAGTTGATCCGGAAGGCAAAAAAAATTTCCCAGGGAGGCCGTACAGCCTCCCCAGCACGCTTCACGAGGCGCGGTTTTCGAAAAAAAAATCAAAATATGCATTTTTTGGGAAGCTCGTCGGCGCTCACAGTGTTGAAGGTTTCCGCCACCGGGCGGCCACCAGGCGGCCACCGGATCGCCGCCACCCCCGGTGGCTCCCCCTCCATCCGCCGCCGGGTCCGCCCAGCCCCCGGGGCCCTCTGCAGCTCTGCCCCGGTCACATGGAAGACCGGGGGCTACACGCCAGCCCCTGAGGGCTTTTTTTGCAGCAGCGGTCGTATGGGCGACCAGGGGCTCCACCCCAGGCCCCTGTCTGCCAGCCCCTGGTCGCATGCAGGACCAGGGGCCGAGATTTTTTTAGCCCCCTGGGCTGCCTGCAGGTCTTATAGGCCATTCTGGAGCACCTTTGATAAAATCGGGCGTAACTTTTGCGTACGGTGTCCGTTTTTTGCAAACGAGATACTGTTGGAAAGCTGATTCCGGCGCCGATATATTCAACATTTTAGTTTTTCCAGATTTTTCTCCAGATTTATTGTGCAGGTCCTTGAACTCAGATGTTCTGTTTTTCACTTCAGAGGGCATATATTTTGACTCGGTGATCCTTTTTTCACCATTCTTGCGGAATTGGAAAGCTGGTTCAGTCCTCTACACAGATCTGAGGTCTATTTTTATTTTTTGTTTATGCATCTTAGGCATTCTCTCTTTTTGCATTCATCGGGGATTGTAATAAATGAACTGATATAAAGTTCCTTCGGGGGGGTTTCTTGCATAATAATCTTCATCATGTTTTGATGGCAACTCGCATGGGTTGTAATCTGGTTTCTTAGTTTCTTTTTGGCCATATTTTGTCTTAGTTTGACACATACCAGATTCATTTTGGTTCACACTTTAGATTGAGAGCCTATGGTTAGTGATCCGCATCAGATCCATCTCAGTTTGAGGGCCACTAAATTTGTGGTTATTGTTCCCGAGTCTGTATGGTACTTTTTCCCATGGAAGAGTTTCAGTCTTAGTTTTGACATCGGCATCGAGATTCATGGCTTCCAGATTCTGTCATCATCATATCATCTACTGTTGCTTTATGGATTCCAGGGTTGTTCCAGTTTGGTGTTTTCGAGTGTTCCGTGGCATCGGGTCTGCTGTCACATTATTATGATTCCGATATGGTTTCTTGTAGACAGAAGTATCTTTCCTTGCTTGCCAGATTGCGGTTCCAGTGTTACTCCACAGTGTTCTTCCAGTGCTTCTTTGCAACAGTCATCTCATTGTAGGGGGGGTTGTCCCACTGGGTTTTCCTTCTCTACCTCATTATTGCATTTGTACATGGGTACCTGATCAGGCCTTGTTGCCGGGACCCATTCATGCTTTCTTGCATTCATCTTAGTTTTAGGTGCATGCTTATTTTAGTCTCCCTAAGTTGCACTTATGGGGGGGTGTTAGTGTAATTAATATTTAATTACACTTGCATAACTTTACTTAGGTTGAGCTAATTTTAGGTCAACATTAGGGTTGCATACTTTGCCTTTATAAGGAAAATCATCTCATTGTAATATGGAATTCCTGAATAATATCATTTTGCACATTCACATGCAAAGCTCTGCTTTTTTGATGTTTTTTTTTTTAATTATTATTTAGTGGTCTTTCAGAACTAGACAGAAGATGCAGAAGGGGTTTGTTTGTTTTGTTTTGGTGTTTATAGATTCTGGTTTTCTGATGTAGATGACAGAAAGCAAGAAAAAAACACCCCCCCACAATGCAAAAATCCAATCCCCAGTACAAACTGAAAGCCAGAAAACAATAAAAAGCAGTAATTGGAATGAGACAAATCTCTGAGTACCTGAAGAATTTTCTGGTGAAATAAACTGCAGATCTGGAAAGAGCACATAACCACCTTTCTGACGCCTATTCGTTTTCGAAAAACGGAGCAAAATTAGGAGAGATAGAGATAGAGAGAGAGAGAGGGGAAGAGGGGAAGAAGAGAATATTAGGAGAGAGAAGGGAGAGGGAAAGAAGGTGATAGAGAGAGGGAGGGAGGGAGAGAGAGAGTATTAGGAGGGGGGAGGAGGGAAGGAGAGAGAGAGGGGGGGAGGGAGGGAAGAGGGAGAGATAAAGAGAGAGGAGGGGGGAGGGAGAGGCAAGAAGGGGAGAGAGAGGGAGGAAGGAGGGGAAGGAGAGAGAGGAGAGAGAGGGAGGGAAGGAGAGGGGAAGAGAGGAGGGAGAGAGATAGAGGAGGGAAAGGGAGAGAAGAGGGGAGAGGGAGGAGGGAGAGAGAGATAATATTAGGAGGGAGAAAGGATAGGGGAAGACCGGATGAGAGAGAGAGAGAGAGAGAGAGAGAGAGAGAGAGAATTAGGAGGGGAAGGAGAGGGAAGAGGGGAAGAAGGAGAGAGAGAGGGAGGGAGGGAGAGATAGAGAGAGGGAAAGAGAGAGGGAAAGGGAGAGAGAGATAATTAGGAGGGGGAAGGAAGAGGGGAAGGGGGGAGAGAGAGAGAGAATAATTTTAGGAGGGATAAGGGAGAGGGGAAGAGGGGAAGAAGAGAATATTAGGAGGGAGAAGGGAGAGGGGAAGAAAGGGATAGAGAGAGAGAGAGAGGAGGGGGAAGGGAAAGGAGAGGAGGGGAAGAAGGGGGGAGAGAGAAAGAGTTAGGAGGAAGAGGGGAAGAAGGGGGAAGAGAGAGAGAGAGAATATCAGGAGGGAGAAAGTTGAGGGGAAGAGGGGAAAAAGAAAATATTAGGAGGGAGAAGGGAGAGGGGAAGAAGGGGATGTTGGATGTTGTGTTTGTGTTGCTGATATGTGGTTGTCATTGATGTCAACACTATTAGCATTGATGATTCTGAAGGCTGTATATGTCAAGGAAATTGAGAAAATTAGAAATACTATGTTATAGGTAGTATGTGAAGTTGTGAAGATCATAATGGTGAAAAGTGATTTATGTTGATAATTAGAGGTCACACATTAAAGGGTTTCTTGCTGAGCCTGTCTAGTATGTTGTTAGAAAGTTTCAGTGGTACGCATCAAGATTGGAGCGAGTTATAAGTTTATGAGTTCCTACAATTATTTTGTTACTGTAGCAGGTGTTTCTGGAATGTTCAAAGATGTTTCTAGATCGTGCTCTATCACTATGATACATCTGCATTGATTGGTGTACTCATGATCAAAGATTTTCCTTTGTGTGCTCAAATTTTTTATGTTCTTGGTTGACATGATGGTAGTAGCGTGTTGCAGATCCTTATGGATTAATCTTTTATTGTATGGCATGTTCGAGGATGTTGATTTAGGTCTTCATTACTTTTTGACTGACTTAGGTTGGTGTGCATTGAGATTTGTTCATAAATTGGGCTGACAGTTGTAATTTATTCTTTATTTGTGGCAAATAAAGTTGATGTAAATTCATGTAGCAGATATATAAGAGTGACCGTTTCTTCATTTTGAAGTGTGTGTGTTTGGTGTATGCTTGGTGAATGAATATGGAATATGCGAATAAAGATCAGATCATTTGATTTTAGAGCAGAGTGTGAAGAAGATTGAGCAAAGTGTGAAGAAGTGTTTTTGTGCCTAACCGGAACTGTCATCAGGCTTTTGTAGAAGCTAATTTCTCAGTTCAATCTCATCAGATGGATTTAATCTGATTATTTTATGTAAGGTAGTGAGCCTTCCGCTTGAAAAATGAGCTCTAGGCAGTGTGTCTAAATGCATATGCATTCCTTATTCATTTCTTTCATTATACTTCTAACAGAGTATAATCTTGTGGACTAACATCCACCGTGGTTTTTCCCCTAACAGGGTTTCCACATATAAAATTTTTGGTGTTCATGTGTTTTTGATGTGTTGTTGATTTATTCTTTCACTGTTAATTATCAAATTTGAGATTAAAGGTTGTTTAAGGTTGAATAAGTTTAAATTTTGTAACAACTGATTCACTCTTAGTTGTTTATCCTTGTTTTTCCAACAATTGGTATCATAGCAAGTTCCTCTGAAGAAGTTTAACAACTTGAGGTGATCTGAGATGACATCATACAAGAAGTATAGTCCTAGATTCGATGGTACAAATTACTCTTTGTGGAAGATCAGAATGGAGTGTCATTTGAAGTGCATTTGTGAACCCTTTTGGAAGATTACAAAGAACATATATGATATTCCTTAGAATTGTCCTGCTACTATTGATGAGATCAAAGAAGATGAAATCAACGTCAGGGCTATTGAAGCATTATTGAGTGCTTTGACAAATTTAGAGATGACAAATGTGATAGGTCTGAAGACAGCACATGAGATATGGAATAAATTGGAAATATTGTATGAAGGAGATGCTCAAGTGAAGATTGCTAAGCTAACAAGTTTGAAAGGCAAGTGGGAGAACTTGAAGATGAGTGAAGATGATTTTTTTTTTCTTTCATGTAAAAAGTAAATGAACTAGTGATGGGTATTAGATGTGTCGGTGGAGTCATGGATGAAAATGAGATTGTGGCTAAAGTGCTCATATATGTGCCTGCTTCTTACAAAACAAAAGATCATGCTATTGAAGAAATCGGGACAGTAAAAAATGTGACAAGAGACATGTTGATTGGAAAACTAGCTGCCTTTGAGTTGAGTGAATATGGTGAGTCCACCCCAAAAATAGAAACTGCATTTAAAGCTACTGTATCTAGAAAAAGCCAACAAAGATATGATCCGGGAGAAAGTTCCAGAAAAACATTCAAATATGAAGATGAGTTTAGACAGATTGAAGATGAAGAAATAGAGCTAGAAGAGCTGGAAGCATTGATTGTGAAAAGAGAATCCAGAGGACATGGTAAGTACATAGGAAAACTACCTATTAAATGTTTCTCTTGTAGTAAGATAGGTCATTTTACATCAAGGTGTACTTTAAGAGTTTCTAAGTATAAACCTAACAAATCTAGATTTCAAAATAAATGTTATTATGCTGAAGGTGTTACAGATGATGAATCTGATAAAGAAATTGGAAATGAAGATGGATGGGTATTTATTGCTATCAAGGAAAATGGTACGGTGTCCATTGAATCTGCTAATAATCAGAATATTGAGAAAGCTCTTGCAGCCAAAATTGATGAAAAGGATGAATGGGTAATTGATAGCGGATGCTCACATCACATGACTGGTGACAAAAGCAAGTTTCTAAGCTTGGAAAAGTATGATGGTGGTGTTGTAAGATTTGGAGATAACAATGCTGGTATGATTTGTGGCAGAGGCACTATTTCTCTTGGTGGTAAATGTAATACTGATGATGTTCTTTATGTTGAAGGATTGAAGCATAACATATTGAGTGTCAGACATATGGTAGACAAGGGATACAATATTTAGTTCAAAGATGGCAAGTGCAGGATATTGGGAAGCTCTGGAAATGTAATTGCTTCAGGTACAAAGATAAGAGGTAGTATTGTGAATTTTGATAACATTGTCAAAGTAAGCTCCACTCAAGCAGTCACATATCTACCTAAGTTAGTGAAGCCTACTAACACCATATGCAAGGAATATCAGATGGGAAAGCATACAAGAACTTCTTTTCGAAGCAAACAACATCATTCCAATGGTGTATTAGAGTTAGTTCATATTGATCTATGTGGTCCATCTATAATCATAAGTCTACAATGAGAAATTTACTTTATGTTGATCATTGATGATTATTCTAGGATGATATGGGTTGCTTTCTTAAGAGAAAAACATGGAGCTCTAGAAAATTTCAAATGTTTCAAAGCTTTGGCAAAAAATGAGATAGGTTTGAAGGTCAAATGCTTAAGATCAGATAAAGGTGGTGAATTCACTTCCCGAGAGTTCAATACATTTTGTAAAGAGCATGGAATCAAAAGATAGTTCTCTGCTCCCCGGACCCCTCAACAAAATGGAGTTGTTGAAAGAAAGAACAAAACAATTCTATATGTTGCTAAAACTACGATGTTGGAATGTAATTGTTGATGGTGAAAATGACACAAACAACGTTAAACAAAATATTTCTACTCTATTTCTCCTAAAAAAGAAAGACAACATATAGTAGCCTAACTCCCAAGGTCCTGGTAGTTGGTTCTCAACTGTTTGATGTCACTCAATTGGTCCATGCAACTGTAATGTTCAAGGGGACTTTGCTGGTTATAAGGAATACAAGCAACAACAGATTCATCAATCTATACTTAATGGAAAGGGGGTTTCAATAAATAGAAAAAGATAGATCAAGGCATAAATCAATAAAATACGAATAAAATTCTCTAACATCTAGACATATATTTTCAACAACGAATGCTCTTTCAACAGATCAAGAAAACCATAACATGATGCAATTTACAAAACAATCCATACTATTGCATACATTTACAATGCTTAGTTTAACCATCACAATCATTCATCACAATACTTTAAGATTTAAAAGAACAAACTCTCCATTCGTTGCTAATAACATAGATCAACAGACATGTAACAATTCCATCCATAGACAATTTAATGAAATAATCTTTGAAATCTAGTTTCCCCTATTGATTCATATCAAATAAGAAACATTTATGCACAACAAACTCACTGGCATATAGACAGATTATGGTTCATTAACCTCATCCAATAAACTCAATTCCAACATAACACTGTATAAAAAGTGTATCTAAATTCAACTAAACTTAAAAAAAGGTATCCTTTTAAAGCTATGAAATTCTTATCTGCTACTATCAGGTAGCTAATTCTACTTTCATCAGTCGACCCTTACAATATGGAGTTCAAAAATACATATAGGCATGCTAAGCACAAATTTCTCTCAATCAAAATTGAGATCCACTAATCAAGGAATTGGAACCTCCTCAAAAACTTAGACTAGCTGGTCTCCAATTCCAACGTTGATTGCCCTGTGAAATAGGAGAGAAAAAAGGGGGAAGTTATGCGCCTAAAATAGACCAACCTGATGCCCACTCATTCTTGCGTAGTTTGCTCTAGAATGTATTCATCATAACTGGAGAAGACTTGTTGAAGAATATCTACATCCGTTCCATCAATCCAGCTGTCTTCAAATTTAATTCTCTTCAGTTCTGCAGAGGCACACTCCTTCATGTTTTTCAGCTTAGTCAACTCTTTTCTCACAACTTTCATAACTTTCACTTCTTCCTTAACATCCATTAATCTATCTAATAATAGATCTTCTCCATCATCCTCGTTTTGCATAACCTCTTGAAACCTATTGTCCCATTTCTCTTTTAATTGATTTAGAGGCATGCCCTCCTTAACCAGTATATCCACATTAACTAGAATGGCTACAATAGCTTCTAGTTCATCAAGTTGTTCATTCAAATCTTTACTTGCATCTTGGATTTCATTCCTATGCTTGTATATAAAATCAGATCTAAACCGGATTATGCTAAAGGCCTTTTCCAAGAAATCTACATTATCTTTCCTGAGGATTGACTGCTCAAGCAGAGTTGACTTTGGCAATTTATTTATATCTTTTATTTTCTGGACATACCCCCTATATTCCTCCTCCTGTTTTCCCAAGGCTTCAGTGTGGTGGCCCATTTCCTCTATTAGTTCCAATGTTGTCTTATGAATCTCTAAATTGCTTACTAACACCTCACCCACTTCATGGTTAAGTTTATCTGTCCACCTGTCCATCATCCCTGACTTATTCTTCATTTGCACTAGATCATCAACATCTCTTTTGCTGAGTAGAACTGGTGTTTCTAAGGCAGCAACTTGTTGTGGCCTAGGAGTGGAAACATCCCTTAAAAAGGTATGCAGCTGATCCAACTAAGCTTTAAACTCATCCTTTCTTTGTTTGTCTTTCATCATCCTGGACTTGGTGGATGAAGCTACAACATCAATCAGATTCATCTGCTAATTTCTTGTAGGCCTCCCTAAATTGACAGTGCCTAGTTGATAATCAGTGACCTTCATGTCTCTCATATCCTTATCCACTACTGGAATTGCACATTCTGCAATAATCTCTCCTACCTCAGTGAGTGTTGTGGAATGAAGAATTCTAGCCTTCTTCTTGGGTCTCTCCTTTTCTATCTCCTTCATCATATCTTCCCAATTAAGAGGTTGTGGTGGAACTATTTGTTTCTTTTCAAGATCAAGCTTCAACCAAGTAGGAGCACTAGGAGTGGTAGCCATTACTGTAGAAGAAGAGGAAATAGTTGTAGAAGATAGTGGCTGTAATAAATTAACCTTAGATTGAGAATCAACCTCCTGTACATTTTGTTGTTCTTTTTCTGCATTCTCTTTTGCAAGCTTCTCAGCCTCTTCCCTATTTTTCTGCTTCAGTAACCTTTTATCTTCTTGCTCCTTCTTCAATCGTTCTTCCTCCAACTTCTTCTCTTCAAGCAGTTTGTCTCTTTCACTTTCCAAGTTCTTGAGCTTATCCCACACTTCCTTCTCCTTTTGTTATTACTTAACCAACTCTTCAACATCCTTACTTTTCTACAAGCGTTCTTCTTCCTCTCTTTTCTTATAGGCCTCTTCAATCATTTTAAACTTAGTCTCAAGGGCCTCTCTTTCTCTTCTCTATTTGGACTTCTCTTCTTCCAACTCATGTATCTTTTGCACCATCTCTAATCTGTCATTTTCCTCCTTTGTCTTGAGCTCATGCTCCTTTTGCTGCTACTACTTAATCAATTCATCAACTTTCTTCTTGGCCTCCAACTACTGTTGTTGGAGTATTGCATCAGCTTGAGCCTTTGCATCTATTTCTTTTTGTTTTGCCATAGCTTCAGCATGCGCCTTTGCATCTAAGGCTTTCTTAGCTTCTTCAAATAATTCCCACTAATCCTCTTCTGTCAACACATGCTTAGTTTCATCCAAAGGCATCTCCTCTTGTGTTTCCTTATCTGACAAAGCATCATCAGAGTCTGTTTCTATGTCATGAATCTCCATCTCTGCTTCCTTTCCCTTTAAAGTCTCAGCTTCTTCTCGGTGAGTCCCCTTAGACATTTCTCCACTTTGTTGCTCTGTAGAAGGGAGTTGAGATGGCGACTCACCACAACTGATGCTGAAGCCACAGGTCCTGTTGGGATTTCCTCTTCATGTGTTTTAGGGAAATCTTGAGCCAGAGCTTCAAGTTCAAATTCCTCTATGTCCAAAGGGAAGAATTCCAAGGGCACCTTTGGAGGCATCTTCCTCTTCGTCCTCCTATACCCTTGTGTGGTACTTGTACCTTTTATTTTCTTGGAGGTTTGACCCCCAGGCTCCTTGGTTCTCAATACAACCCATTGGATACTTCTATCCAACACTGGTCTTGCTATTTGCTTAATATCAATTGTCTCCTTTGCATCCCAATCTATATGATCTAAGTTCTTGGTACCTACATCTTGTGCTTCATATACAAGATCCAAAACTACACCATCATTTGATAGTGTTTCAGGAATGTCTACCTTAACTTCATATTCCACCATGAGTGGGATAGGCAACCTTTCATAGTTCCTCTTCCTCAAATCATATTCATCCTGAAGATCACTCCAGAAGTCCTCCAACAGTTTGAAATGTTTATGAAAGACTGAAGCAAGCAAAGCATTCATATTTTTCTTCGGATCAAAATGCTTCCTAGCATTACATATAGGCCCAATTTCAGATGCATTAACTCATTACAAACAACCTTATCTCCCACAAGGTGTGGGTAGTTGTATTCACCCAACTGCATGGGGAACTTGTGACAACCTGTTTTATGCTTTATTCCAAATTTAGCATTGACCCCCAAAGCTTGGTAAACAAACTCCATTAAGACCATTATGTTGCTGCAACATCTAGGGAGCAAGTGAGGATGACCTTCAAACCCAACCAACTTGAAATAAGTAAATTTGGGATATTGAATAAACCAATAACCCCACTCTGTAATAAACGCCATGGCCTCCTGGCTCAGTCTATACACTGCATCTCCATTAAGTTGGTTAATAACAACATACAAAAATGCATCATTAACTCTTCTAGAATGTAGTTTAGAGATTTGCAAGGACAACTGGTCATAGTGGTTCCATACTTTCTTCTACCCATCAGCTTCTCCCAACACTCCCACTTTGTTTAACCCTGGAAAAATGCCTCTCCTTGCTGCAGCATAAATGACATAAGAGGTCATAAAGAAGTTCTTAGTTTCCCTCACTCTCACCATCTGATTGTGTATGATTTTCAACACAATCATGGGCTAATCAAACTGTTGCCTACCATCCAAGATTATTTGAATGAATGGAAACATCCATTCCTTAAAGTGAAAATCATCTCTCTTTCCAAAGACTCTGGATAACATCATTATTATATCCCCAACCTCTTTGTAGAACTCTGCCCTTTTAGGCTGATCTGGGAGCTTTGTTAGAGACTTCTTCTTAGTTCTTAACCATTTCTTATTCAAATGAGCCTTGTTGGTCTCCTTATGATTGCTATATATCTCCAAAGCCTCCGCCTCATTAAGTTGTCCAAGATTCTTTGGATTAGGGACACTGAATATAAACTGGAACATTTGGGGAGTCAAATTTATGATAACGTTGCCTTGTGAATCCACACATTGTCTAGTAGCTAGATTATAAGCTCTAACTGTTGTCATTATTAGTTCAGGACATTGGATTGATAAAGGAAAAATAGTAATATGAGCCAAGCCAGACTCAACTATCCTTTGAGCTCTCCCTGTCACCTCCTCAAAAAATGTCTTAGAGTACAACTCCTCATAATTGAACGGACCCAGATTTGTATCAGTTATGTCTACCCAATCAGACTCCACCTTGCTAGCAGTGACAATAGGACCTCGATGATTATACCTCAAGGTATAAGGGAGTTGTTCAGGTTTAACCTTTTTAGGCTTAGCTTCTGCCTTTGAAGTTTCTGCAGGCTAACTCCTCTGAGAAGCCTCACCCGATGCTCCTCACATCCTTTAGTTTCCTGCAATAAAAACCCCAGATTAGATCTATAAGAAGTATAACAAAAACATGGTTAGAGATCCTACCCTTCATACACATCGGAGGCAGAACCAGGCATAAAACATCCCTAAAAAGTCTCCTTTTAAAACACTGTTAGGGTCGGGACTGGAATGAGCATTGAGCTTGCAATAAACCATATGGCGGGATCAAAGTCGGAGTCAGCATGGTAATCAAAATCGGGATTGGAATGAACACTGATTTGGTAAAATGAAGAAATTTCAAACTCATATCCCGGCCCGCCTCCAATTCCGATTGAATTGAACAACCCTTTGATAAAACATCACTCACCGAAAGCGGGACTGGAGACGGAGTCGATCATTCATTACAAATCATGTTCTGAGAAGAAAATCAATCTCAGCTTCGACCCTGGTTTAAACAACCATGACGTCATTTTAGGAATTTCAAATAAAATAATGAATGACTTCATATCTTGAAAATGAGGTAACCCGACAAAATACAGGGGCTTTAAAATGACAGCCCGAAACCATCCTCATATGATCGAGAGGAAAATACAGTAATTAGGGCATCATTTTCTAATTTAAATAGAGACGCGCAAAAAAAAAGCAAACCCTAGCTTATAAACCCTTTGACTCAAATTAATTAGGGTACAAAATTAACCCTATTCGAAACTAATCAAATCGATACATAGAAGGATTGACAAGCAAAATCGTAAATTAAATAACCTTATAAACATAATGTAGTAGATGATCCATACCTTCAAAAAACCTAGGGCATCACGGTACGGTCACGACTAAAACGTGAAAATGACCATGGCAAAACAAACAAATGAGAAAATCCAAACATTAAAATAAAAGACGAAACAAAAACAAGAAAAATAAAACAGAACAAAAGAAAAGATGGGCTAAACAAGCAACAAGGATTCAAACGAAAACCAAGAGCCACGAATCCATGCGAATAACAAGCGATTAAATAGAACAAGATGAAAAACAAATGAAACGAAGAACAAAAACCCTACCTCCAAACGCAATCCAATAGGCTAGTCCTTTGATGTGAATCCGTGCGCAAATAGCTCACTTTCGATTGAATCACGCGCTCAAATGCTCCACCGTAGCTCTAGTTCATCCTTAATCTTTAAACAGTGATGTTAACATCTAGTTAATCCTTAATTAAGGTTAAAAATCCAGCTTCCTACATGTCAGACGCCTGTAATTAATGCCATAAATGCGGCAGATCAGAGTCAGAACCACAGAGGGAACTTTCACAAGACTATCATGCGACCAAAGTAAAGTCAGACAACAAAACAAAATGGCGGGATCAGAATGGGAATGGAAGTCGATTTAGACACTTTTTCCAAGTTTCGAGTTTGGGTCTGGTTCCGGTTCCGCCAACAAAGAAGAAAAGGAAAGAAAGAACCAAAAATAAAAACACCAAGACCGAAACAAGAAAACCCATCACTGATCTTAAGTCCAAACAAACAAACCAAAAGGCGAAGGCGGAATGGAAACAAATTTAAGACTATGAATAAACTTCAGACTTAACATCCATTCCGGCTTCAGCTCCGACAAAGACAAACCTAAGAGACCAACAAAAAGACAATCGGGATCGAGATCGGAATGGAATCCTCAAAACAAGTGTCAAACCTGATTTTGTTCCGGTTCCAATTCCGACAGAACAAACAAAAAGAGAAAAACAAAGTGTTGGAAGAAAGAATAACTCCAAACTTTGTTGAAAAACAACCAAGGACAAAAACATAAAAAAGGGGGACCCATTTTGACCAAGGCAAAAAGATGGGGTGGTTATGCAAGGCATAACAGTAATGTTCCTCATATCTACTGGAGAGAAGTTGTAAGCACTGTTGTATACACTATCAACCGGGTAAATGTTAATGGTAATTCTAGTAAGACTCCTTTTGAACTATGGTTTGGTTATAAGTCTACTATTAAGTATTTCAAAATCTTTGGAAGTAGATTTTATATTAAGAGTGATGAAGATATTGGCAAGTTTGATGCTAGAAGTGATGAAGGAATCTTTCTGGGTTACTCTACTAAGAGCAAGGCATACCGGTGCTACAATAGAAGATTGAAGAAAGTGGTTGAAAGTGAAAATGTCAAAGTTGATGAAGACAATGTTAGATCATCCAAATACTATGGATATGATTCAGATGACCAACAAGATAGTATTGATAATGGAAAGAGTGCGCTGACACAAAATCCAATTCAAATTGTTTCAATGAATCAAGAGAATCATGAAGAAGAAGCTAGTGAAAATGCAAAAGAAAGAACAAAAGAACTAGAAGTTAGAGAGAATCCAAAAGTTCCAAGGTATGTAAAGCTAAATCACTCTGAGAATCAGATTATAGGAGACAAGAACAAAGGTGTGTAGACTAGAAGAAGAATTGCAGAAGAATATTGCTTGATTTCCAAGACTGAGTCTAGTAATGTCAATGAAGCATGTAAAGATGAATATTGGATGGAAGAAATGAAGGAAGAACTGATGCAGATAGAGAAAAATGATACATGGACTCTTGTTCCCAGACCTCAAGATAAAAATGTGATTGGAACCAAATGGGTCTTTCAGAATAAGTTGAATGAGCAAGGTGAAGTGGTTAGAAACAAAGCAAGATTGGTATGTAAAGGATACTCACAGATGGAAGGTATTGATTTTGAAGAAACCTTTGCCCCTATAGCTAGAATTGAATTTGTAAGGTTATTTATTGCTTATGCTACTTTCAAGAATTACAAAGTCTATCAAATGGATGTAAAGTCAACATTCCTAAATGGTGAATTAGAAGAAGAAGTTTATGTTGAGCAACTAGATGGATTTCAACTAACTGATGAAAAAGACATGGTTTTCTGATTGAAGAAAGCACTATATGGACTCAAACAAGCCCCTAGATCATGGTATGATAGATTGGATAAATACTTGTTGAATCTTGGATTCAATAAAGGTACTGCCGACAACAATCTATATTTCAAGATGGATCAGGATAAGTTGATTATTGAATTTTTGTTGATGACATTATTTTTAAAGATGATGATGACTTATGCATGAAATTTGTTGATGAAATGAAAAGTGAATTTGAGATGTCAATGATAGGAGAGCTGAAATTATTTTTAGGATTGCAAATAACTCAGTTAAATGATGGAATTTTCATATCTCAATCCAAATATGTAAAAGAGTTACTAAAAAAGCTAGGCATGAAAGACTCAAAACCAGTTGGTACACCCATGGTAACCGGATGCAAGTTAACATAGAATGATTATTCTCCTAAGGCTAATCAAACAAGGTATAGGTCAATGATTGGTGGATTGCTATATTTGACTCAGACCAGACCAGACATTATGAATGTTATGTGCATGGTTTCTAGATATCAAGTTGATCCAAAGGAATCACATGTGACTATTATAAAGAGAATTTTCAGATACCTGAAAGGAACAGTTGATTTTGGTCTTTGGTATCCTAAGGATGATGATCTTACTTTGAATGCCCTTATAGATGCATATTGGGCAAGAGATGTAGATGATAGAAAAATTACAAGTGGTGGTGCATTCCTTCTAGGGAAGAAGTTGGTGTCTTGGCTAAGTAAAGAGCATAATTCCATCTCCTTATGTACTGCTGAGATAAAATATATTACTTCTGCAAACAATTGCACTCAAGTATTATGGATGAAACAAATCTTGAGAGATATCAGAATTGGGTATAATGAGCCTATTGATATATTCTGTAATAATTCAAGTGCCATAAAAATTTCCAAAAATTCGGTGTTACATTCAAAGACAAAACATATATCCATCAAGTATCACTTTTTGAGAGACAAAGTGAGTGATAAAGAAGTCAGATTGGAATATGTGCCCACTAAGGAACAAATTGCAAATATATTTACTAAATCATTGCCTAAGGATACTTTTGAGTATCTCAGAGGCAAGTTAGGGGTAATTTTCCCTCCTAATTTGAACTAAGATGCAAGTCTTTGCATCAATCTGTGCACTTATAGTGAGATTTTATTTTGGATTGATGTTGTGGTGGCTGCTACTCAAGGGGAGTAGTCAGATGATTCAGATGATATGTGGTTTAGAGCTTGAATACCTTTTCCATTAATGTCAAAGGGGGAGAAGTGTAATGTGAAAGACCTTGTACAATATAAGGGGGAGAAGTGTAGAACAAAACAAGAGAAGAGTAATGTGTAAAGAGTTAGTTGTGTTGATGGTATTTTTCACATCATATGTTGCCATCAATGCCAAAGGGGGAGATTGTTGGATGTTGTGTTTGTGTTGCTGATATGTGGTTGTCATTGATGTCAACACTATTAGCATTGATGATTCTGAAGGTTGTATATGTCGAGGAAATTGAGAAAATTAGAAATAATATGTTATAGGCAGTTTGTGAAGCTATGAAGATTAGAATGGTGAAAAGTTGTTTACGTTGATAATGAGAGGTCACACATTAAAGGGTTTTTTGTTGAGCCTGTCTAGAAGTTTCAGTGGTACGCATCAAGATTGGAGCGAGTTATAAGTTTTTGAGTTCCTACATTTATTTTGTTACTGTAGCAGGTGTCTCTAGAAGAAGAAAATGCAATTATGATAAATTGAGTTATTGCGTATGCCACTATAATGTTCAAATATGTTTCTAGATCATGCTCTATCACTGTGGTACGTCCGTGTTGATCAGTGTGCTTGTGATCAAATATTTTCCTTTGTGTGCTCAAAGTTTTTATGTTCTTGGCCGACATGATGGTAGTAGCGTGTTGCTGATCCTTGTGAATTAATATTTTATTGTTTGGCATGTTCAAGGATGTTGATTTAGCTCATCATTACTTTGTGACTAACTTAGGTTGGTGTGCATTGAGATTTGTTCATAAATTGGGCCGACAATTGTAATTTATTCTTTATTTGTGGCTGATAGAGTTGTTGATGCAAATTCATGTAGTGGATATATAAGAGCGATTGTTTCTTCATTTCAAAGTGTGTGTGTGTGGTGTATGCTTGGTGAATGAATACAAAATGTGTGAATAAAGATCAAATCATTTGATTTCAGAGTAGAGTGTGAAGAAGATTGAGCGAAGTGTGAAGAAGTGTTTTTGTGCCTATTCATAACTGTCATTAGGCTTTCATAGAAGCTAATTTCTCAGTTCAATCTCATCAGATGGATTTAATCTGATTATTTTATGTAAGGCAGTGAGCCTTCCCCTTGAACAGCGAGCTTTAGGCAATGTGTCTAAATGCATGTGCATTCCTTATTCATTTCTTTCATTATACTTCTAATAGGGTATAATCTTGTGGACTAACATCCACCATGATTTTTCCCCTAACAGGGTTTCCACGTATAAAAATCTTGGTGTTCATGTGTCTCTGATGTGTTGTTGATTTATGCTTTCACTGCTAATTATCAGATTTGATATTAAAGGTTGTTTAAGGTTGAATAAATTTAAATTTTGTAAAAACTGATTCACCCCCCCTCTCAGTTTTCTATCCTTGTTTTTTCCAATAGGGGATAAAGAGAGAGAGGGGGAGAGAGAGAATTAGGAGGGGGGAGGGAGAGGGGAAGAGGGGGGGAAGAGGAGAGAGAGAGAATTAGGAGGGGGAGGGAGAGGGGAAGAAGGGGAGAGAGAGAGAGAGTATTAGGAGGGAGAAGGGAGAGGGGAAGAGGGGAAGAAGGGGAGAGAGAGGGAGATAGAGAGAGATCTATAAAGAGGGAAAGGGGGAGAGAGAGAATTAGGAGGGGGAAGAAAGAGGGGAAGGAGAGAGAGAGAGAGAGGAGGGAGAAGGGAGAGGGGAAGAAGGAGAGAGAGAGAGGAGGGGAGAGATAGAAGGGAAGAGGGGAAGAAGGGTCTGAGAGAGGGAGAGAGAATTGGGAGGGGGAAGGAAGATGGAGAGAGAGACATAGAGAGAGAGAGAGGGAGAGGGAGAGAGGGAAAGGGAGAGGGAGGGAGATAGAGAGGGAAATAGATAATATTTAAATATTTTATATATTAGTAATATTAATTAGTTATGTAATATTTTGTATATTAACTTTATATAT
>CM021103.1:569033904-569201625 GCA_007115665.2 Sequoiadendron giganteum | reverse complement strand
TTGAGGGTTGACGGATTAAGAGGGTATAGAGTTTGAGGGATTAGGGTTTAAGGGTTGAGGGTTGAGGGGTGCCTGTCCTCGCCCTATATCCTCAACCCTAATCTCAACCCTCTCTCTTCTCCTCTCCCCTCTCCCTCTCCACTCTCTCCCTCTCTCCCTCCCGCTCTCCCCTCCTGTCTACCTCCCCTCTACCCTCCCACTCTCCCATCTCTCACCTCCTCTCTCCCATCTCCCACTCTCCCTTCTCCTCTCCTCTCTCTTTCTTATCTCCCTTCTCCACTCTCCCACTCTGTCCCTCCTCTCTTTCTCCCCTCTTCACCCCTCTCTCCCTCCTTCTCTCCCACTCTCTCCCACATGCTTTCTCCCATCTCCCTCGTCCCTCCCTCTCTTTCTCCCCTCTCCCCCTCTCCTCCTCTATCTCCCCTCTCTCCCCACTCTCTTTCTCCCCACTCTCCTTCTCCCACTCTCCTGCCTCTCTCCCACTCTCCACTCTCTACTTTCTCCCCTCTCCCCTCTCTCCTCCCTCTCCATCTCCCTCTCCTTCTCCCACCTTCTCCCCACTTCTCTCTTTATCCACTCTCCCTTCTCCCCTCCTCTCTCTCCTCCTCTCTTTCTCCACTCTCACCCACTCTGTCTCCCACTCTCCCACACTCTCTTTCTCACACTCTCCCCTTCTCCCACTCTCTCCCACACTATCTTTCTCCCACTCTCCCCTTCTCCAACTCTCCCACTATCTCCCTCCCTCTCTTTCTCCCACTATCTGTTTCTCACCCTCTCCCTCTCCCTCCCTCTCTCCCTCTTTCTCTCCCACTCCCTCTCCCTCCCTCTCACCCTATTTCTCTCCCACTCTCTCTTTCTCCCCCTCTCCCTCTCCCTCCCTCTCTCCCTCACACACACACGCTCACCTCTATCTCCTCTACTATAAGGGTGCAGGGGACAGATATAGAATTAGGATAGAGGGTATAGACAAAGAGGGAGAAACTAAATATATTAAGAAAACCATATTTCACATAATGTGAACGCGTGTTTCACTCCACTAAAAACGGTAAAAAATTCTGTATACTTGTGATTTCAAGGCCCACAGTTTGCATATTCCCCTGGTTTTGCACGTGCTCTGACAAAAAGTTACTTTTTGATGATGTTGTGAAGTGTGCAAGCATGTTTTTCACATTCCATCACCTTTTCCATGATCTTTCTACCACCTTTGCATGAAATAGCAGATTTTCGACGTTGAAAGACATATAATATCAATTGAAGTTTGAATTCCATTGAAAACTGATATACAATTGAAGTTTGGAGGGGAACAAGCTTTTGAAGTCAAATTGTTGTGGAGTTTGAAGAAAGAAGAAGTTAAGGCTACATAATTGGGTTGAACTCCTCCATTTGAAAGTCTGGTTTTTTAGGTATGTGAAGTCTTTACACATTTTCTTTCATTCTATTATGGATTTCTTTCATTTTTGTTTGTCATTATAACCTTACATTGTCATTGTAACTATATTTCCCTTCACAACACATTTGATTCATATATGCAAATTAGCAATAAGAGTTCCCAATTCCTTAAGGACCTTCAAAACACCTTGAAAATCTTGAAAATAACTGATTACAACCAACTAGATTCCTCAAAAAAAAACCAATGATTATGTCATTCACAACTTGTCTTAAATCTTCCATAATGGCACCATTGTTTACAAACACAAACTATAATTCTTAAGGCACAACCAAACCATTATTTTATTAAGAAATATTTGTTTGAGTTAGTAAAACAAAAATGAAACCTTTCAGAAGTCTACCCTTACACACAAACTTAGTTCCTTTGTTCACTGTCCACATTACTAGTAGCCAAGCATCTGCAAACTGTCACATGTATCTCCCTAACCATGCACACACTTCAGACTATGATACTCATTTTTTATGCAGAGTTAGAGGACCCAAAACCATTCAAGATGTCAACTTGCCTTCAAGAGGCATCTAAAATGATTAAAAAGGCCTAATGTACCAATCCCAACACTCTTCCAAGTTGGACAACAAACAAAAACACTATTTCCCACTTTTCACCCTTGGGATCTAGTAGTACTGCAAAACCAGTTTTGGGCCCTTAACTCTAAAACACCAGGAAAATAAAAGAATGATTCTAGCACCCATTTCAGAGTTGCAAGACATACCTTAACCCATCACATGACTCCTTTGGGACAACTTTAAGAAAACTAACCTTTTCACTATTTTAGGCCTCCAAGTATGCCAATTTTACAAAGGAACTACCCTTAGATCCTCACAACAGACTTCCAAACCCAAAAACAGTATTTAAGTAGGTCTCAAAACAAGATATTTTCTAGCTCTTAGGACCTTACCCACTCAACTAGGCTTCCAATACAAAAACCCCCATTTTTCAATGCAAAGAGGGAGGGTTTATAGAAACTCCTATACCCGGGCCTTCCCAAACCATTCCAAATAATCAAAAATCTTCAAAATACCCTAAACAAGGTCAAAATTTCATTACATAGACAACTCCTTCAACACTTTTTCAAAATCACTCCTTGGTTCCTCAAATTCTCATGGAAAAGTGTTTGTTTTAGCCTAAGAACCCCATCCTATTGTCATTAGTTTCATTCAAAGGCATGTTAAACAATAAAATACCCTACTCTAACAATGTACATGCCATCCCACCGAGAAAAAATTCATAACAGTAGGTGGGATGGTCATTTCCTAATTAAATCCTACTCAAACCCTTGACTGGCTTGAAATTAGCAGTTTCACAAAATTGTCAATTGCTCCCTTCAAACGTACTGTTAAGCCCTGAAAATTGATGCATTAGAGAGTTAAGACATGTGCCTACAATATTCTATTATTTTTGTATCAAGGGGAGGCTGTACAAATCCGTACAAGTGCAGGAATATGCAAAAAAACCAATGAAGTTTTGGAAAACAACATTTTTATCATAAAAATGGATTTCAAAATGAACAATATTCCTCCCTTTGAGCCAATGGAGGTTGTTTAAACCTTTTGCAATGACAACCAACCACCTTTGAAAGCATATAAAAACTTTTTCTATGCTTCCATAGTTTGTACACATTTGTCTATGGTAGGTTAACTTTTGTACACGATGATCGTAAGTATTATTTAAATGAATCCTTCAATGACATGTATTTTTCAATTAACTTGAATGGATACATTTTTTAGGAACTAATATTCATCTCATTACCATGGTATAGATAAAATTATCCGCCATGCCGAATAAAAAGACAAAGAGGAAACTAACAGACGAAGAGAACGAAACCTTCAAAGAAAATGAGAGAGTTCGAGTGGCGGCATATCGTGAAAAGAAGAAATTGGAAACAATTGATGAAAACAACCTGATTGTAGAGGAACCTCAACCATCAAAAAGAGAACGGGAATTGGCAGCACAAGAGGCACAAATGTGAAAGCATCATCGTAAGACCGATTCAGATACCGTAGTTGGAGAGACACCCTCAATGACAAGCGAATATGAAGGGACACCATTGAGCACAAGCGAATATGGAGGGACACCATCTAGCACAAGTGAATATGTACAGACACCACCTACTGCAAGTGAATATGGAGGGACACCATGTACCCCAAGTGAATATTGTTGGACACCATCCAACACATCTCAAGTTGAAAGTACATCATCACTCGGAATTGATGAAGAAGGTATGCCATCATCCCCATGTGAACCTCAAGGTATGTCTTCTTCTCCACCCTCGATCGAAGGTACGCAATCTAGCCCCTCAATTAAATATTGATGAAATTCCTAATGTTGAGATGTATGTACCTAGGAGAACACCGCCTAGAATTTTGTGTAGAAATCCAAAGTATTTGATTAATATTGATGATGAGATTTTGCAGCACATGGAAGGTAATATTTCAACACGCACTTGAAGAAGATATGCTGATAAGATTTGGGAACGATTCTTTGAAAGGATAAATGAGACTACAAGATGTCAACTATTTGTTGAAATGATGCGGGGTGTAAAGTATAGGAATATCATGAAGCCTCATGGGTTGAGAACATCGAATGCATCGAGTGAAGACACTATTGTGAAGAATCTAATGGATGCTTATGAGAGTGTGGGTAAGACCTCACGCTCAAAGGATAGTAATGTCACCCGACGTGTCATTACATCGACTTTGGTAAGTTTTCAAACAAAGAGAGCTCGTCTACTTAAAAATACTAGTGAACAAACAGGAATTAGTAGAAAAACTTTATCAAGAGCCATTCAAAGGCGGAAAAGAATTGAGGGCAATGATTCAAATGAATTAGGGGCATTTTCAGGGAGACTGTCACGAAAAGATAAAGAAGTTGTCAAAGCCTTGAGAACACTAATTGAAGAGTATTGGAAGAATAGCACAAGGCCATCTTTGAATCAAAGGGATGTGGTAAGAAGGAGAATTGGTATTCGGAATCGTGAGCCACATCTAAAGCATTTTTTGGATATGACTCAAACCCAATTTTTTCAAAAATTTGAAAATATTTATAATCAAATTAGTATTTCTCAAAGATTTTTTGAAATGCTTAAACCTTTTTATGTCAAGATAAATCACACATGCACTACTTGTTGTTGTAGACTACATATTGAATTTTCTAACCATTATGATGTTTATCGTTCTATATGTTTAGATTTGCATACTAACGATGTTTTGCAGGATTGTGGCATACAAGCCCCACCAAAATCTTCAAGAGAGTTCTTAACAAAAAAATTATGTGAAATATAGGATGGCCAGATATTCTATTGGATAGCATGCTTGGATGGTTCATGTGATTATTGCGGTGGCTTCCAACGTATGCCAGTATGTCAACATATGGAAAGCATAGATGAGGTGGGACAAAAACTAGTAGAGTTCGAGAAGTATAAAACAGTGGCATATGCTACAAAAGATGGGTCTCAAGAAAAAAGGTGTGAGTTGGTTGTTGAGAAGATTCTAGTGTACCAATTTATGACCACATTTTGTGACAATATAATATCTGAGTATGCAATCCATACCCATAGAGCCCGATGGTTGGACATGCAATTCAAGCTATGCAAGGAAACCTTTCCAGGTGGAAGCATAGTATCCATGGTTGACTTTACGGAGAACTACACTATATAGCCACAACATGAGGTGCAGTCACAGTATTAAAACTCCACACAAGTTTTGATATTTGTGCACATAGCATTCATTCATGCATTTGATAGTACAGATGAGCAAAGGAAAGTATTGAGGGAGTACCACTTTTACATTAGTGATGATTGCAACGCATTCTCCAAAGTTCGTGTAAGGTTGCTTCCAGATGTTCTACAGTGGTTTGGCTCAGAGGGGCTAGGAATACGATCGACATATAATATGGTCTAATAACTGTGCAGCACAGTTCAAGAACTCACACATGTTCTACTGGTTGTGTAGGATGCATGTCATTATAGGTATTCAACATATGTGGAACTTTTGTGAGGCCGGACATGGAAAGGGGGAGCATGATGGTGCAGGAGCATGCGTGAAAAAAGCATTAGCATGAGAAGAGTTAAAGTATACAGACAGTGCAACGTTGACAGATGTAAAATCAATCGGCGAGTGGTGTAATGCTTTGATGGGTCCAGGTAATGAAGGTACATCTTCAGTTTGTATATTTTTTTGGTTGATGGATGATACTAACATTGCACCATATGAAGACTGTTGTACACTAACAGGATCGAGTGAGGTACACTCTTTCCTTAGCTCAAATGCAGGTTCATCGAGTGTCGATACATGAAAGATGGCATACTTTTTTTCTTCATGTATAATGCAATCCTAGAATGATTGTGAGTCAAGGGAGTGGGTTGATAAATGGTTCATAAGTTATCTTAGCCCACTTCACACGTATATCCCTCCGATGGCATTGGAACTGACACAGATGGAAGCATCGGTCGACTTTGACCCTGTATCAGATCTAGTTCAACCAAGTGATATATCTACTTGCTTAGTTATTGAAATTCCATATCATTATCTTACTTTGTATTGTATTCGTAATGTTGATAAATTTCAAGATATTTTATGCACATATCAATGTAGGGCATGTTTATGTAGTTATTGCAGATGAAGACAATGAAGAGGGAACAAACTATTATTGTGTTGTTGTGTTGAGGCCAAAAATAAATTGGAGGCCCCATTTATAGATGGAGAAAACATTGAATACCCTACAGGCTCAATTGTGGTTACTGGAACATGGCTTAGAAGGTACCCACATTCAAGTGTTAAACATTAGCTATTTCAAGACTTTGGCATGCATCGTAAGATTCTTCATTACTTGAACCTTGTCGTGACATCCAATGTTCATTTGACCAAATATGGGGGTAGACCTTTGAACAAGACCTTGTGGAAGGTCTGTGATTCTGACCATGAGGCTATACTTAACACAATAAAGAGTAGAGTAGACCCAGACGGTTCGTTGGATTAATTTGTAAGTATATGCATATTGGTTCTTATTAATTTATACTTGTATGCACATTAATTTATTTGATGCCAATGCTATCATCTTCTTTTATAGTGATTGGTGTCCCCTTGCAAAAAATGCAGATATATGAGCCATCCAAGAGAATGTCAACCAGAAAAGCAATGCAACATCCTTATTTTGATGATCTTGACAAATCTCAATCAAGATTTTAAGCCATTAGAAAAGTGTGTGCAAAGCTTGGTGAGGGAATTTCAAGTTATTCATTTGAAATTAACCTTATCATGAGCAGCTATGATGTAGACATTATAAGAGCATCTGAAATTTCAACTTACTCTATTCATGAAAGGTGTTGTGCGCAATAGGTATGTTGGAATTCCCAGTGAAGATGTATGACCAGGAGTGACTAAGTTGTGAAACCTGCATGCCTATCTGTAAGTGCCTTCCATCTATTTTTATTTCATTTCCATTTTGGATGCTCTTTCTTTTTCTCTTTTACTTTACATATTTGTAAGTAAACTACTAAAAATTGATTGATCTCTCGTTGCAAAAAATGTTGATTTAAGAGCCATCAAAGAGAATCTCAGCCAAAAAAGCAATGCAACATCCTTATTTTGATGATCTTGACAAATCTCAATTTTGATTTCAAGCCATTATAAAAGAGCATGTGAAGCTTAGCGAGGGAATGTTAAGTTACTCAATTGAAGTTAACCTTATAATGAGCACCTATGATGTAGACATTTAAAGAGAATCTCGAATATATGAGTGACATTGTAAAATATCTATGAGAATGAAGTGCTTGAGGAATTGTAATAAGATTTACTTACATAATGACAAACTCTCAGATCCGCAATTGTAATAAGATTTACTTACATAATGACAAACTCTCAGATCCGCAATTGTAATAAGATTTACTTACATAATGACAAACTCTGAGGCATTGTAATAAGATTTTCTTACATAATGCATTGTTGGAGCAGCAATTATCATGTATCCAAACCCTCAGATCCGCAATTTATCTCTAAACAAACTCACTCCACCATGTCAAACCAAAACCCTTATTTTATGAAGTATTTTATCAAACCCTAGGGTGAAACCTCATTTTTCATACCCTTTTCCATCAAAATCTATAGGGGCGGCAACATAAACCCCATAAAACTTATTCCCTTTCACTTAGAAATTTCTTGTCTGATCCTACAGGATTGCGTTGGGCCCCTCTAGAAAAATATCTCTCGGTTTTGCTTATCTCGAAGTGGTTTTCTCGTGGCGGCGAATTTTCACTTGATAGAAAAAGTGTCAAAATCAAGTTGTGCAAAGTTGCAAAGTGGTGCAACTTTTGTTCTGCAACTTATGTGACAGAGCAGACTGTTCCAACACATCCAAATAGGTATTTTTATGCTAGGCATGCTCTCTTTCACACTGAAACACGTGAAATCACTCTGAGCTATGTTCCACCGGATCGATCCCTTAAGGGTCCAAAGTGCAAAATGGCTAAAAACTTCAACATGCTATTACTTGGATACCGTGACACTTAGAAACTTCTTGTCTAATCTTACAAAATAGCGTTGGGCCCCTCTAGAAAAACCTCTCTTGGTTTTGGCTATCTCAGAGTGGTTTTCCCGTGGCAGCGGATTTTCACTTGATGGAAAAAGTGTCAAATTCAAGTTGTGCAAAGTTGCAAAGTGGTGCAACTTCACTCTGCAACTCGTGTGACCAAACTAATAGCTCCAATGCATCTGAATAGGTATTTTTATGCTAGGCATGGAATTTTTTTTGCACTGAAACACGCGGAATCGCTCCGAGCTACGTTCCACCGGATCAATCCCTTAAGGGTCCAAAGTGCAAAATGGCTGCAAACTTCATAATGTTATTACTCGGATACTGTGATGCTTATAAACTTCTCGTCTAATCCTACAGGATCATGTTGGGCCCCTCTACAAAAACCTCTCCCGGTTTTCACTATCTCAGAGTGATTTTCTCATGGCAGCAGATTTTCACTTGATGGAAAAAGCATCAAATGCAAGCAGTGCAAAGTTGCAAAGTGGTGCAACTTTTGTTCTGCAACTTGTGTGACCAATCGGACTATCCCAACACATCTGAATAGGTATTTTTATACTATGCATGGTCCTCTTTTGCACCGAAACAAGTGGAATCGCTCCGAGCTATGTTCCACCGGATCGATCCCTCAAAGGTCCAAAGTGCAAAATGGCTTTAAACTTCAGCATGCTATTACTTGGATACCCTGACATTTAAAAACTTCTCGTCTAATCCTAAAGGATCGCGTTGGGCCCCTCTATAAAAACCTCTCTCGATTTTGCCTATCTTAGAGTGGTTTTCCCATGGCGGCAGATTTTCACTTGATGGAAAAAGTGTCCAATGCAAGTTGTGCAAAGTTGCAAAGTGGTGCAACTTTTTCTCTGCAACTCGTGTGACCAAAATAACTGCTCTAACGTATCCGAATAGGTATTTTTATGCTAGGTATGGTCTTGTTTCGCACTGAAACACGCAGAATCGCTCTGAGCTACGTTCCACCGGATCGATCCCTTAAGGGTCCAAAGTGCAAAATGGCTGCAAACTTCACCATGCTATTACTCGAATACCATGATGCTTAGAAACTTCTCATATGATCCTACAAGATTGCGTTGGGCCCCTCTACAAAAACCTCTCCCGATTTTTTCTATCTCAGAGTGGTTTTCTCGTGGCGATGGATTTTCACTTGATGGAAAAAGCATCAAATGCAAGCAGTCCAAAATTGCAAAGTGGTGCAACTTTCATTTTGCAACTTGTGTGACCAAGTTGACTATTCCAACAAGTCCGAATAGGTATGTTTATCCTAGGCATGGTCCTCTTTCGTACTGAACACGTGGAATCACTTTGAGCTATGTTCCATCGGATCGATCCCTTAAGGGTCCAAAGTGCAAAATGGCTGCAAACTTCAACATGTTATTACTTGGATACCGTGACACTTAAAAAACTTCTTTTCCAATTATACAAGATTGCATTGGGCCCCTCTAGAAAAACCTCTCTCAGTTTTGGCTATCTCGGAGTGGTTTTCCCATGGCGACGGATTTTCACTTGATGGAAAAAGTGTCAAATTCAAGTTGTGCAAAGTTGCAAACTGGTGCAACTTTCGCTCTGCAACTCGTGTGACCAAACTAACTGCTCCAACGTGTCCAAATAGGTATTTTTATGTTGGGAATGGTCCTCTTTTGCATCGAAACACACGGAATTGCTTTGAACTACGTTCCACCAGATCGATCCCTTAAGGGTCCAAAGTGCAAAATGGCTGCAAACTTCAACATGTTATTACTCGGATACCGTGACATTTAGAAACTTCTCGTCTGATCCTGCAGGATCATGTTGGGCCCCTCTACAAAAACCTCTTCCGGTTTTTTCTATCTCAAAGTGGTTTTCCCGTGGCGACGGATTTTCACTTGATGGAAAAAGCATCAAATGCAAGCAGTGCAAAGTTGCATAGTGGTGCAACTTTCGTTCTGCAACTTGTGTGACCAAGTGGACTATTCCAACACATCTGAATAGGTATGTTTACACTAGGCATGGTCCTCTTTCCCACTGAAACACGTGGAATCACTCTGAGCTATGTTCCACCAGATCAATCCCTTGGGTTGGAGGAGTCTAAAGTTGCAAATTTGTAAGTTGCTTAAAGCAACAAATTTGAAATGCAACGGTTACTTGTTTTGAAAGTTGGTTTTTAGTTATTTGAGGGCATGGATCAGTTAGAGAAGGGTGTAAAACATTATGTAAAGCCTTTGGAGGCTCGAATGGAGGTTGTTGATGAAATTTTGGAGAAGATCTAATAAGAATTATTCACACTGTTCTCTATTTTTTAGATTTTTTATACAAACTTGTTGATCCCGTACTTGGTATGACCTCCAGCTTCCTATACGGTCTCAAGGCTGACATGGATTGAAAGAGGGTTGAGTTCACAAGAACCCATCTCTCATGATAATGTTTGACCCACTTATCACTCATTTCATCTAGGTGATGCTCACAGAGGTGAGGCACTAGGCCTTCTCGGGAGGTCACCCATCCCAGTACTACTCCAGCGCAAGCACTTAACCACAAAGTTTTTTCCCCAAGGTTCAGCCCACTTAGCTTGCAACCCCATTTTCAAAACCTCCAGCAAGTGTTGTGCCTTATGAAACATTCATTATAGAGCCCCTTTAGCTCATCAATTGATAAGTAGGAGGTATTTTCTACAATGTGTCAAATTGTGATATTGCTATCAGGATTCAATTGTGTAGTTTTCGAGTATAATAGAGAATAAGAAGGGAAGATTAGGGTAATAGATTTGCAGACTTATTTTTATTATTGAATTACCTAGTGTGGGATTGGTCTATATGAGCAAAAATTTATAATATGGGAGTATACGTTTCAAGCATATAATCCAGAAAGGACTCAAAGTAAGATGCATGAGTACAAAGTATCAATCAAGAAAGACATCCCAATTCTCAAGGCCTATATATCAATGATAGGCAGATTCATATTCAAAGCTAGCACATGATTTTAATTGATTAATTAGAAACAACTATTATATTTATTTAGCAAATTTCCATTATCAAATTAATATTTGAATTAGACTTCATATTTAGAATTTATTTCATTTATAATTTGGGGACTCTGTTATCTATCTTAATAATATTAGATGACAACCTTTGTCAATCCCATAATAAATAAATCAAAAATCTATTGATCCAGAGCTTGAGTCATTACAGTGGTATTAGAGCGAATGAACCTGCAAGCCTTTGGGTATTGCCACAAATTGAATTTCCATTGGAAGCATGGCAACCAATGATAGTGGTTGGCAAGATTACTTTATGAATCAAGTAGTAAGCTTAGTAGTTTATCTTAAAGGAATGTCATTATGGTCACATTAGAAGAATGTTTAGGCTTTATTGAGCAGTCATTTGTAGTATTAGATATAGCTCTAGCTTTTACAGTATTGCACATGATTGCAAACAGTTTCAAAGATCTAGATGACATCAATAGTTCGCATTACTCAAGAAGGATGAACATCTTAAAGACATTTACGAAAATCGGGACAAGTAACCTTCTTGTGGACTTAGGGTTGCAAGATTTGATCTACAACATGTTCCACCATTTCTTCAGTAGGATCAAGAACACACATAATGAAGGTGTGTTTGCAGCCATGAAAGATTAGGGTTCGAACTATCCAGAAGAGTGATTTTTTATCTCAACCAACCATATCTATACTATGGTTTGATTAGAAACAAGGATGGGTTCTCTCTTCATCGGCATATACATTATTCCTCGATGTGTTCAAACCAATGTTACAAGACTTGGACTTGCCTCAGACTTGACAAGCCAATTTTTTACTTGGACTTGGGCTCAAAGCCTAGACACAACAAATAGAAAAACCTAAGAAATTCAAATATTTTCAAGGATTTAAAACTTGTTTCATGCACCCTTTAATAAATAAACCTTAAAAACACAATAGAATTATCAAATAGAAATTACTATGATCCCATACACAAACATACATCAATCACGTAAGTATAAGCGCAAATTTTAGCTAAAGGAAATAACACATTTAGATATATAATTATTGTGATATTGCTATCAGGATTCAATCATGTAGTTTTACAAGTCAAACTCATTGACCCATGATTCATGAGTAGTGGTTCACAAGAACCCATCTCTCATGATAATGAATGGTTCATAAGGAGGAAGATAAATCTTCATACATTTCTTCTATCACAAATGAGATAAGTGTTTGGTTTCATGAAGGTCATGAGGCAACCATTAATGGGGAGTGGATACATGAAGAACCAACGGAGAATGATAATGGCTTCAGACCTGCTATAAAGAATAACTTTTTTCGTTTCAACGATGCAAGAGGTTTTTGGTTTGACTACCAAAATGAGCCTATGAAGAATGCATGTGAAACTCCTTTGGACCTTGAGGGTCTTCTTACTCCATCTCAAGGATCATGCATTGAGGATGACATAGATCAATGCTAGGGCTAACCAATTAATAATTATACACATGAATAAGTCAAACATGTACACGTCAATAAGGGAAGTACAAGTACTCAAAAACATGTAAGCCTCAAAAAGTAAACACACGAATACATAGTATACACAAATTAAAACAAAGTATATGCACAAATACAAGGTATACGCATGAAAACACGTAAGCCACAAAGTATATATTCGAATGCACGTAAGTCACAAAGTATACACGTAGGTTATAAAGTATACACTTGAATAAACGTAACTCATATCTATTGAACCATCAATTTAGAATGCAAATATGGACAGGCATCGATAAAAGATATTTGTATTAACCAAATAGCCATGTAGGAATACATCAATATATGTCGATATAAGTATGAAATATATGTACAAAATAGCCATATAGACTTACGAGAATGCCATATAGGTATACAATGTCAAATATGTCCAATAAAAAATATGTACAAAACTGCCATGTAGAAATACAACAAAGGGCTTTAGAATCAAAATTCATTGCTCTCCATGTCTTGGAAATAAAATCTTTCCCTTTCCTTTTCGATCGGATGGTGATAGTTTTGTCACTCATTTTTGTTGCGCTCAAGGAGTGCTCCTATTGCTCCTCCTAGGGTTTAGTTCATTGTGAAGTTTTAACTATTACAATAAGAAGTTAAGACATGAATATATAGAAATTACATTATAAAAAATGATATATTTGACAAAATAATCACTTACTACCATTTCACGATCTCTCTCCATGACGGAAATATTCTCACGCCCATGCTCAGGCATGCTCAAGCCCTGTATAAACCATAAAAATAGAAATTAAACTACGTTGAATCAATAATGGTTCAATTTTTCACTAACTACCATCTATAACAACAAATGTAAATTGAAATTTACTAATTTTCCTCATACCTCTCCTATCAAAGCCATCAAGGATTGTATAGTAGATGTCACACCAATATCCATTGCCCTCGTCACATTCGGAGGTGTATCGTTGTGCAACCTCTGAAAATAAAACAACAAATTATACAACGTAATCAACGATGTGCATATAAACTACACAAATCTATTAAGTACTTGATTCATTAGTTAAACTCTTTATTCTATTACCTTTGTGTAGGTTTGAGTAAATCCACCGCCACTGGGAAGTGTTCCATCAAAACCTCCAATATTAGTCTGTTCAACATCCAAAATTGCATATTAAATTACCATTCGTAAAACAATGCTATTAACATGCAATAAATTCATAATTGTTTACTAGTTACATACCCTAGCGATAGGTGTACTGCATAAATAAGTTGGTGGGGGATCGGTGTATCCAGTCTCAACACTGTGACCCTGCAATTTTATTAAAATCATAAAACATTTTTAGTTAATCTTGCATTTCAAAATTGAAATTGAATAAATTAAATTCAATAAACATGCACTAACTTTTACCTGACTATCAATGACATATGCCTCGTGAAAAATGTCAACTTTCCTCTCCATCTCCATAGCTGCAGACGGATCCTACGTACCAGTCTCCTAAGTGTCAGTGGGGTCATATGAACAAGTAGCCCCACAAGATTGACACACGTGTGTTCGAAGGCCACCACTTGAAGACTCCCCTGGATGGCGTTGTAGAATGGGGCTAGTATGATGGATGATACTCTAGGTCAAAGTTTTGATCGCCTGCAATGTCTCTACGTCAGCACTTTCCTTCGCGATGGAAGGCATAACAACATGCTCACGAGGTGGCCTAGCAAGAGCTCATTTACCTTGTCGTGTAGGATCCGGCTGTGCACTAAGTCTATCCTGAGCTGACCCCCCACTTCTCCCCTAGAAATCCCTCATATCAAAATAATTTGGGATCTTGTTCAATATGAACTCACTGTATAGTTTCCTAAGGAAATATTGCAGTACCTCGCAATTGTTGCACAGTGGGTAATCGAAGACCATGTAACACCTATCATAAAACTGGTCCCTAATCTATTGGTGGTGGCACCAATGGATAGGAAACCTCTTCGCATTGAGGGTAAGATTTTTATTTGTGCATGGGTCGATGAATAATGAGCACAAATCACCTTTTGTAATTTTTGAATCCTTTACATCCTTGTATGATAGTTTATTTGCATAATAATCCCTAGGCACCTGCCTCCTATCTTGTCATCCAGTTAATTGTTTGCTAATTGAATCTATATTTTTTAACATATCTTTCAATGAAATTACTAGGGTCATTCTTTCTATGGTTGAACCATTTGGATCACTCAACCTACTGATCAAATCCTTAATTTTTTTTTTGTTGTTCTCAATTTCACTCATTAAATTTTGTTGAGTACCAGGAGGGGGTTGAGTGATTGGTGGAGGAGGTTGATGTTGTGGTTGATTTTGATCTTGAGGATTTGGTTGGTCTTCCTGTTGAGGATTCGGTTGGTCCTCATGTTGAGGATTTTGAGGGTTTGCAGGTTGATTTGCATCTCCTAAAATTTCAAACAAATATATATCAAATTCAACCAAAAACTAACAAATTCAAAACAAAAAACATAGAATCCTTACCTCTCACAGCTCCTCCTCGTCATGGCGCCATCGTTGCAAAGAAATATCAATTGTTGGTGAAGAAATTTGTTGAATTGCTCCTCCTAGAATGCGAGCGTGAAATTGTGGGGGTTTTGGCCGCGGCTACAAAAAAAAATAGTCGAAATGCTAATGACAAATTTGCATTTATTTTTTTGCTTTTAATAGACAATAACACAAGCGCATTATAACATGCTCGTGTTATAGGTTTGTAGTTGTTGAGCCTCAGGCTCGACATAATGAGCCATAACCCACTCGCATTATGGATTTTCAAAATTTTTTTGGAGGGTGTCCACAAAATTGCTACCCATTTCCATGCACCACCATGTTGCTCAGAACAAAAATTAAAAAAATGCTAATTTTTGGATGCCCCACTATTGCCCCAGCGGAAGGAATAAATTGGTTCCCTACCCCCCTCGATAAATCGAGCAATAGTCAACAATCTACTCTGAATAACCTTCCTACACACAACTAAGAAAGTATGCAGCAAGATTATTTTACAAGAATATCCACAAGCACAACAAATGAAATATAATGATTGACGCCCCATTCATTTCTCTCTAAATCATTAAGACATCATCAAGAGGTCCTCGAAATGGGTCAATAAAATAAATCATAAGAAATTATTAAAGAAAAACAATCAGTGTTAGTTATATCTCTTGGCACTTTAAGATGGCTAAGGTGATTTTTGAGGTTGATACCCATTGTCGGAAGGATACATCCTAGGACATGTTATCATATGGTTTGATTTAGGATTACGTATGTGATAGGCCATTGATACAAACTCCACTGACTCATTTACCTATGACCTAGACTTTAAATTTTGACACTTAGGTTCTTACTTTACGACTTGTGATACTTGCTTTCTATTTGTGTTACCAAAGGTTGGAGATGATGATTGACTTATTATGAGTGAAGGCTTATTGTGGGTGGAAGTGAAATGGGATGGATGGCTTTGGATTTTTTGGAATATTTCAATGTTTTTGGTATTTTGAAAATATTTTTGAGGTTTTTTTTATCTTTTTGAAAGTTTATGTGGATGTTTTGGTTTTCGATTATTTTGAGGTTGTTTAGGGTTTTCCAAGGTTTTCTAATGTTTTTGTGTTTTTCTACTTACGTCAAATGCAAGTTGCAGTATCTTTGAATTTTTCAAAAGAAATTGAGTAATTTCTAGGTTGTGTTATATTATGGGTTTTTCTATACCCTGTTTCCAAGTGTGGTAGTATTCTAGGATTTGATACATTCAAAGCTATATTATATCTTGTTTTTGTTGGATGAAAATTATGTAATCCCTTTAATAGATTACAAAACTTGATTTTAGCCACAACTATGTGAGATACAATCTCTCCTCTCAGAAAGGGGAGGCACCCTTCTTACTGCTTATTGAAGCTGAGTAAAACTAATTAATTATTCATAGTGATGTACACTACGATAAAGAGATGGGGGTGTGTCACATTCATAATTCTCTCTTTTTTCAAAGAATATGTTTTACAATGCTTCACGGTTTTGAGTTCTTGATTCAATATAACTTCAAACTAAAAACAAAGCAGTAATTTTGATATTCTTATCTTGTCAAAGAAAAGACCAAGAATACCAGCATAATAACGATAAATCATAAAACAAGAAAACTCACGAAGGCACAAAGTCGTTTTGTAGCTTTCACCAATGAATCCTTTGAGATATATAAACCACCATTGTATTAGAAGCACAAAGTATTCTAGATACTTCACGATAGATCCACGAACAACATGAACAAATACAAGCACAAAGTCTTGTCGAGAGTTCACCAATAGCATTCAATTAAATAACATAAATTTGAATAAAAGAGTATAACCCAAAGTTTATAAGGATTTACTCAAAGCCCTTTAGATCTCAATCACTAATCGCTACCAATCTCAATCAAATCCAAAAGATAATTGATTCCAACACAAAGTCTAGTATGCAACTCTCTTCTTTATTGATTAAAACAGATACATAAAGATGAACACAAAGTTTCATGTATTTGCTTCTCAAAAGGGCAGCACTTCATTGCAAAATATTAAATATCAAGATTACAATAGGATCCTATCTTATTTATAGATGGGAGAGGAGAGAAAATTTAGGAAAATCAAAAGAGCAAATCTAGGAAAATCCTACCTAACTAGTTGACATATTCAAAGATGCCAGCCATGTTTTTAGGAAAACATCTTTGTTTTTACATATAAATACATCTTGGAAAAATACATGTAAGATGTCGAGAACTATTTACATAATGCATAAATCAAAGAAAAAATTTATCTAACACTGGAGATACAAGAAGTATTTATGGTTCCTTGCATTGGGTGCGAAAGTCTTCATATTTCTTCATTGTCTCTTGCATTGGAGTGTACTTTGGAGATGATGAGGATTCTTGAGATTAACTCCTCTGATGCGATTGAAGGCTTTCCAGTGCCTTTCAAATATAGAATAAGCTATAAATCCATCATTTTTTTCTTTGAATCTATTGAGAAAGCTTCATCTTTAAATTCTTCTTGAACCATTGATGAACACTTCTTTGAAAAATTGAAACATGGGAAGAAATTTTTGGTTGTACTTCAAAGCCTTCTTGCTTGGTGATAGGAAAGAACTTGATCAAAATTGCTCTAGAATCTAGGCACAGGAGATCAGAATGTATGCAAGAGTAGGCTTTAACAATTTTGATACAAAGGTAGGAAAAACTAAGGTTTTAGCATGGGGTATTGCACTTTATATGTAATTACTCAAATTTTCAAGACACTGCATATTGGATGTAAATCTAAGAAATTTCATGGGTTTTGGAAGCTTGAATGCGATGATGGTGGAGAACAGGGCTTGGAATGCATTTTTGGATGATTTTTGAACTTTCAATAAAAAACTATTTTTTGTGCAAGGGCATTGAAAATTAACGCCCTTACATCTTAGAGGATCTACATTTGATGCACAAGTGCTGAAAAACAACACTCTTGCATGTTTTGGAAGGAAATTGTACTTTGTGTAAAAGCGTTGAAAAACAACGCTCTAACATATCACATGTAAAAGCGATAAAAAACAACACTTCTACATATTGGAGGACTTGGGTAGTTTCATGTAAAAGTGGTAAAAAAACAACGCTCTTACATATCATATGTAAAAGTAGTGAAAATCAGAGCTTCTACATGTGGGAAGGACACTTGAGTTTAAGAGCGCTGAAAAATTGAACTTTTACATGTCATATATGTAAAAGTGGTGAAAAACAGAGCTTCTGCATGAAATATGTAAGAGCAGTGAAAAACAAAGCTTCTGCATGAAATATGTAAAAGCGGTAAAATCAGCACTCCTATATGTGACTTGAGATTTGAGATGTAAGAGCACTAAAAATCAGTGCTCCTACATGTGCCAAAAAATGACTAAGGCATAAAATATGTAAGAGTGCTAAAAATAAATGCTCCTACATGTGACTTGAGATTTGAGATGTAAGAGCACTAAAAATTAGCACTCCTACATGTGCCAAAAAATGACTAAGGCATTAAATATGCAAGAGCGCTAAAAATCAGTGCTCCTACATGTGACTTGAGATTTGAGATGTAGAAGCGCTAAAAAACCCTACTCCTACATGTGCCAAAAAATGACTAAGGCATGAAATATTCAAGAGCGCTAAGACTCAGTGCTCCTACATGTAATATGTAAGAGCGGTGAAAAATAGAGCTTTTGCATGAAATATGTAAGAGCGGTGAAAAATAGAGCTCCTACATGGGCAAAAAAAATTTTAACTCCCAAAACTGAATTTTCACAACTTGGTTTAAAATGTTAATTTCGATGAACTAATAAAGGTTAATGCCCAAAACAACTTTTTGAGGATGGGGAACCACGCACGAGGACCAATGCAACTTTCCTCATTTTGTGTTCTTACATTACATGGGCTACGAAATAGACAAGTTTTGTAGGGGTTATCCCATGAATTGAGTGCACTGAATTCGAGGATAACAATTGGCTCTAGCTGGGGAGCTTCCTTCACTCATTCTTAGAAATGATTGAAGGGAGAAGAACTCCAAAATTCAAGTGCCTTTATCCATCCATTGGGCAACGAATTCGAGCACTACTAACAGAAATAAAATCTACAAAAAACAAGATGCAAACTTATGCAAATGCACTTATTAAAAAGGTAAAAGCTTACCTAATATAAACTAGCCATCAATGAAACCTTCTCAAATGAAACCGTGCACAAGTTCAACAAAATAGTTGCCTTTCTTCAATAGCTTGCAATTCTTTCCATGATCATTAGCAACTACATGTAAATGAAGTTGAGGCATTGCTCTTTGAAAGAGATGAACAAGTTCAGCTACCTTTGAAAATATATCAGATATACTGCTACTCCAAAATGAATCATTGAATTCAGACTGCTCTTGCACATCTACAAATACATCTTTAGCTGCATTCTCAAGTTTATCTTCACACTCAGGTACAAGTGGAACCTTTTTCTTCCCATTGGCCTCCAACCAAGAAAGATGTTTTATGGGACATCCCCTCAATCGTTCAAAGATTGAATCCTCCTTACTATTTGTTACTTGAACAACTGATTCATCAACCATGGAAACCTCATGCTAATCAGAATGATCTCCTTCATGTGATTCAGATGAAGATATGATTGCACTGCATACTTTCATATTTTGTTCGCCATCTTCAGACTTGGGAAAATCTGAATTATTTATAAGAAGGTCCTCATCATTCCTTTGGGAAGTTCTTTTATGCAACACATGTTCAAGTTCATGACCTCGAAACATAGATGCATTATTTTCAACTTGACTAAGACCTTCATGCATGTCCATCTTTCCAGATCTCAAGAAAAGATTGTATTCATTCACTTGAACTTCAACAAAATGACTTTCATCTTTCTGCTCTTCATCAATGGATTTCTGAGACTGCATAAACCAAAATTGGGAGCCGCCAGCTACATTTGCTTCCTTTTCCTAGCGAGATCACTCATATTCGAGTCAGGGTGCTTCGCTATTGCTTTTACTAATGGTTCCTGAAGAGCAAGCCTCTTTAGAGGTGAAGACAACTTGTGTTGATTCCCAACAACAAAATTATGAGCAGCATTTGAGAGTGACCTCCCTAGTATGTCCTTGCAAGGCACAAAAAACACACCTTGAGCTAGTTTCTTTTTGAGGACAAGTAGCTCATTTTCCAACCTTTGCACCATAGGATCCGTCCTTGTGATGGAAGAAAATAACTCCAAAGAAGGGTTTTCTTTAGATTCATTTGATTCAATTCTTATTCAAATGCCCAACAAGAATGAGATCATCTTCAATTTATGTTGCCAAGGTCTACACAACTGCAAGAGTAATTGGGGATGATATTCTCAATAGGAAACCAACCTTGGGCACTTGAGAATTTACAAAGAAATATTTCAAATTCTCATTTGTAGGTTGAGCAGCAGTTGGAATTATTTGTGTCAACTTTTTGAAGTGAGCAATGAACTCGCACATAGGCATGAGAGATTCCTTCTTCAATAGGGTGAGTTGAGCCAACAAAGCATGAGAATCTTCAGGAGGCTTGAACCTTTCTTCAAAGTTGGATATGAGAGTTGTCTAGTTTGTGATGGTACGTGGCACTAGATGATAAAACCAATTTGCAGCGACACCTTGGAGAGTCTCCACAAACAACCTTACAGATACATCTTCATGTTTAACACCATGAACTCCACAAGCGATGTGGAAAGCAACAACGTGCTCATCAGGATATTGTTGTCTATCACCAAAGAACTTGGGAAGGTTCTTCCATAAGCCTTCAAGAAGAGCATGTAGGGGTAGAGCTAGAATCAATGGACTAAAATCATTTCCCCAAGGACCTTGACCAACCATTTTTTGATGCATACAGCATATGTTGAATTACTTCTTGAATAATATAAATTAAATCATAGCCTTATGGCTATTTAATTTATACAACAATTATTTTATTATGAAGGGGCACTTCATAATTAATATGATATTGATTTAATAATTAATATATTAGTGATTAATAATTAATTATTATTTTATCATTATTTTAAATAGGGTCGACCTTGCTAAGAGGCGCGATTCTTTCTATGGAGAAAATTGTTTTCTTTAGAAGCCGATTTCCTCTTGAAGAGGTGTGATTCTTCATTAATACATGTATAAATAAGAGGTTGGAGATCATTCACTTCAATCATCAAGTTCATACATCATAATTCATATTCAGTGAAGAAGTTCGTGTCTGAGCAGCAGACCATTATCCTGTAGCAGTAGATCATCATACTATAGCAGCAGATCATCATTCTTGAGTAGCAGATCATTCTTGAATAGCAGATCATTTTGTAATAGCAGGTCTTCATTCTGTAGCAGCATATCCATTTCAAGGAGAAACAGATTCACTTGTATATGCATCTAAGAGAGGTGCCTATTATTCATTGTATCAATATTGTCATTGTGTTGTGCCTAAGTTGTAAGCAAATTTTTTCTCTTACTGTTGCTATATATAAGAGATATAATTGTTGGATTTTCTCCCTCAAGAGGAGGGTTTTCCCAGGGTATCTTTTGGTGTTCTTTGTCTCATGTGTTGCATTTTTTGATTACTTTCTGTTTGATTTATCTGATCATCATAAAACTAACATGGTATCAAAGCGGGTTTGAAGAAGATCTTGATCAGATTTATCTTGCAACAATATTCCTTAATCTCCTTCACCTTCTTGATCTCTTCTATCAGTTCGTCAAGATGGTGAATGGTCTCAAGATCGAGGACAGACTTGAGGGAGCATCTAATTTCACTTCATAGAGATTTAGAATTATGCTCACCTTGGAGGAAAGTGAGTTGGAAGAGTTCATGGAGAGCACAGCTACCAAGCCTATGGATGAGGAAGAAAAGAGTCAATGGAAGAAGAAAGATATCAAGGCGAAGATGTTAGTTGATTATGTAAAGGACCATATTGTTCCAATCATCTCTAAGTTGAAGACAACAAGAGAGATGCTTAAGACTTTGGTGGAGATGCATGAGATCAACAACACAAGTCGTGCTCTAGCCGTGAAGCAACAACTTCATCATGTTAAGATGGCGGAAGGAAAATTTGTCATCACATAATTCATAAAGATTTCCAAATTGAGAGATCAACTCTCTACCATTGGTCATATTGTTGATGACAAGGACTTGACCATGTTGGCTCTTAATGGTCTTCCTTCATCTTGGGAGTCTTACATTCAAGGTATAAGTGCAAGATCAAAACTCCCTAAGTTTGATCGTTTGAGGTTAAACTGTATTCAAGAGGATTCGAGGCTAACTGCGAGAGGTATTGGTCAAAGCTCTACAAATGAAGACATTCATGTACTTTCCACTCAATCCTTCAAGAAGAAAGGGAAAGGTGGAAAGAAAGGATATTTCAAGACGAATAGAGATAAAGAAGTTGATGATGTTCCTACATTCAAGAAGAAGAGGGACCTCTCCAAAGTCCAATGTTTTCGATGTGACAAGTTTGGTCACTATGCTAAGGATTGCCCATCTAGGCCAAATCAGCATTCTTCATTTGCGGATGTGGACAAAATCTCTACTCAAAATGATTCTAGAGAATTTCTATTCTAAGTCATGGGCCTATGTTCAAGCCATGAAGGTTGTGTACTGATCTGAACGCAAGAGCAACATATCGTACTGTGTCCACCCATCAAAATATTTAGGAGATAAATATTTTTAGTTTTGATTGAAATTACCCTTCTAGGCTCAAATTCAGTTTGTTGAGTTGTGCAAATCTGACATTATTTGCTTGGATTACGTGTGACCAGTAACTAGTGATTGTTGGGATAAGATTCCTTAGAACTAAGAATTATTCATTGTAAGTTGTTTCATGCTAATTTTTGAGTGTGATGATTATGATTGATTTCTATATGCATGATCTATGATTCTGTGTGGATTGTCTTTTGTTATGTTGATATTAGCTCTTCCGAGAAAATGGAAGAAAGACATGTCTGAATCAATGAAGATGAATGATGAATTAATTATCTGGGATTACTCAGGAGATCCTAATTTCAATGAGATAAGTATTGCATGGCTGAATAATGTTCATGAATTGTTATGTAGTTATTAATTCATGCTATAAAATTGAGATAGTCAATCATGTATGCTTCTAGCAATGGTACTTCTATTCGAGATAGTTGAGTTCCATGAACTACTAGTAATCTCTTCTTAATGCTTTCAGAATGGATCAAGAAGCGTAAGAGATTGCTTTCAAGAAGAGCTTGATGCATCCTGTAGGTTGAAGAATGAAGACACTGCTTGCAACCATGAGACTGAGTGAATGGCTAAAGACATCTCTTCGAAGAGGAAGAATTAACCTTCAGAGGGAGTTCTATGTCTCGTTGAGAATAAGTAAGGGTTGTAGTGTTGCAAGGCCAGATGCTAAATCCTTGAAGTACCTCTTCAGCAATTGTAATCAAAATTGCTCAAGTCAGTCAACCTGGATTTAACATTGGTAGCTCCGCAGACCTATTCAGAATAGTGTTATCTGGGATGAGGTCGAAGAGGACAACCCTAATTCTCTATAGAGGTGTGCGTTAGTAACCATTTCTCTAAGGCACAATGTTGTAGGAAAATCTTGGATGATGAGGTCATGAGGTTGATGCAAGTGCTTGAAGATTCAGAGGGAGCCTATTGAACCTAAAGAAGATAGTTGTGTTTTTGATTGGAAGATTACCTCTGGATTTTGTTTTAGGTTGAGTTCTGCGATGATATCCTGGTGTAGTAGGAAGCATCTTCTGTGGCATTGAGTACAACAAAGGTCTATTACATTACAGCTTGTGTGGCAGCTAGAGAAGCAGTGTGGCTTCGAAAGCTCCTTGCAGGATTGTTTGGACAATCATTGGAGCCGACTGTCATCCATTGTGATAATCAAAGCTTTGAGAAGCTTTCTGTCATTCCAGTGTTTCATGACAGAACTAAGCATACCACTATATCTGAGATATGGTATTGAGGAAATCAATTCAGTTGAGGTATATCCGCACTGATGAGCAAATGGTAGACATTCTCACCAAGCATCTCTTCAGGATAAATTTTGTGTACCTTCGATACAAGATTAGTATGGTGGAGAATCAAGTCCTAGTTGAGAAGGAGTCTCAGTATCAGTGATCCTCTTTAATGCATTTCTCTTTTGAGAGAGATTTGAGGTGCAAGCCCTTGTTAATGCATTTCTCTTTGATATTTGAAGTGAAAGCCCTTGTTTCCACCCTTTGGGAGAGCCATGGTGGATGTCATGTGTGTGAATCCATGACAACATCATGTGAGGGAGTCCGTGATGGTTCACTTGTACTTGTGTTTCACCCTCTGGGAGAGCCATGGTGAATGTCACGGTGAGGTGACAACATCACATTGAGTGATGAGCACTTGTACATACCATCTATGGAGGTAGCCATGATGGTTGATATCACGATGAGGTGATATCTAATATCATGATGAGGTGATATATTTCCTTTCCACATATGGGTGTAGCCATTATGGTTGATATCACGATGAGGTGATATCTTATATGCTTTCACGATGAGGTGATAAGCTCTTTCTCACATGGGTGTAGCAATGTTGATCGACATCATGATGAGGCGATATTTCTTGTAACAGCAGGAAGTATTTCTCCCTAGCTAAGAGGCAGTGTTGATGCATACAACTTATGTCAAATTACTTCCTGAATGATATAAATTAAATCGTAGCCTTATGGCTATTTAATTTATACAACGATTATTTTATTATGAAGGGGCGCTTCATAATTAATATGATATTTAATAATTAATATATTAGTGATTAATAATTAATTATTATTTAATCATTATTTTAAATAGGTCTGACCTTGCTAAGAGGCGCGATTCTTTCTATGGAGAAAATCGTTTTCTTTAGAGGTCGACTTCCTCTTGAAGAGGTGTGATTCTTCATTAATACATGTATAAATAAGAGATTGGAGATCATTCGCTTCAATCATCAAGTTCATACATCATAATTTATATTCAGTGAAGAAGTTTGGGTCTGAGCAGCAGACCATTATCCTGTAGCAAAATATCATCACACTATAGTAACAAATCATCATTCTTGAGTAGCAGATCATTCTGTAACAGCAGGTCATCATTCTATAGCAGCATATCTATTTCAAGGAGAAATAGATTCACTTGTATCTGCATCTAAGAGAGGTGCCTATTATTCATTGTATCAATATTGGCATTGTGTTGTGCCTGAGTTGTATGCAGATTTCTGCTCTTACTGTTGCTATATTTAAGAGATATAATTGTTGGGTTTTTCTCCCTCAAGAGGAGGGTTTTCCCAAGGTATCTTGTGGTGTTCTTTCTCTCATGTGTTGCATTTTTTGGTTACTTTTTGTTTGATTTATCTAATCATCATAAAACTAACACCATTTACATGTCCTTGGTGAAAGCTTGAAAAACTTACAAGAAAATAAATTACAATGAAAAAGGACACGGGTATACTTCAAATGAAAGTGTGAGCCTTTCGAATGTGTATTGTATCCCCAATGAAGTCACCAAAAAATTGTTGGGTGAAAATTATGTAATCTCTTTAACAGATTATAAAACTTGATTTCAGCCACAGCTATATGAGATACAATCTCTCCTCTCAGAAAGGGGAGGTGCCCTTCTTACTGCTTATTGAAGCTAAGTAAAACTAATCAAGTATTGACAATGATATACACTATGATTAAGAGATGGGGGTGTTTCACATTCATAATTCTCTCTTTTTTTTAGAGAATATGTTTTACAATGCTTCATGGTTTTGAGTTCCTGATTCGATATAACTTCAAACTAAAAACAAAGCAGTAATTTTGATATTCTTATCTTGTCAAAGCAAAGACCAAGAATACTAGCATAATAATGATAAATGATAAAACAAGAAAACTCATGAAGGAAAAAAGTCATTTCATAGCTTTCACCAATGAATCATTTGAGATATATAACCATCGTTGTATTAGAAGCACAAAGTCTTCTAAATAGTCCACGATAGATCCACGAACAACATGAACATATACAAGCACAAAATCTTGTAGATATTTCACCAATAGCATTCAATCAAATAACATAAATTCGAATAAAATAGTATAACCCAAAGTTTATACGGATTTACTCAAAGCCATTTGGATCTCAATCACTAATCGCTGCCGATCTCAATCAAATCCAAAAGATAATCGATTGCAACACAAAGTCTGGTATGCAACTCTCTTCTTTATTGATCAAAATAGATACACAAAGATGAACACAAAGTTTCATGTATTTTCTTCTCAAAAGGGAAGCACTTCATTGAAAAAGATTAAAGATCAAGATTACAATAGTATCCTCTCTTATTTATAGATGGGAGAGGAGAGCAAATTTAGGAAAATCAGAAGAGTGAATCTAGGAAAATCCTACCTAACTAGTTGACTTATTCAAAAATATCATCCATTTTTTTAGGAAAACATCTTTATTTTTAGTTGTAAATACATCTTGGAAAAATACATGTAAGATACATCGAGAACTATTTACATAATACGTAAATGAAAGAAAAAACCTATCTAACACTGGAGATACAAGAAGTCTTTATGGTTCCTTGCATTGGGTGCAAAAGTCTTCATATTTCTTCATTGTCTCTTGCATTGGAGTGTACTTTGGAGATGATGAGGATTCTTGAGATTAACTCCTCCAATGCGATTGAAGGCTTTCCAGTGCCTTTCAAATCTAGAGTAAGCTGGAAATCAATCATTTTGTTCATTGAAGCTATTGAAAAGGCTTCATCTTTAAATTCTTCTTGAACCATTGATGAACACTTCTTTGAAAAAATGAAACATGGGAAGAACATTTTGGTTGTACTTCAAATCCTTCTCGCTTGGTGATAGGCAAGAACTTGATCAAAACTGCTATGGAATCTAGGCACAAGAGATCAGAATGTATGCAAGAGTAGGCTTTAACAATTCTGATGCAAAGGTAGGAAAAACTAAGGTTTTAGCATGGGGTATTTCACTTTAGATGTAATTACTCAAATTTTCACAGCATTGCATATTGGATGTAAATCTAAGAAATTTCATGGGTTTTGGAAGCTTGAATGCAATGATGGTGGAGAACAAAGCTCATAATGCATTTTTGGATGATTTTTGAACATTAAATGAAAAACTATTTTTTGTGCAAGGGCACTAAAAATCAACGCCCTTACATCTTAGAGGATTTGCATTTGATGCACAAGCGTTGAAAAACAATGCTCTGGCATCTTTTGGAAGGAAATTGTATTTTGTGTAAAAGCGTTGAAAAATAGCGCTTTAACATATCACATGTAAAAGCAATAAAAAATAGTGCTTCTACATTTTGGAGGACTTGGGTAGTTTCATGTAAAAGCAGTAAAAAACAACGCTCTTACATATCATATGTAAAAGTGGTGAAAATCAACGCTTTTGCATGTGGGAAGGACACTTGAGTGTAAGAGCGCTGAAAAACTAACATGTAAAAGCAGTGAAAAACAGAGCTTCTGCATGAAATATGTAAGAGTGGTGAAAAACAAAGCTTCTACATGAAATATGTAAGAGCTGTAAAAATTAGCGTTGCTATATGTGACTTGAGATTTGAGATATAAGAGCGCTAAAAATCAGTGCTCGTACATGTGCCAGAAAATGACTAAGGCATGAAATATGCAAGAGCACTAAAAATCAGCAGTCCTACATGTGATTTGAGATTTGAGATGTAAGAGCGCTAAAAATTAACCCTCCTACATGTAACTTGATATTTGAGATGTAGAAGCACTAAAAAACCCCACTCCTACATGTGCCAAAAAATGACTAAGGCATGAAATATGGAAGAGTGCTAAAAATCAACACTCCTACATGTAATATGTAAGAGTGGTGAAAAACAGAGCTTCTAAATGAAATATGTAAGAGCAGTGAAAAACAAAGCTTTTGCATGAAATATGTAAAAGCAATGAAAAACAGAGCTCCTACATGTGCAGAAAATTTTTTAACTCCCGAAACTGAATTTTCACAACTTGGTTTAAAATGCGAATTTTGATGAACTAACAGAGGTTAATGCTCAAAATGACTTTTTTTGGATGGGGATCCACGCACAAGGACCAATGCAACTTTCCTCATTTTGCATGCTTAGAGTACATGGGCTATGAAATAGATAAGTTTCGTAGGGGTTATCCCACAAATTGAGTGCGCTGAATTCGAGGATAACGGTTTCCAAATTGATTTATTCTATATCCAAGTTTATATATGTTGTGTGTGATGTAATTTTTGGCATAGAATGAACAGTTAAAGGTAATTCTGCAACATAAGTAAGCTTCAAGGCTGGTTGTTCCCGAGTAGCAGAGGTATTTAGCAGAGCTATCGTAGGGTGTTATTTATCCTTTCTTTCATATCTCAGTTCTGTAGTGTTGAAGGATCTTATTTTTGGTTGTGTTTGGGTTAGCAATTTTCTTCAAATTGAATTCATTCCAAGAAACTACAAGGTGCTATTTCTAGTACAGCAGTGGGAACTACCATTCTCTAAAGGTTCGGGCAGAGAACAATTATCTCATGTGTTTAAAATAGATTGTCCCTCTATCTTCAAATGTGTGAAGGCTATAATTGGGGATGATATACTTGGGGATGAGATACTGCAACTATTAGCCCAAAAGATAATATTTCCTTCAAATTTGGTTTCAATCTTTGTTTCAAATATCATGGATTTAAATCCAAACTACCAAGACATGCAGAAGATTGTAAGTGCAATCATTCAAGAGGTCTTCTTATAAGAAAATGCTCTACTTACAAGCATACAAAAATATGATTTCTGGCAAGGGGAAGCGTATGTTGGTGGTGTCTTTCCTAGGCACTATCTGCATCATAAAGTTAGTTTCAAAAACATTTATATTGGTATGAAAATGGTGCTTGAATTCAACTCATCAAGCTACTTGTACAAGGAGCTGAGCCATTATCACTTTGAGTTGGGTAATGATATGGAAAGGAGTTTCAAAAACAAATACCATGCACTTTCATTTCTTATTACACATCACTGTCACCAAGGCGCTATTGTCAGGCCTCCAATTATGCCACAATAGAGAGAGTTGGAAACAACAGAGTCACAAGCATCACCAATGGATCAAACTGTTCAACAACTTAGGCCTCTTCCTCACCCAATTCTCCTAGATATGAATGTAACAACAAATTCAAAAACAACTCCGCCAATGAATCAAACTATGTAGAAGGAAGGGAATGAAGGAAGCTTCTCAGTAGGAAAGTCTTATGCAATCTACTAAATATTTTGTGTTCTGGAATATTAATCTACAAAATATCAAAGTACTATCATACAAAATAGTAAAAGTCGACTATTTTTCCATATAAGAAGTTGACATTTTGATGTTACAACATATTTAGGTACTGTTATATCACGTTAGTGGTATCTAGTTAGGATGGAAATGCAAGGGTTATCTTTTTTCCAAATCATGGAACAACTTTGTAATATTTTCTATTATATAATATAAATAGTCGGCTTAATGCCTTTTGCTTAAAAAAATTCTTAGGGATATCCTCGCTCAAAATTTTCAACAAACCATTCTAGGTAATCAAGAATGTTAATATTATTTAGATTAAGTATATATTGTACCATTAAAATTAACACTTTATCTATGTAAAATTATCAAATGCATTTGGTAATGTAGCTTTAGATGATCAACAAAACATTAGACAACATAAGTTACAATTTTTTATTGATCTTCACCAAACACCAACAACAATGGATTCAATGCAATCTAGAGATGGTAAGAAATTATTGAATGATTTTTTAAGAATTTTGAATGTTTAATTTTTAAATTAATTGAATAACTAAAATTAATGTGTGATTTACAGGTTTTGATAAAAAAAATTAATGGAGGACCATGATCAACACTATTATGGATAATTAATACAGCTTATTGTACTTACAATTTTTTGATAGTATGTTTAGTACTTAATGTTAGATTGGTGGTTGGGGGGAAAGAGATTATTTCAGTTGTAAGTTCAATTACATTCCCCTTCAACAATTGGAGCTTGGACGGAGTGGCTTATCGATTCAAGATAGAGACATCATTTGTATATTGTACTTTTGACTTGCATAGTATATGTACAAAGTAGGATCACTGGCCTAATTATACTCAATGTAATTATAGTTGAGGTTCATAGTTGTTGACCCATTGTATTATTAATTATTAATTTGATTCAGTGTTTATATTTTGTGTGTACTATTGAAATTACTTTGTTAATAGAATTGGCATAATTTTTGCTTATGCATACAATTTACATTCATAATTGTGAGGTATGCTTGTAATTATTATTAAAAGTGAGATAATTTTTATAGTTAGAATCTGTGGTATGCTACAATAATTGGTTTCACATCTTATTCTTTGGTTTATGGTACAAAGGCCATAATGCTTCTTGATATTAAGAATACAAGGCTTTAATAGTAACCATGCAAATAATTTGGTGACCTATTCAACTTGAGGAAAACTCTACATGATTTATAGCTGCAACAAAAATGTAAAGAAAAATAATGGTCTTTTGAATACCTAAGTTTGTAATGTATCATTTTAAGGGTGTATTGAGAAAACTCAAAGGATTCAATTAATTCATTGTCCTTATTTAATACTTTGAGAACACATACAATAAGGAAAGATAGAGATATTTTATTGACTAGACAACATACCTGAATTCACCTTGTCTCATAGCATATTCCTACAACAACAAGAATACATGTCAACTCTCCATGTTTTGTCAACACAATCCCTTTATATGAAAATTTATCCTATTTTAATTTTAGAAAATAAGAGAAAATAATACTTGAAAAAGGTCTAAACTTTCATGCCAAAAATAAATCCAAACCTTGGACTCCCCTTTCACTTACTCCACCACTTATACAATTGTCTCATTTACAAATTTTGTCCAAATAAATTTTTTAAAATAATTTTTCTCAAAATTAATTTAATATATATTTATTGTTATTATGAAATAATTGTTATTTTATAGCTTAACAAGAGGGTCATGAAAATAACTTTTACAATATGAGCTATTACCCCTAAATATAACAAGTCTCAAGTATATTAAAACATTCAATAACTAGGAGAAAAAGTGATTATAAGAAGGGTGGGAGACACTTTTCCCCTAAAAGCTATAACCTTTGTTATAAATACAACCATATTTAATGATACTAGAAAACTATAGGCTCACTATAGCAGGTTTTAGGAAGAACATGCAAAGCTAATAAATGAAATTAAAAAAATGAGAGATGTACCCTTGAAAAGTCAAGGGAAATTTCTAAAATAATTTGTATTCATTCTTGATGTGCTATAAAGATGCATTTCTTAAATATGGTAGTGATTTAAGGGAACAATCATAGATATTTAGGAAGTCAAGAGACACTTAGAAATAATGTCAGTAAATATTGAATGATTTTGATAAATAACATTTTCAAAGAGATGGTACAAAATTTAATAAGGATGTTAGATGCTAATGGGAATATTACAAAATTTTAATAAGGATGTTAGATGCTAATGGGAATATTACAAAATGTCAATCATGTATAAGAAAGAGTTCTTTCCTTGAATAAAGGTGTACAATAAATGACTTCCTAAAGTTCAATATTAAAAAATAGTTTATACATGAATGCTAATATGACCTAGCTTCCACTACTAGAGTTCATCTATCTTTTAGGCCTTTGAATCACTCTATGATGTCTTTGCTTTCATAGGTTGAGTAATAAATAAACTTAAAACAAAGAGAAAGAAATTTTGGCATGTTGGTTATCAAGGAATACCTCCTTTATTTGATTCAAATAATAAAATAAAGACCTTTTGGATTTGGAAAGGTGATTTATAGTGATAGATTCCTCTAAACTTTTGTCGGAGGAAGAGAAAATTGACTTCACTCTGTGTAATACGAGGTTGGATAAAATTCTTAATCTAGAGATAAGAAATGAAATTTTTATCAAAGATATAAGGATAAAAGCATTTAGGTGAATATATTTTTTTATTCATTATCTCATCATGCATATATATTTGTTTTTTAATAAAATATTCTTATTTTATATTTATCTTACTAAAATATGTATGTTAAATGACAAGTATAAATTGATTGACAAGAAAACATAAAATAACAAACTATAAAACTATCAACATGACCGCTAGAAAGATGGTGGATTTCTTGAGTTTGATTTTCTAGGTGATGGTATAATGAATGACAAGATGGATGTATGATAAGAGGTAGAGGTAATATTTAGCATTGATATGCTATGATTTTTCCATAACAAAGGAATATGATACTTTGATTAAGCATTCAACATTATTAGATAAATTTAATTGCTAAATAAGTGATCATTAAGTTAATTATGGAACATTGGTACTATATAAGAAATAGAGACTATCTCATTTAGCACAAAACACTTTATTTATTTAGCTCCCAACTGAAAACCAAACAATGTTAAAGTTAGTAATCACTATAAAAACACAATAATCCATGACAAACAATAACATATATGTTACAAGTTTAAATCTGCAAAAAAAAAACTGATAATCTCTACTCAACATTTAGTCGACTATTACAAACTTTAGGATGCTTAAAATATAAATTAATAGTCCAACACATATAAGTCTCAAAGTTTATCATAGCCAACATCATAAATTACTACAAATATTAATGCAGTCTTGAGGAGTGTTATAGTACTCTTCATCCTCATGCATCATCCAGTTTTAGACCTGTAGTCGCCAAAAACACTTTCCTTTCCTTGTTCAATTTATCCTACATCAGTAATTTATTGCATCTTTTTTTGACTTCTAATGAGCTGCCCATAGTTGAACAAATCTCATTCTCTTTTTTTGTCTATGGCTTGGTTTGGATGACCACCTACAAATCCCCTCCTCTCACTAATATCATTTTTTAAACCTCATTATGAATGTTCTATCAATACAATCCGCATCTGCAATTACAAGAGAGTGAAAATTATAATATTTAATTCTACAAATAATAATTGCAATAATTTATTTCAAACTAAAATTAGATAAAATTAGTCTGCCTTTGTAATTTACATAAATTATAAAAGGGATCTTTGGAAGCTCCAGACACCATGATGTGCTTTTTAATTCCTCTCCTCTAAGGAATTCCAACAACCAAAGTTCAACAGTTTTGAGCAGTTAACTTGATGAAGAGATTGTCGAATTTAATGTGAAATGCCCCTGGTATTTAACAACGATAAACAAAAAAATAAATACCTAGCCTAATGTAACTTGCATATATAATTAAATATATATTATCCAGGTAAAGCATTGGCTTGATTGTTAAGCCTTCTCTCATGTCTTTTGTTGGATGAGCAACTTTCCATTTCATTCATCATCATTCTCCTTTCTGATTTTCCATTGTTATAACACTTGTTCCACTTTTTCAGTTCAGTACTAAATGGAATTCTTGGATTTCACCACTTTAATTTTGTTGTAATTATTTTAGTCTCATGTTGTTGACTAATTCGTCTTTCCAACTAATTAATTTTGTCTTGTCAATCAACTAATTATGTTGTTAAGTTATTCTCATCGTCTTGTTATGCCACCAATTTATCTACTTCATCATGTTAATTCACCTTGTTGTTTAATTGATTACATTATATTAGTTAATTAATAGCATTCCCCCTTTATCACTCCATGTTTAATTAATTGATTAATCATTATTAATTATCTAATTAGTTGTTAAGTAATCATGTACATATATCCAATTAAAATAAATAAATAATTCTAATTATCCTCACCCACATTTCACTCATCAATCAAAGTCAGTTAACTAATGTCAATCCCACATTTCCCTCATGTCAATTTAGTTAGTTTCACATTGCTCTCATCAATCAAATTAGTTAACTAATTAATCAATTAAGTTAACTCTCAATCAAATTAGTTGACTAAACAATTAAGTCAATTGACTTATCAATCAAGCTAGTTAATTGGTCAATCAGATTAGTTGACTAATCAATCAATTAAATTAACTAATCAATCAAACTTGTTAACTCTAAATCATGTCTCTAGACGTCAAGATTGATTAATTTTCACCTAAAAATCTATAAATACCATTCCTTCCAGAAATTCATCCAGCTCTATGAAAAATCTCTGATTTTTTTTGAAATATTTGAATTAAATAGTCATCATTTTGCTAAAGAGTTTGGACAATAGTTAGCATCCACAAATCCATCAAAGAGCAAGAGCAAATTGGAATTAGGCTCCATCTGAGATTTGTATGTGTTAAAAATAAGAATTTTAGATATCATTTTTACAAGCGCAAGGCAAATTGGAATTAGGCTCCATCTGAGATTTGTATGTGTTTAGAATAAGAATTTTAAATATCATTTTTAAATTTCAGGTTTTATTCTAAATTCATGCATGCACTGAAAAAGCAGTTCATTGTTGCAACTCCTGAATGGCATACAAAATAAATGCATCGTCAATATTTTCAAGCAGAGATGCATACAATAGAAAACTATTTCATCAAATCAAATGTATAGTAACTCTCAAAATAATCAGAAGCAATACTTTTTAGAAAGTGGAAATAAAACTTGAGCCCTCTTACCAATGCATCTTTGACATCATGCACCTTGTTCTAGTGCAAGCCTGTATTTATAGGCTTTGTTTTGCTTTGCATCACCAATAATCTCCACAAGAACATTGTCCAATGTTGAAATGATGGAAACGGTTTGCATCTCTCACAACAATTTCTCTTGCAACAATCTTTGAAATAAACTTAATTGCAGAATGGCAGTCAGCACATACTCTAAGGTTCTTGACAACTCTGAGAGTTGTTTCAGGGCATGTGTTTAACAATCCAAATGCAATAGCCAACTTCTCACTATGGTGTACGAGGAGCAATTCTTTCTCCTCCTCCTCTACATCATTCAATACAGGTCTCGTATCTGGAATATACCCTGCTTCCTTCATCTTGCAAAACAACTCGTCCAACTTTGCATAGATATGCTGTGTTTGTGGGTGCGATCTATCTCCCACACAAAAGGTGTGTACCATTTTATTAACTTCAATCCAACTACAACCTGGTGTCTTTTCAACTCCTCTATCACTCATGAACTTTCTTACCTGTTGAGCGTCACTCCACCTGCCTGCTTCTGAATATATGTTTGACAAAAGAACATAAGGTGCAGTCTTTTTACAATCCAACCCAAAGAGGAGTCCTGCAACAAATTCTCCTAATGCTATACTCTTATGTGATCTACAAGCACCAAGCAAACATATCCACACAACCACATCAGGTTTTATTGACATTTTGATGATTAAGTTTAGGGTTTCCTCAAGATAGCCTGCACGGGTAATAAGGTCAACTATACATACGTAATGATCTATTGTAGGTATGATGCAGTAAGAATCACTCATGAGATTGAAGTATTTACATCCGTCAGCCACCATACCTGCATGGCTGTATGCAAATAAAACACAAATGAAACTTACACGGTCGGGGTTGGTTTGAGAGTGCTTCATTAATTCAAAGAGTTCGTGGGCTTCTTTGCAATAGCCATGCATTCCATATCCTGCAATCATTGCATTCCATGAAACTACATTTCGGTTAGGCATTTTGTCAAACAACTCACGTGCCTTCAGTATGCTTCCACATTTTGCGTACATGTCTATCACGGCAGTCACAACTTTCACATCTGAAAGACATCTGTTTTCGATAAGTTTTTGATGGATTTCTATACCTTGCTCCAAGGCTCCCATCTTGGCACATGCTGGAAGGATGCTGGCAAAGGTTGCTATGTTTGGCTTTATACCTGCTAACTGCATATGCTTGAATATCTCCAAAGCTTTATCTACAAGCCCATTTTGTGCATATCCAGCGACGATTGCAGTCCATGAGACCACATCTTGTTGAGGTATACTGTCAAACAATTCATGTGCCTTCTTTAGATTTCCACATTTTGCATACATGTCTATCAGGGCTGTCACAACTATAACATCTGAAGAAAATCCATTTTCAATTATTTTTCGATGGATTTCCATACCCTCATCCAAGGCTCCCATTTTGGCGCATGCAGGGAGGATGCTGGCAAAGGTTGCTGAGTTTGGCTCTACATCTACCAACTGCATTTTCTTAAAAATCTCTAAAGATTTTTCAACAAGGCAATTTTGATCATACGCAACAATCATAGCATTCCATGAGACAACACTTCGTTCAGTCATTTTGTCAAACAGCTCGTGTGCCTTGTCTATGCTTCCACATTTTGCATACAAATCTATCAGGGTATTATTGACAATAACGTTAGTTTGAAATCCATATCTAATTAATTTTCCATGAATCTGTAAACCATGTTCTAGAGACGCCATGCTGGAGCATACAGGAAGAATAGCTGAGAAGGTGAAGTGATCAGATTGGATATTTGTTCGTTGCATTTGGTGAAACAGTACCAGTGCCTCTTGAGGAAGCCCATGCCTTCGGTATGCTGCAATTATCTTGTTCCAGGAGAAGACATCTGGTTCACTCATGTCGTCAAAGACTTTACGAGCATCCACCAAACTTCCACACTTGTCATACATGTTTATCAGTGTATTTGGTAAAAGTGTGTCCGGGGTAAATATCAATACTCTGTCATAGATGTGAGAGTGAATTTGCTTGCCCTCTGTAATAGCTTTGTGGACAGTGCAGGTGTGCAACAGCTGAAGATGTGTAGAAGATTGTACAGGAGTGTTGTGGGTAGTAAACAAAACTTGCAGTACTTCCTTTAGGCATCCCTGCGTACAGAGTATTCTGAGATTTTGATTGAGACGGGCAGTGGATGGCATTGTATGGGAAAACTGCGTTGGTATTCATTCTACCACAAAAGAAAACACATCCGTCTTTTTAGTTTGATTCTGATTTCTTCAATGTTCTTCTCTGACTGAATTCTTCGTTTCTATGAATTTTTTGGTATCTTACAATCAAGATCGCGTAGCCATTAAATGATTTCCAGAGAAGTAATACTACATGGAAATCGATCATGGGCTGTATATGGCTTTTAACCCCTAATCTAAATTTTACAGTTATAGAAGAGGATACTCATATGCATTGAATTAACTATTATGTTGGTTGGAGGGTTAATTTTATATTTCATTAGATTCTTGGCAGGGAAAGCTAAGCAAGTATACATGGTATATTGGATTATGTATAGGATTATGTATATTGTGGTTTATTTAGATAAATTTAAAATACATTTTAGATATAGGCAGGTCAAGCAAATAAATATGTTCAAATAATTATTATATTAGTTGGAAGGTCATTTTTATTGTGGTATTATCTTGATTAGTATAAGGATCATGGTATATTGGACAATATATGTTCGTCATAGATCAAATTTTTTTTTCAATGTTGGATTTATTTTTTTATATAAATTTGATGCATATTTTTTGCATTTAATTGATTACTTTATTGCATTACCATGTATTTAAGTTAGACTTACTTGTGTAGATTATACTTGCGTATGTAACTTATACTTTTCTTATTTGGTGGATATGTACTTCATACGTAATAGTATCTTCTTTCTCTCACATTGGTTGTATGTTCACATCTCTTGACAAAGTATCATATATATACCCACTTGTAGCTCACTCCTGAGCATCCTTGTAAATACATGTGCATCTAGTGTGGAATAGTAATTATATTACATTTTTGTAATCTCCAATTGTGCTTTTGTTATTGTGGCTTGTTCATGTCATCGAATTTTGAAAGGTTTTCCCATTAGTAAATATTATATGGTATTAGAGAAGTTGGTAACTTTAGACTTGTTAGTCTCTATGAAGGATAACATTTTTTTCTTATAGACTTAGTAAATTATCTTTTCTTACATCCTTAGGCAATCTAGAGAGTCAAAATTGATAAGAGAAAGACTAGGATCATATGCTCCTTTTTATTACATTGCTTCTTAGGCACATGTATGGTGACTAGTGAAGCAAATGATACAGAATATCCTTGTGTCCAAAGGATCTCATATTGTTGTTATTACCTCTCTTTTTGTCTAGATCGAGCTTCATAAGTGAAATATTGAAAAGGTTTGAAGGAAATGTTTTATGTTGGGAATCCAAAAATCACTCATTATTCGAAGCAGTTTGAGCTAAATTTAATCCTTCCATTATGTCTAAAAGACCCAAGAATCCTAAGATTGTCTATTAATCCATTAATTTTGGATAACTTTGTTGGAAGGCCTAAAAAATTCTCATCCCTTGGTGTCATTTATACTACTAGAGAATATTCTATAAATTCTATTAGCATCACCGTTGTGTAATCATCATTTTTCACAAGCTAATGTAATATTATAAGAGGAGGTAAAAAATTAAATCAATGATTTTCTTTTTTTACTTTTTACTTCTACATTGTAACCAAATCAAAATATATATATTTGAGAGCACATACATAATTTGTATGTGGACTCTTAACCCTACTTAGGGGTGTAAGCTATGTATCACACCTATCAAGTTCTAAGGTATCTACCATAAGCATTTAACCTCAATAGGACTATCCCCAATGACAACCCTTTTCCCAATAATACCTAAAAACCCCACCACTAGTAGTTATCCATAGATAGATGGCAACACCTCCTTTAATTCCTACTAGTAGCCATTACCAAACCACCAATGACACAACCTCAACATCCCACATGAATTTTCATAGATTCAATCTCCAAGCCATAATTCAACATGAAAGCAATTTCCTATTACAATTTCCAATCTCAATTATAATGGTTTTGATTGTATGGAGGTGAATTCAAAAAAGTAAAATTGGTTTTGTGCTCAAAGGTGAATATTTCACCCATAGAGTATATTTCATCATCTTTCATCTTTTAACATCAACACTATGTTAGTGTGTTCTCACCACTTCGTCTAGTCTTTACCCCATCTCCATTGGTAGTTTAATTTGTATACTCTAGCTTTGCAATCTTTGTTCTTAGTCACTTTAGCTCTTAATTTTATGCATTTTTGTGATAAAATTTTGAGATTTTTTGTATTAGTGCAAACAGTTCTTGATTTTAGTGTCTATATTTTTAAAAAAATTGTTGTTTATCAAAGGTGTTGTTGGTTCATCATTACTTTGAGAAATTTTGAGGTTCCATTTGGGTTCATACAAGATCTCTTTGAAGCATCAATTTTTAAAATTATATGATTGATTATCTACTTTGTGGTGGTGCCCTTAGTTTATTTTCATTCTATACTAGATTTCAGTTTAAATGTATTTTGGTGTCATTTTTTGAAAGTGCATGATTTATTGTGTACGATGAGGTGGTGTCCTTTTTTTCCATTCTATACCAAATTATACTTTTAACATTTTAGCCTCTTGAAGTATTTGTACTCACTTAGATAAAGTCCACTATTATACATTTGTTAAGTACCAAACATAAATGCACTAAGTCTATAGTGCCACAATCATATTTTATTGGGGATGTTGGTGCTCGTTCTCAAACCCCTAAAGCCAAATTGTTCTCAAAGTGTTTGGGGTGTCAAATCTAGAGAAAGAAATATCTACCTTACTATCAAGTAAGGTAACTTTGGACTAATTTTCTAAGATAGGTAAGACTTTGTTTGACTTTGGTCTCAATTAGACTTAAGGGGCTTAACTAGAGGAATCTTGAATAGGATTAAATATAACTAAAAAGAGATGAATTACCATAGTAGTATTGGTGTATGCCTAACACAAAAATATGTGCCTAGTCCAAGAGCTAACCTACTATTATAACCTATATTAAAATGATAAGCACATCAGTATATGATAGTAGGATGTGGATATGTATAAGATGAAACTCTAGGATAATAACTCTTCAAAATCACTAATTGTGTTTTCCCTAGTTGAAATATTGATTCATGATGTGCATACACAACTACTTCATATTCCTAATCTAATAGTATAAGATGTTTTCAATTTTAGTGTATGGTGGATCATTACTTCAAGTAATGGTGAGTATAATTAATGGGGTTATAGAGTCTAGATACACCAAGAAAGACATCACATAGATATCACAAAGGAATATGAGTTGTGCATATAAATACACCATAAATAATCATATTAAGAAATTGAACATACTTACTAATCCATCCCCAAACTATAGAAATCTATATGCACTAAATAAATGACTATTAAAAAGCTTGTAATTTTTTAAAATATTATGGCATTCATCATAAAATCTATTACTTTCATACCAACACATTGGGCAAGAGGAAACCCTAAGCTAGAATTTTCTTAAAGATCCACAAATGGAGTTGTGGAGGTATTTAGTTACATAAGCCATTTACATTATCAACCTCCTTTGACTTACGTAAAACATTGCTCTAATGACGACTAAACATGTAGTATTTTAAACCCTAGAATCTCCTTCACAATCATAGTTATGTGGAAACATGAAATGACTAACCTTCTTGCTAGAAAATGAACTAGTATATATATCACTCTATTAATTGCCCTACCACTTTGAGAAGAAACAAGGAACTAATGGTTGATGGATTTAGCATGCAATGTAATCTTAGATCACATGAACTCCATTGAATGAGTGATTTGTAATAAGTGTGAGGACCATTAAGAGTTGGAACTCAATCGTTGCATTAAGGGAATCATGGCCTTCCTATCCTCCATCACTAAAAAACATATAAATTTGTTCCCTTAAGATGGACAACTATTTTTTGGAAATAAAAACCCCAGTGGAGTAGTTGTGGCATCAAAACTGGTCATTGATGGTGACTTAGGTCATGCAAGGAGATAGGTGGTAGTAAATAGTGTAAAACATGGGTGTTTTGGAGTTTTGAGAATTAAGGGTTGAGGATACACCATAACCCATACTACTGGTTGAGGATCGAGGATGAAGGATTAGGAGTATGCAATACCTCATGCCCAAAGAAGAAAAATAAAGGTATCTTTGACTCACTAACTATGAAAGGTTACATGGTGTGGGAAATATTGGGAATTAGGGATCAAGGATATCGAGGAATCCATCCCACAAGGTATGCAGCTAAAGATCAATATGAACTTGCAAACCCAATAAAATAACAATGATAAATATTGAGGATCATGAGTTAAAAGTTCTTAATAACTCATGCCTAAAAGTATCATGTTAAAGGTATTCCCTCATCTCCAACTTTGAGAGTCAAGGATTGGATATAACAAGGAATCAATGTCATAAGGTATGTGGGTAAAGGGATGGATGAAACAATGACTCTAATAAATAATATAGTGAACATAATTGAGGATTGAGGATTGGGGATATGTCTTACTTCATTCCACAAGGGATGGATATAAGAAGATACCAAAACTATGACTTTGAAAGGTAACTTAGTGTAAAGCGTCAAAGTGTGAGTGTCTAGGGAAAATCATGTCAATGAGAGAAAGTCTAAATCTTTCATAAAGAAAAGGGGAAAATTATGATTCAGGGGAAAGGTATTCTAGTATATAAAACTCTTAAAATTTGACATTTAACATAGTCCCAGTAATTTGAACAAGAAACCCTCCATAATTAGAAAATTTTGAGATCTTTGTAACTTCCAACACATGATAGGTGCATATGGATGATGGAGAAAAAACTAATACAAACTTTGACCAAGGGAGACCCATTAGGAATTATCTCAAGTTGGTTTAAGTGATGGGGAAATTAGGCCAAATGTACAAAGGAGCTAGGATTCAAGCACAATTGGACACTATCAAATTAGGTGCTAACAATGGCTCTAGTTGGGGATATGTGTCTCTTGTAAAAATAATGAGAATATATCTATCACTAGGAGCATATCAAAAATACGGACCATGTGATTGCACAAAGACACAACACATACAACACAAAAAACATAATACACATGCAAGCCGATACCAAACCAATACTTACAAAAAGAACCGCTAATCCATATTATCATGAACCAAAAACTTCACAATATTTGTTTCCAAGTTCTAGAGGTAATATGCACCAAGAACATACTCAAAAAAATTATATGCCCATGCCACAAGCCATATCCTTCTCCATTTGTAACATTTGAGTAGCAACCCATTCCAATTTTCTCATGTAGTATCTATACATACCTTAGGGATTAAAACTCAAGTGTTTCTTGTTGATTGTCATTATTTCTAGGGGAATAGTTTATGTTCTCTAAGTAAGATATTTCAATCCTAGATCATGTATCATCTTTGAGGTAATAAAAGGTTGATTTATATATGAAATTTATCTCATGAACATTTGTTACATCCAAAATTGCACCAACATGTTCCATGGATGTCATCATGCCATTTCATGGTGCACAACTACATTTATCATCACATGAAGACCTACTAAAAAGTGCAATAGATCATTTATATCCATATTTTTTGAAAAACACAATAGTAGTATAAGATGTGGTAGAGGGGAAAAGATGAAAAGGTTCAAAATAATCTAAACTTATCAATGTTTATGCATCTTAAAGAGCTTCCTTGATTTGGATATATGCATCAACAAGAGCAAGGCAAAGGAGGAGTTAGTAATAATATATTATTCAATATGACCTCCCAAGAGAAAATTAAGACCACCATCAATGGATAGAACTTCATTTGTGGTGTTGCAACTATCTATAAGGCCCACCACCCAATGGTGAAGGTTAATACTTATGATCATCGTTTTGATCATCTAAGACCTAGTATTTTGCTAGGAACCCTCAACATGGGGTAACATATTAGGCCTTGACAGATGTATGTTTGTACTTAGTTAATATTGAGGTTAGACCTAAGGGCACCATGTAGGTAGCTCGCATTATAGGACTTTATTTTAAATCAGGTGCATGAATCAAAATTATCATCCTAAGGATTGATATGTTTGTCGTGTCAAGCAATCACAATTCCTAACTATGAATGTGTGATGGTCTAAAGAATTTATACTATGATGCATGTGTAGATTGGTCAAATTTTATTATGGTAAGTTAATTACATAGTGGTGAAATTAGAATACTAGATGGCTAGGAGAATTTTACTATTATGAGATTTTAATTTGGTTAGTTTTTCCACTATCTTGGGTATGACTTAAGAATTGTTCATGTTGAAATCAAATTATATTGTTATTGAGAGTATTCTAAAGGGTAAAAGCAAGAAGTTAGGTCCATGAAGAGGGGAAGTTTCCACAAAAAAAAAGAAACTCACAAAAAATGTGTATGCATTATTTAAAAACGTGTATGGGTTATGCTTCGAGTACCCAAGCCTAAAAAATGTGTATTTACTAAAAAATGCATATGTGTTATTATAACATGTACACGTTTTATAACACGTACAAGTCATTTATTTAAAAAATTAAATACCTTTTAGAAATGTGTACATGTTTTGTAACACAAAACACGTACGCGTTTTAAAATGTGTATGCATTTTTTAAAAGTATTTAATATTTTAAATAATCAAGCAAAAAAGAACGCATATGAGTTTTGTAATGCGTACGCGTTTTTAAAATTTTGAATCCCCAACCCACATGCTGCCTTGGTTTTAGGCTCAGGAAAGGCTTGGCAACCTGACCCTTAGCTTTTGACCTACAAGTAAAAAACTAAGGTAGGTTCAAGAGAAATGTCCAACTTTGGCAATATGGTTGATGGACTTTTTTTCTAAATCAATCTATAAAATTAAAACCCATTAGAGAACATGATGTCTAGTTTCCAAATATATAAAAAAAATTAAGATTGGGTTTTATTTTTTATTTAATAATTAATTTCTAAGCAAACTAGTCTATAAACTTGAAATATTAGACTTTTTTTGTTTTTCAATAACTTTTTTTTGGTTAATTTTCTTGTAAAAAAATTATATGGCATCAATCTTCAGAAAATTCTCTACACAATGAAAAAAAAATAAAAAAATGTTTAGTTTAGGTCCAATTATGTTGTCCGTACACGTTGATTTTTAAAAACAACAATTAAGGCCAATAAAAATTCAACAAAAAAAATATTCTGAAAAAAATTACAAAAAGTTATCCTCATAAATCTTCATGTTGTTAGCTATCTTTCCCCAAAAGGAATTAGAAAAATACTTTTATTTGGGTCAAAAAGCGGTGTATGTATACATGCATGGTATGGTCAAAAAAATTGACTTTTAAAAAGTGGTTTTTATACATCCCTATCAAAATTCAATTTCTATCATTTGGGTATTTGAATAAATTACATATTTGGAAACTAGATTCAAAATTCTAAATTTCATATTACTAACTTTTTTTAAGATTCATTATGTAAGTGCCTCAAATTTTCAGTCCAAGTGTGAAAAATTCTGAAAAATAACAAAAATAATTCCACTTCGAGTTTTTTGTGGACCCAACTTCTTGCATTAGCCCTAAAGAATGTCATAACATAGTATTATTATGATATCCATATCATTGAACCATGATATATTAGGACATATTTGTAAAAGCATTCAACTTTTTGCATAATCCTTGCATTAAAAAGATATTTTGATTACTCATGTCGTATTCAAATATCTTTAGACTTATGTTATGTTGATAATGATATTATGAATATTCTTGTGTATAATTTGATTGTGACAATGTTATCCAATGATGGTATAAATTAGGTGATAATCAACTTGAAATTTATTTGATAAATTGAATTTAAGTGGGAATTAGGACTAGTTGAGTTATTATATATATGTGTGTATGTATGTATGTATGTATGTATGTATATATGTATACATGTATATATATACATATATGCATGTATATATATACATATATACATATATACATATATATATAGCATTAGCACATAAGATGATGAATAATTATCATATATGTTGGTATTAATAAATTTCGCATTTCATACCTAGTGGAAAACTTGAAGGTGTTGTAGAGATCTTATGATCCCCTCTATGATAATGAGATGAGCCTCTAAAGGATTCTAGGATGTTCCAATTGAACTATGAATACTAATGATGTGAGGTTTAATTTTGGACCTTGGTGTCCTTGGGTGCAATTTCTTTAGTATGGGATTTTTATAGTCTAAATCTAGTTGGGTTCCCCTAACTACTAATAGGCATTTTTAATTGATGGGAATCAAATTAGATGGAACCTTGTTGGAATATGCAATAGAAATCAACGAAACTATATAAGATATAGCCATGTTTTAGAATGGGTGTTGGTAAATGGTGGTGTGTTACATTATTTGTCTTAAACCCTTATATGATTTTCCTACTATAATGTCCATTATATCACTCCCCCAAGTATTATTACTTCAAGGGTTATGAAACCTTGGGTATGGGAAACTATGAGTATGCTCCTTGAAAGATTATTGTAAAGAGAAATACATGGTACTTTGATCATGTATGGAAGTGGGTATGTAGGTATTACTTGGGTGGATGCCCCTATGAACCAAGCCTATAGGGGAGAGTTCAGGGGATAACTCCAAGGTTTAGGGTTTTTCCTAAACTTGATTAATTCTCCCTCTTCAATATACTTGCACTAGATAGTGATGAACTCATCCTTATAATTAATATTTCCTCACTATAGAGGCTTTATCCACTAAGAGATAGCCTATCATCATCAAGCTTATCTACTCTCAAGTTTTTGGTACGTCTTTCAAAAATTTACTCCAATCATGGATAAACTTTTAGATTCATTGTCATCAACATTAATCCTAATTTGAATTTGTGAGGATGCCTCTGATCTTATTTTAACTAAAATAATTAGAGTTATGTGTGAAAATTATAAGAGGGTATAGGTTATCCTCATGGACCGATGAGGTCTATTCTTCTTGAAATAAGGGCATATTAAACTTAGTCTTGATGTGACTTTGAATGAGTTAGAGAAACTTGTTAACAAGTATTTAAGGATGGTGCCAAGATAAACTAGTAGGGTCTAATGACGTGAACGAATATTATTATACATCGATGGTTTTGCTTCTCTAAATTTAGGTATTTGATTTGGTGTTGAGTTTAGGATGGAGTTCCTTATGTCCACCTATGCCATGTATAGGCAATTAAAGTTGTAAGTATTACCAAATACAATTGGGTATTTTACCCTTGTATCTCTCTAGTGGGAAAATGTATGATATATTATATGATTGGTACTATAAAATGATAGTAATTAGATATAGGATATTATTTAATATTATAATTGTGGGTTTATTTTTTGTTAGATAATTTATTTTTTAAATAATGTGTTTCCAAATAAAAATTTGAAAGAAATGAATGGACTTGATTATTTTATAAGTTGGTATTTGTTTATGTATATGTTCTTAAATAAATTCCAACTCATGTGGGTATAATTTATTATCTTTGTGCTAGTAAATTGACCTCAATATCTATAAGACTCTATGAGTAGGTTTATGGATCACTTATTGTGGTTTGTAACTAATCGCCTATGTGTGTGTGACACAAGAAAGAGCTAGCCACAATGTGTATAAATAATATTTTCTTGAGCCAATCACTTTGTGAACTCATAGTGTTGAAATGATATGGTCCCTATGTGCTTTTGTCTGTGTGTTTGTACAATAATATTAGCATAGAACCAATACTTGCTTGGAATGTGTTTCATATACTTCTATTGTAATTAGATTAAATTGAAAGAAAAATATTAATGAATAGTTGTAATTTAAAAGAAAGATCAAAGATCTCATACAAGAGAAGTACATAAATTCTTTATCTTTGGGGTACAAACTATGGAGCCTTTGATTTTCAAAAGGGATACATAGGCAATGTGATCATGAATGAACCCTTCAAGATTAAGGTTTGGGTCTAGGAATGACCTTGGCATTGGAAACTTACCACTTTCTAGTGTAAGTGTATGAGTGGTGGCTTAGAGTCATCTCTACAACTATGGTTGGACAAGTTATGAATTCAACACTTCTAATTTAGATGGAATATGCTTGGTTGATTAAGTTGGCATTTTTATGAATTAAATAAAAAATAGTATAACAATAGGTGGTTTTTATAAGAATATTCTTAGCTCCGACCTTATTGCTAAACCACTAATTGTTAAACTAATAGATACTCTCAATGTCTTGTATAAAGTGCTAAGCATGCTCAATGAGCTGCAAATTTTGGAATTATTTCTCAATCTCTCTAAAAATAGAGGGAGATACATAAAATATACATAGTGTGTTTCCCCTTATATATGCACAATACTTGCCTTTTATTAGAAAAATATATATGTGATAACTAAAAAAATTATAAAAAAATGTTAACATAGAGCCCCAAATACAATTTCACGTAGAAGTATTCAAAAATTCAAACAAAGTTCATGCAACCAAGATCTTGAAGAGACTACTCTTAGGAAGATTATTGAAGATGAACTAGTACATATTAAATGTCTCTAATCTATTATATCTCAATTTTCAACATGAAAAATACTTTAGCCTTGATTATGAAGAAAAAAAGTAGCCTTGTATGATATTCAATAGATATGTAAGCCCAAGAAATAGAAAATAAAATATTTCAACTATTATTACACCCAATTGAGAATTAAGATTTAAGCCTTGAAGACTTCTCTCCACCCATCCTATCTCCTATTAGAAGACCCATTGAGTTAAAATATTATTGATAATGTTGAAGGTAAATAGTAAAGAATGCTAAGATAATATAAATTTCTATATCAAAATTAGAAAACCAAATTCATCACCATTATTAAATTTTGTTATAATATTATTGAAGTCGTGCCAAAAAAGTAATTAATACTTTGAGAGCTTCATTCCATTAATTCTAGTATGATTGTGTTTGAGGTGGAGAGGTAGGGTTACATGTATGATAATTGTCCTAATATGCACCATTCAAAAGATGTCAATTTCCATGATGGTATGCCCCTTACTTTTCTAAGACAAAATAGCATAGAGAATGGAGTCCAATGCTATGGTTTTTAAAAACAAAGATGACATCAAAATTGTAACCAAATGCTTAAATGATAACTTGTCTAAAAAATACCATATTAACATAAAATTTTGAACTCTATATAATCCTAACCTCTAAATATTTCTGGAGTTTGTTTTAGAGATAAAAAGTCTACACCAAACCCATAAAATTATCACTACAAATGCAAACTATAGCAATGTGTCTCTATTTAGTTACAAAACTAGAAACCCTAAATTTTAATAAGAAAGAAAGAAAATTAAAAGTAATATAAATTTTATGACGTGGAAGTTTGTATAATCCATAGTTTTAAACTTCAAATTTGTTAAATATTATTTATTATAAATGATTCATGATAAATAATATTTAAATTTTAATCACAATATAACTTAAAAAATCACACACATATAGAAACAATTCAACTAAAAATAAAATATAAATTTTATAAATATTTAAACTTTTAAAGAAACAAACATTTAAAAAATGAAAAATACAAATATATGATCAATCATATGGAGGACACCTACTAACTAATAATAATAGAGTGTGCCTTCGCATTCAGAGGCCTGGATAGACATCAAGAATAATTTGCTTCGGGATTTTGACAGGTGAATCTTAATTAGCAATGGCACCAATAATTAATTGAATCTTTTGTAATATACCTTTCTGTAATATGCTCTTACAGGACCTCTTGCCTGAATAAGAAGACAAGTGGCATAATGTTGATTAAAATTCTCACAAGAAGGTTTTAAAAAATAGTTATGAATTAGTGGCCGTCCACATTAAGCAATGGTCCATGATAACTGAGAAACTCCAAATGAGAAGATTTACACCATTTGAGGTTTCAATCAATGAAAGAAACAAACCATACAACTTCTTTGGATAAAACAAGGAGCCGCTTTTCCAAGCTAGTTTTGGTTGCTTATAGATATTCCCATGGGCATACCCCTTGTTATATAACTAAACCAACCAACAATTCTCAATTAGCTAAAGAGGTTCAGAAAATAATCACAGAGTTCTGAGTACTCATGGACTATCAGGATATAGGAGAATCAGAAATGGAAGAGGAGAAGGTGACCCAGATGCTGAATATTGTGGTTGCAGTTGATGGAAGCCAAGAAAGTATGTGGGCTTGTGAATGGGCATGTAGGAATCTCTTGCCTGCTCATACAAATGTTGATAAACCCTATAAATTCACTCTCCTCCATGTTCGCTCCCCCCTCTGTGTTTCATCTGGCCCTGGTAAGTAAGTTCTATCCATTTCTATGTCCTCATGCAGACTTTTTGGTTATAAGATTTTTCTGCACCTTCAAGTTTTGTTATTGGAGTATGTATAATGGTGGTTTTTGTGCTATGCAGCCTACATCTTGAGCACTGAGGTGATTTATCTTCTGGAATTGGATGAAGTCAGGACTACCCGAAAGATATTGAAGCGAGCTTTGGATGTCTGCAATTGTTACAATGTGAAGGCGGAAACCCAAGTTGTAACTGGGGAGACAAAGCTCAAGATCTGTGCTGCTGCACATCAGCTGGGGGCACATTTTCTTGTGATGGGTAGCCATAGCCATGGTCCTTTCATTAGGTAATGTCCCCTTATGTGTCTTTCTGTGTCTTTGTTTTTCTGCCATTTGTCTACCTATTTGAGATTTTTTATTTACTCTTCATTGATGATTTGCAGAGCAATCAAGGGAAGTGTGAGTGATTACTGCACTCGGAATGCCAAGTGCCCTGTTGTGGTTGTTAATAAAAAGGTGTTTGAAGGATTGAAATGAAGATTGTACTTTTTTGGCTTGCGAGATTATTTGTGACATGTAAGGTTGGGAGAACATAAAAATGATGAGGCCGCATGGACTGTAGATATTATATGGTAAAGACAGAAGCCTATTGGCAAGCTTCAAGTTTTGTACCTAGATTGGGGATTTGAGTGAATCAGAGTGATTTTCCCATTTAGAATGTGGGTATGCATCTTTTTGAATCGATGAGATAAGTAGCGACACATGTTGCATACCTTGAGGCTTGGTTTGGATCCAAGATGTTATCATACTCTTATGCACAGAGAGAAGAGCAAGCAGATTGATTGTTCTAAGTTTTTCATAGGAGAGCAGGATGTAATTGAGACTAAATAGATCTGGTCCAGAGTCAGACAAGTGAATCAAACTTTTACTTGACTGTCAGCCATGGAAGTTTTATTATATATTTACAACTTCATGGTTTAGTATTGTTTTTTTCTGTTGATTCTATTTTCTATATGAACTCCTTTTTGCTAGGCTGGTCTTTGATGATGTTGGGCAGTTATCTATACTGATCATGTTGCTTATTAGTTGGGCAGTTTGTTTTTGTATTGTGCTCCCTGATACTGGTCCCACTTTGCCCTTAGAGGCTTAGATAAGATTGCTTTGTGTTTATTTTGCAATCGATGTTTGGATTATATTGATCCATCATCAGGAAGGAAAGAGGTGGAAAACTCATGTCTTAGTACTTTGTAAATTGATGCTTGTTTAAAATAAATTCATCGCAAGAAAATTCACCATCATGACAAATTCACCGCAAAGAAAATTCACCACCAGCAATTCATGGCAAGAAAATTCACCACCATGACAAATTCAACACTGGCAATTTACCACCACAGAAAATTCATCTCATTAACTTTGAATTGCTGATGGTGAATTTTCCTTGAGGTGAATTTGTCATGGCGGTGAATTTTCTTGTGGTGAATTGTTGCCGATGAATTGAAGTGAATTTGTCATGACGGTGAATTTTCCTGCGATGAATTGCTAAGGATGAATTTGCCTGATGCCATGTATTGACACCATACATGCTTTCGTTGATCATCTCTGGTTGCCCAGGTCCCAAATATACAGCCCTGTAAGGATTTTAGTGTAGAATAATCAGTACTGCATTTGCCCTGTATTTCTTTATTTAAAAACAAAAACAAAACTATATGTAAGCCCGGGCAACAGAGCAAATATGATTTTGGAACTAATCGACCAGTTTGTACTCTGTAGACCTGTTAAGAAGACATGCATTGTAAGTCATGGAAGAGCCAAGGTCAATATGGAATGAATTTCTCTCAAAGCTTGTGGTTCCCTCATATTTGAGAAACAGTGCGCATGACAGAAGCCTATAACCAGGGGAAACAGAGGATGGATAGCTTCAAAGCCCATTATGGCAGCAAGGACCAAGATTGTTCGAAAGTTTCCAAGGCTAATGGATAGCAATCAGATATATTATTCCGTAAGGTCAAGGTATCAACTATATTCTTCAGAATTCCCAAAGGCACCTGCCAAAACACCATTAAAGGACTAGTGCGAAACTGGACAGAACGTCATGAGGTTCCATCAAATTAGAAATAGAGCCTTTATAAAGCTATTTTACTCGACAGCAAGGAGAGGTCAAAACTCATTTTCACCATCTGATTGGCAAATAATCTCAGGGCCACAAACGAAACACAGTGATACCTGATACTCGAATTAAATGTTTATAACAGTCTCTTAACATATTGTCTGAAATGTCAGTGATCAAGCTTTTATTCAGTTTAACATGGAAATAATGAAACTTTTGTTTTAGTCAGAGCACTGGATAGAAAATCGCAATCAAGCTTCTTGATGATGCCAGGGATAAAATTAACTGGAAACATTCACGTACATCTGGAATACTCTGATTCACTCCGCACAGGAGCTGAATGAATTGCTCTTAAAAGAGGCCCTTTTATGGTTTTGAGTTATAATCTCTGAGTCGGTATTTATATGCCCTTTACATTTTTTTTCTTTTGTTGGAGGGTTTTAGATTAAATTCATGGAATCATTTAGCTTTCTGATAAGGGATCACGTGTCTTAGGTTAAAACTTCTTTGTCTGAAAATCAAAAATACGACCCTATCCTCATTTCTTATAATAGATTCATTCAAAACCATTGAACTTTCCGACATACAAAAACCCACTGACTTTACAATACACATTTAAAAAAATGAGTTTACTATATACATTATCATACCTTATTTTGTTAAATACAATATCTTTAACAAGTGAATTCCTTAAAGAAACATCATTCAACCTTTTGATGTAAACTTAAATTCACAAAAAATTTAATTCTGAATTCCCTAATTACAAAAGTGAGCCCAGCACAATTTTTAATCCACCATAGACCGAGGCTGCAGCTGAGTAGACACGAAGTGCCTGTATAAAGAGCAGTAACTATAATTGGGTTTCGTAGCACATTTAGGATCATCAGGTGCAGACTCCATTAAAACTGTTTTCTGGAAGCTGCAAAACTAAAAGATCTCAGTAAGTGGTCTTGTTTATTGGAGGTCCAAATAACAGATGACAGCTTTGAAAATTTTAGTAATAATATGATAATCAAAAGTGTTAAATTTTTTTTTGTTGTATGTATATCATTTTGATGATGGATCATGGAGTTTGATCCAAATCGTTGATTTAAAAAATTTATACAATTTTAATTCAAAAATTTAACACTTGAATAAGATTGAGATAAACCCCAGTTGCAATTCAAAGGACAACTTCATCAAAACTAAAAGAGGGGTAAAAAATTATTCAATCCAAAAAAAACAATACAAAGCAAGGGAATTACACATCCCTATTAATCTCCACTAATTGATCCAACTTTTGTGGCAAATCTGGGGGTAATTGGCCCCTGTCCAGAATATTCCAATCATGCAAATGATCAAAAACCCATTTAGCCAAACAATCTGCAACCCCATTCCATTCATGCGGAATATGACAGAAAGAAACAAAATCAAAGGAAACACACAGATTAAGAATCTGTTTTATAATAACAGTCAAGTGTCAACTAACATCCTCTAATTGCTACCTCTTCAAAAACAACGAAGTGGGGATAATCAAATGGAGACAAACAAGTGACCACCATGCTATATCATCTAATGGACAAGGCAAGTTCATGAGGCAACTTCAAGGGAGCGAGTTGAGAGGGCAAATCAGAGGGCAATCCTAGAAATCAAACATAAAATGACTTTACTAAATTAAGTCATATTAATTATTCTTAACTGATTTTTTAAATCCAAAATCATAAAGGGCAAATGTCTTAGTGAATCTATAAGTAACATATTTATTTAATTCTCTTTAAAAAATTATATATTATTATATTGTGCAAATGTAAACAAATATTACACCATAGTCATAATATTATCTAATTAGCTATTAGATATTGCAAGGCGGAAAACTTACAATTGCACATGGTATGTAGTAAAGAGTGAAATAGATATAAATTAAGAGTTTGGGTAAGTGATGTTTTATGTCAAAGACAAGTTAAATAGTAGTTATATTATTTTTATAGTTTATTACGTTGAAGGCGTGTCGTGTCTTATTTGAGAATACCCGGCTGAGTTTCTCAATCGACGATGTGCGCTACTCTAGAGGGGATGGAATACGGTTGATTCCTGCATAGTCGTCAATGATGATTAACTGTGAGAAATTTGCTTATAGCGGAATGAATGGCACGTCCTATGGAGCTCCTAAAAAAACGCAGGGACAATTGTTTAGTAATGCCCACCAGGCCATATTATCTCAAACAAAACATGGCAGATAGTGGGGTTAGGGAGGTTTCTACCGGAGAATGTGGCCACCCAGGGATTCAAGGAAACATAAATTTTGATGACAGTGGAGTTTCGTTATTTGTTCTTTGCATATTTATTTACCTTTTTAGTTCTTCTTATTTGTATTTTAACTGCAAGTTTTTGGTTGTATTTCACCTGTGATGCTTGAGTTTTTCTCTTGAAACTTTAGTGTTTTCTTTGGTTGGTTTTTTTTGTGGGGTTTTTTGCTTTCTACGGTATGGATGAGTAGAAGATAGGAGCAGCCATTAACAAGAGAAGCAAAGCATATTAGGGCTATACGATTCACATAGGTTGGTGATTCGAATACATTTAATTTAGTATGAGTCAAGATTTTGTTTTCAAAGTCCTGTATTGTTTATTTAGAGGTGAAACTATAGGTCTTTTACTATTGTTTATTTAGAGACGAATTACTATTGTTAACACTAGTTTTAAATAAGGAAGTTGAATTTGCAGGATTTGTTTTTAAATTAGCTCAGGAACACTAATTAGACCTTGTCAACATACTTCTTTCAGGTTTATGTTGTGAGTAATTGAGTGACGGCGAGGGTATTTGGCCAATAAAGCTTATGTTAAAGATCTCCTCTTATGATCTTATTTGCTATTTGGTGTTAATGGTAAAAGAGTAGGCCAATAAAGCTTGTGTTAAAGATCTCCTCTTAGAAATGGTTGTTAACTTCTTACACACCCAGCTTTGCCAATCAGCCTTTAAGTAGCTAGGTAAATAACAGTTTGCGGGTATAATACTACCGTGTTTATGTATGCTATGAATGCCATTTTTGTAAAAAAAATTGTTTCAACTACACTAGTTCGATGAAACTGAACACTTGTCTATAATCAGAAGTTTTTCAGCATCTCCATAGTCTATTTTAAACATTGATATTAATTTAGAACTGAAAAATAGAGCATGTCTAGTAATTAGCACCCTATTGATATGTCTTACAGGTCTAGTAATCAAGTTTTTTTAGTCATTATAGTTAGGGATTTTGATACCTGGCACATATTAAGTTGAACATGATAAATCTAGACTAGATGTACTTAATAGAAAAAATTTTGATTCTTTTCTTAAAGGCGCAAAAACAGAGCTTGGTATTGTTGCTAGAGATATCTCATTGCTATGAATGTATGCAATTCTCTTGTAATTTGTGAAGTAATATAAGAGGTATGATTTTATAAAAGAAATGATTAATAAGTCTTTTGCAGATTTTGAGTTCTACATTTTTTAACAAAACAAGATTTGTGAGGTTCAGAATTAGAAGTTATGTTGCCCCAAAATGTTTGATATGGAAAATCCCAAGAAAAAGATTCAAGGGTGTCTAGAAGACCAAAATTCAAAGGGGGTCATATCAAATAAAGGATCTCCCCTGAAGACTAATGACCAATCAATATATATGTAATTACAATTATTGCATACCAATACATAAGCCATATTAGCATGCAAAGAAATTATGATGTGTACAATAGCATATATAATACTATAGACCATTAATTTTCAATTCATTCTCTTGCAAAGTTGATAATGTCTAATACTAAATCAGTAATCACACAAAAAGGAATTTTCGTGGCAATATCAAAAGTACATAGAAAGATTGGCAAAAGAACTATATGTCACTTGAAATGAGTAGTAGGTTAACTTCGAATAGGTCTCTCCTTCAATAGCTATTCTTTGCAATGGTCTCTTGTATTTAACCATCTTGGTGTGCCTTTGCTAAAGTGTCATCCATATAAAAGGCTTGAATATTTTTTTGAATATTAGAACTTTCATAAACCTTTTTTCAAGGTTTCCCAAAAGCTCGCTTCCCAAAGGATTACATAAAAGTTGTAAGCTAACTATTTGAGATCTGCATACTTATATAGAGATTCAAGAGCCAATGATTGATGCTATTTTGCATAAGATTAATCCATTAGGCCCTTCAAAATACTAGAGAGAAATATGGTGCCCAGATGTACATGCTCCACTTTGTCAACACAAGATAGGCTATGCATATGAGTGACTTCATATCTCATCTAATAAAGAATATAAGTGAAGCCACTACTGGGTTCAAAACTATTCATAAGAAGTAACAAGTGGTGGGAAAGATCACGTGTGGGGAGGATTTTGTTTTCTACTACTCTCTCTACAACTATTTCCTTGAGAGAGAGTATTTCAATTTATGTGAGTTTATGGATGATATTGATTAGAGAAGTAATTTGGTTGCAACTTGCTCATGCTTAACATTTAAACAAGGTGCTTGAGGCTATTATAGGAACCGATGGCAACATGTGATCCTGTCTACTCTTTCTTTCTCATTGTTAATTATATGGTGATTGCAGACTTGTCTTACAATAAATCCATAAAGTAAATACTACAGTTGTATCCCTTTCAAAATTAAAGTTGTTTGTGTATTAAGGTTGTGGAAAAAATTGTGTATATCTGATTTTTCATCAACATTTCAAAAAATACTCCGCGAGTATATTTTCTCTCTTTATCCTACTAATGAATCATCAAGCATAATCTGAAACATTGATGAAAAATCATATATACATAGTTTTAACATAAGCTTAATGGTAGTACTGTAACTCATGGACTGAAAAAACCTCAATTCCATCATTAAAGTAGTATATTTGTTTAGAGCAATCTAATAGGGTCGACATTAATTTCAACATGAGGATACTTGTCTAAGAAAATCTTTATTTCAACAAATTAGTGCCATGGTGTGAGTGGCCATATATCTTGAAGTTGAAACAAATAACAAGGAAAAATCCCAATTCTTGCATTTCAATAAGATCAAGATCGAAGAAGTTGTGTTTGGTATTCTCTTTTCTCAGTAGTCATTGAATCTTTGGACCTATATCTGATTATTCCAATTCTCCTTGTATGGAAGCAAGGAAAGGAAGTTCTAGATATTTTGACTCAACTAAGATAAACATCTATCTAATTTCAGGTGACATAGTTCAATGGATGTTTCGGTTGAACAAAGTACAACAGACACAGTATCTATTAGTTGAATTTACTGATAAAGAAATGAGGCAAACCTTACAAAGCAATGTACTAACTAGACAAAAGGATTTTTCTCCATTATAGCTAGAAAAAGTTAGGTATTCATAACAGCCTAACAGGTCTATTAGGTTGCTCTGTTCCATTCAATTTCAAAATTTCTCGTGCTCACTAAAGGAAAACTTAAGTTCAGGCTCCATCAAGTGATCGTGTGGAGAATAAACATCATCAAATGTTAGATGTCAACTTTCTCTACTTAGGTAACACTAAGCAACGAAATCATGGTTACAACTTACAACAAATGCACTGTATATTAATTCAAATTTTTTATGAGTTCAATGCATCAGTCTTATAAATCTATCTATTGATCAAAGAAAAGAATTGTCATCCATTATAGCTATTTGAAGGAGGTAATTGTTTAGTCCACTTTAAGTTGATTTTGGTATTTAATATTAGATTTTTTTTCAATCATACAAACCTCAAAAGCTTATTTTTTATACTACTGTGTTTACTTGCAGGTTGGAGGCAGACCAAACCCATTCAAATTACTAGGGGTATTGACAAGACCATGAAAGCTTATGTTACCATCTAAAATCTATTTGAAGGAGGTAAATTCTACCTTTGTAGGTAATTGTGTTGACTATTTTGTTATGTTTGTAATTCTGTTATTTTAAATACTACTGTGTTTAGTTGCAGGTTGGAGGTGGAGCAAACCCATTGAAAATACCATTGGTATTGAGAAGACCGTCAAAGCATTAGTTACTATAAAAAAGCTATTTGTAGCAGGTAACTGTTTAGTCCACTTTATGTTGATTTTGGTGTTTAATATTAAATTTATTTTCAATCAAACAAACCTCAAAAGCTTATTTTTTATACTATTGTGTTTACTTGCAGATTGGAGGCGGAGCAAAGCCATTCAAATTACCAGGGGTATTCATAAGACCTTCAAATCTTTTGTTACTGTATAAATCTATTTGAAGGAGGTAAATTCTATCTTTGTAGATAACTGTGTTGACTGTTTTGTTCTGTTTGAGACTTTTGAGGAAGTAATTTTTTTGTCTTTTTCAAATGTTAAACTGAAAAAATTGAAAGATTTTTATCTTCTTGAAATGTGAAATTGGAAACTTGAAAGCTTCTGCCTTTTCTAGATTTTTTTTTTCAGTTTGCAATTTAATTTAATTTAATGTCAATTTTCACATTTAATATTTATCATAGAAACCTCATAAGCTTTTTTTTTTAAATGTACACCTTATTTTGTAGCTAATAATATGAAAAATGTTTTCTTTAAAAAAATTGAATAATAATTTCTTGTCCTCTTTTTTTTGATAATGGAAAAAATTGATGCTCAACAAAACAAAACAGGAAATTCCATAACAAGCCCAATCGTAATATCAGATGATTATGCGGGTTCAAATGTGTACATTGAAACACCAACTGACAAATTAATTAAATCAATCTCTGAGCATTCACAAAAGATTATCCAAGATATTGAAGAAGCAACCTACCATATTGTTGTTGTTGAAGAAGAAGAAGTCCAACAAATGGAGATTGTTGCAAAATATTTTCATAAAACATGTTCAAAAGTAGCCAGGTTTTGCTCATTTTTACAAGAAATGTACTATGACGAACACTACAAGATTGGCTCATCCCACGTAATCATTGAGCAATTTTTACTTTTTCTAAATGATATCCAATGAATTTGAAGTACGCTCTTGTATAGTGTTTTCATCTATGTTAATAACTCATATGTACATACATTGTAAAATAACAATGTATATTCCTCATCAGTTATCTGTAAAGATATCTTCTTTGTAAATATATGTACATACATTGTAAAATAACAATGTATATTCTCATCAATTATCTGTAAAGATATCTTCTTTGTAAATATATGTACATACATTGTAAAATAACAATGTATATTCTTCATCAATTATCTGTAAAGATATCTTCTTTGTAAATATATGTACATACATTGTAAAATAACAATGTATATTCTTCATCAGTTATCTGTAAAGATATCTTCTTTGTAAATTGACTATCATATATATTACATGTACATACTTTTCTAAGCATCGATGTGTAAGCATCCACATGTAAGCATCCATTTAGTTATATAGGAAATGTTGATATATATTAACTTATAGGCCTTCAGTATTCCAAGACAATAACATTTAACAGTATGTGATACCATCTTCTCATAACCCAGAACATCAGGATAAACATGGGAAATTCAAGAACTATCTAGTTATAAGAAACATATTTTATATACATATACATTTTCAAAAATTCAAATTCATTATAAAATTTGAACTCACAAAAAATATTATGCATACAAAACTAATCATAACTTCAAATGTATTAACTCCATCTCCATTGGCATGCATACAAAATTAATCCTTAAATTTAAATCTACTAACTCCATCTCTATTCGTATGCATAAAAAACTAATCGTTAACTCCTCAAAGCACCTAGAGACACTGCAGGTAACCTCCTCTCCATTATAAAAAAACCTGAGCAATATCAGATTGGTAGTTCAACTACAAATGTCCCAATTCCCCATGTATTGTCCTTTTTCCTCAATAATCTTGTGGGCACATGCCATTTTTAATACATAAAGCTATTCTACAGGGAATATATACTTTATCTTTTTACGGTTTCAATAACTCTCTACTTTTCACCACCATGGCATTTCTAGGCAATTTTGCAAGATTTTTATTGAAAGCATTTGCACCACAGTAGTGCAAAAGATTCCAACTCATAGAGAATTTGATTCCATCAATTACATTGCATGCCATGTTCCCATTGTCTTTACTATGCAATTTGTGTGTCTCTTGTCTCATCTTACCAAGAGAAGAGGACGATTGAATACATCAAGTTGACAGACTTCACCAACACCACAGTAATTCATCAGCTTGCTTTGTTTGTATCTCTAAATCATCAGACCCCTTTTAAAGCTTTGTGCAAACAACAGGGATTTCAAGAACTATCTATTGTTGTTGGGTTATGCCAAAAGCATGTCATGTATCTAGAGATGGAACTCATAATTTCTTCACAATGCTCCAAAGAATGGTTTATTAAAAAAACATTAAACCTGATTATTGTCACTTGAACAATTCATCCTTTCATTTATCCACCAAGGCATTCACTCTAGCAACTTACTGTACAAGGCATATCAACAAAAGTCCATACCTTCTTGTTACAACCAGTTACTATTCCTTCAAAACACAAATCTCATCATGTTTTGATTGAATCAACTCAATATATCAATGCTTAAATATCAAATCTGCCTACTATGTAGTCAACACAGAAAAAACACACAATAGAATCACCATTCCCAAAACTTCAAAACAACATTTATTGCTTTCTTAACTCTACCCAAGCTTGATACAATTTTAATGCCATTGTACAAACAATTTTTATCACAAAACTAATCACAATTATCACTGTTTTAGTAGTCCCACATCAAGTTCCCTTGTAGATTGCCAAAACCCTTAATCGGGTGATTTTTTTTCTATCATAAAGCATATTCACATTCCCAATACAGATTCTCAAACCCATTTTGAACCTTTTCAACATACTATAAAATCTTCTACACTTGTTTCATAAAAGATAGAAGAACCAGCACATTGTCCACTAGTAAAAGCCCTCAATTAGGTCCAATTAACAAACCAAGTGCCCCCTAATCAACACCAAAACTCTTCCAAACCCAAAATATTCTTAAACCACGTGTAAAAACTCACAAATAATCAAGTTTCAGGGTGGGAAACACCCAGCAACACAAATGTTTAGTGAACCCTTGTTTACCCTTGTTTATAGGGTGAAAACAACAAAAATAGAGAGGGTTTCATGAATGAAACACTTATAAAATTCCAACACGCCAACCACTACTTCAAACATGGTTGAATATCCCTATTTATGCCTTGGAAACCAACTTCCAATGTTCCCAAATGTTTCTTCCACAAATACCAACTTGTAGCCATGAATGTTCATGAGGAAACACATAATTTGCTTTGAAAACAACATCATGTCCTTGTGTTTTTGTCTCCTACTGTCCTCCCACCACACAAAAACACTAAACACATGAAAATACACTAATTAAAATCCATTCCATCGACCTACCATGTCTACATTGATGGGATGGAGACCTTGTTCCCCTAAAAGACTCTCAAACCCTATTTTAAGGGTTTACCAAATTATTGCTTTCAAAATCCACTAAATAGAAAGAAACTACTTTAAATCACTTCAACAAGATAAAGGATTCATTGCTTGATAATGAAACAACAAATTATGTGACCCCTAGACCTCAGTACAATCCATACAGGGACTGGTAAAAGGAGGAAAACACATAATTTTCAAAGAACAGTCTTTTCTTCACAATTTTGATAACAAGAATACAATCATTGATTCTTCCCAAGCCTTTACAATGCCTTTTAAGGATGCTTCCCCTTCAATAACTGCCTTTCCATCGATTGAAACTTCCTAACTACCCTTCAACCCTGAATTTCCTTGATTTATGCTCTTTTGCTGCATAATTAGATCATGACAATTATTTTGACAAAATTGCATTATTTGCATTTTTCCCACTTTTACAACCTACTGACTTTTACAAATTGCTAAACAATTTCCAAAGGGAGTATGAGGACTTGGAAACATGGACTTGTTTATTATATCATATTTTAACTTCTAGGGTATTGAATCTAGTTTTAAAGGACTCTTAAAAGGCCTCCTGAGAAATTGGATATATAATCCTCTTTGCAAGTTCCTAAATATTCATTATTACTTTTTGTAGTCATGCTAATTCTTTGAGGTTGGTTTTTCCTCTTAAGTATCTTGAAGAAGAGAGCTTTATTCTTTATAGTAAATGAACAGGTCCCTAGGCTTCTACTCATCAAAACTGAGATAGAATCAAACCCAGGAATTGGCAAAGAACAAAAATCAAAAAAATGTTTGCTCACCTATGCCAGTATTTGATATTTGACATGTTTTTTGCAAGTTACCATTGTATATTTTAAGGTTTTGCATGCTTTAGGGATCAATGAGGTTGATACCATGTCTTCATTAAAAAAAATTGTATGCAAGGACTAGAAGAGGGGGATGAGGTGCATGTCTCTCTTTATATGGTGATTCCCATAAACCTATAATTTGGGCATCTACTAAGTTTTTTTTTATAATTCTAAAGTTAAAAATGTGACCATTAAATGTAGTGCATTTGAAGTAACTTTCAACTCAACCATATGATTGTAGATTACATCTTAGTTTGCTTGATTTTTATGCTTTTACATTTCAAATAGCGATAAAATGAATGTTACACACTTCTTGAAAACAAGTTCAATATCATGACTCCTCGATGGCATCATAAACAAGGGCTTTAACAAAAACCCTACTACTTTATCTAAACAGTGATGTATAAAATATATTATCATTTCATCCACATCCATAGCATGATGTAGCTCACCAAAAATGCATAAATAACATTCCTTTAGGAAATGAACATGTAACCTGATTCCTTCCTGACCTTACAAGTCTGATACATTACACTTTCTTATAGTGTAAGCCAGTGTATGAAGCTTGCTTCATTGCAATTTTCCACAAGAACATCACCTGTGTTTAAAACAATGGAATTGTTATCATCTCTCACACCAATTTCTCTTGCAGGAACCTTAGATGTTCTTGATAGTTCTAATAGTTATTCTACATGACGTGTTTGGTGGCAGAGGAGTATATCATTCAGCACAAATCTTCTATCTTGAATATACATTGATGCATTACCTCAAGACTATTACTCCAACTTCAGATGCATCTTATGTGTTTGTAGGTGTGATTTGTCTGCTACACAAAAAGCATGTACCATTTTGTGGACTTCAATCCAACTACATCTAGGTAACTTTCTAATTCCTCTCTCTTTCATCAATTTCCTTACCTTATCAACATCACCCCACCTCCCTGCTTCTGCATAAATGTTGGACCTAAGTACATAAGGAGTGGCATTTTTACGATCTAATTAAAAAATAAGTGCTGCTACAAACTCTCCTAGCCCTATATTCTTATGTGATCTACTATGCATTAAACTATCTTTTAGTTATTTACTATGCATTGTCCTTTCATGGACTATCATGCACTTTACTTGTACACTCTTCATTAACTTTTCTTGGGTACACATTTCATAGACACTACCGTTGTCATGCTCAATAGTTTCTTAACACTTCCTTCTCACAATCCCTATGATTGTGATGAACTTGTTATTCAACTTGAAGCCTTGGCTTGCTATTCAATAGCTTTTGTACCTTATGGATTATCTCTCATGCCTTATAGTAATCATTTAATTCTCTTTTGTTTGCTAAAATGCATGACTTCCTTATGTAAATATGGTGCCTGTTGAGGTATGGCTTTTGGTTTTTTTCATAACCTCGTCACATTCTATACATTTCTATTACACTAAACTGTGCAGTAATGCACATAACAATGGCACTTTCAAGCCTTCAAAGTGGTAATACTAACAAATTTGTATTTTTATTATTTTTCTTCATTGTATTTTGATCTCTAATAGAGTGATGCTTTTAGGCTGTGCATGCCTTCCTTACCCAAACTGTGTGAAACATGCACAAATATTGTTAAACAAAGTCCTACTGAATGGTTGATGATTAGATTCACATTTGATTTATTGTTTAAGTTGCTGAGACTATTTAATCTCCTAGCACTAGACCTTTTTGTTATTGGGTCTGTGTATTTTTGACATGGGTCTCGTGTATTTTGAAAACTTAGTGAAAGAAATATATCTTATTACCAAGGCTGATTATTTCGTTATAAAAAAATCCTCAGAATAAAAAGAGGTGGAAGTAAATTCAAAAACTTAAAAAATAATACTCCAAATACTCATTAACAATGCTTAACTTACAAATGTGAGCAATTTAATGTACTGTCCTGATTGCAAGTAGTAATTTCCAGATTTTTTTGCAAACATAAAAACATCATAATCTTATTATTTTCAAAATTTATAGTTTATTTTATAAGCTTATTTTTTATACTACTGTGTATAGTTGCAGATTGGAGGTGGAGAATACACATTCAAATTACCAAGGGTATTTTTGAAGACCATCAAAGCTTTAATTACTATCTAAAACCTAATTGAAAAGAGGTAAATTCTATCTCTCTATCCTTTTACAATAACAATCGGTTAATTGCATCTAGTGAGTTGTAAAGATGTTTATTCTTTGTTTCTTGTTTCAAGTTTTGATCCAAAGTATTTTAGATACATGTATTAGCCTACTCTATGAATTTCATCTCTTATTACTATTATCATGGACTTTTCCTCAATATCCCAAGATTTCCATCTTTTCCACTAGAAATTCTATATTCCTGTTCATTACCCAAGTGTAATCTAGAGACTTTAGCTAAAACATACCAAGTTCAATTTGACCCATGAAAAATAGTTTCACCAAAGATTGAATCAGGAAGGTGATGAGCTAAGAATAAGTCTCCTTCCACTTTTCTCTGCCACTTCTTCCACAATGTTTCCCTCGTAGAAATTAAGGTCACTGTCCTTCGTATTTAACTAGACACTACTCTTTAAACTTTTCCCTATTCATTGTGATTCTCATTGCTTTGCAACTCATATACAATGCTCTCACTCATAAAGATAAACCACTGTCAATGTCATACTATCACTTCCATGCAAGCAAATTTTAAATGTGATTCTTTTGACCTATGACCATTACTTTGTCCACTGTATTTGTCTTAAACAATTGTATCATTGAATAAAAGTGAACTAGTATGAATGTATGGATCTTTGCATCATTGAAAGTCAATCCGACTATTTTACTATGTTTTGGAATGATGACAAGATGCATGCTCATCCTGATAAGATAACAAGAAAAGAATTTCAGATTTGGATTTAATAGATGTTAATTGTTTGTTGTTGTTTTAGGATAATTGTATGCCAACAAGGTCTAAGATTGTATATGTGTTGCATATATTAAATAAGTAGGCTATTTCCATCACCTTTGTAAAAAAATTCTCTTCAAACCTAGGTTCTTCAATATAAAAATACTTTGCATTACATACTTTTATTGTCTTCAAATGTACAATTGCATCTTAGTTCACTTGATTTTTATGCTTTTAAATTTTGGCGAGCGTTAAATCGAACATCCTAATTTTCCCATTTATACAAATAGTTCAAAAATATTAATGTTATTTATGTTACCATAATACCAAACAAAAAAATTCCACAAACACTTCAAATCTCAACTTATGCCATATAATGAATATGCTATTTCAATTTTACTCATACGAAAGGTCGTACTTAACAGTTTCCATTTTTAAATTATGACTTTTATGTTTATTCAATGCCTAAATTCCCTACTCTCACTTTGCTTGCAGGCCAACCACTTCCAATGTCTTCCAACAATGTCATGTCTACCTTAACTACAAATGCAATTGTTGACATCCTTTTAGGCATGCCTGATGTTGATCCCTTTCTACAAGTTGCATCTATTGACCCCATTCAACAAACAAAAAGTGCACTTACCAAGTATCGTATTGAACTCTCAGATGGGATGCACATATATCCTACATTGCTACCCACATAGTTCAACGAACTTGTATTGGAGGAGGCTTTAGTCAGAGGCTCTATTATCCACCTCAAAGAATACATTTGTAGAAAATTTTAAAAATTCACGTACGTCCATAATCACCTTATTTATTTCAGTTCCTCTTGTTTATGCATGTACAATGCATTCACTTTTAAGCTGTCCTTTTCATTGCAAGGCTATCGTAATTCATAGCTTGGAAATAATTACAAACAATGTCTCAATGATTGGAGCTCCAACTTCTATTAATCAAGCTACAACTTGTATGCTCTCTACCAACTCTCAGGATCCATTGGCTAAAAATCAAACTCATAACACCTCCCACGATGCACCTACATCGTCAAGGGAAAAACACACTCTCTCCCCAATCAAACCAAATCCCATTGCAACCTTAACCCCAAACCATAAACTTTGGTCCATACAGGGTCGTGCCTTGAGTAAAAGACAAATTCATGCATACAAAAATGAAAGTAATGATGGGAAAGTATTCGGGTTTGATTTTGTAGATAAAGCAGGGTTTGAGATACATGTAACCTATTTTAATGAACTTGTAGATAGGTTTTACCATGACATTGAGTCGAATAATACTTATGTCATCTCAAATGGTCACATCAGAGTAAGAAACACAAAATATAGTAGCGGCACAAACCCATATGAAATAGTCCTCCACAACTCCTCAACCATCACTCCATTAACTTGCGTAGACTCCACAATTCCCATAGAAAACTACCATATCAAAACTATTCAATCATCAATGTCGTTACCTATTAATTCCCTTGTAGATGTCATTAGTGTTCTTGTATCTATCTCTCCAGCATCAACCATTCGAAAAAGGGATGGCACTGAAGAAATAAAATGTACAGCTACAATCATGGACATGTCAGAACATACCATTGATATCACACTTTGGGGTAGCCATTGCCAAATCGTTGGGAAACAACTAGTTGACCTTCCCCCACAACCCAACCCACCAATTATTTTGATCAAAAGTGGTCGGATAACCTCATGGTCTGGAAAATCTATTGATACCATTTTCCCTACAACCATTCTAATCAATCCTAAGTTGGTTGAAGCCTCAACATTGCAAACATGGTATGCCACTACAGGGACTGCCCTTCCTTCTCTTTCCCTCTCAAAGAGCCATATATCACCAAAGAATTTTGAAAACCTGATTCCAATTTTAAGTATTGAGAATCCAAGCTCTCTTGAGAAACAATTTTTTTGCGTAAAGGATACTATCACAAAGCTCCACTTAGATAACTTCTACTACTTTTCTTTCCCTCGCATGGTGGAAAGCAAAAAGTGTAAAAAAAAGGTTGTCCAGATTACCCCAAGTGCTTTTAAGTGTCCCAAGTGTTCTACGGAGATTACAACATGTGATTTCAGCTACATGCTCAAGATGGACTTGCAAGACACTACAGGTGAGCTTCTCAATGTCACCACTTTTGAAGAACTAGCCACAACATTGTTTGGAGTTTGTGTAAAAGATTTACAACTCCTACTAGCAAAGCCTAATGGTGCTACCCAAATTTTAGATACAATTGTCAACAATGAATTCCTACTAGCATTGTCCATCCAAACAAATACTTTCGGTGGTCGTGAATCACAAAGCATTGTTATTACAGCTATTAAGCGAGCTTAGCTTTTCTATACCTCTTTTTAAAAGTACGCTCATTATGTCATGTGCAATTATCCACTTTTTGTAAGCACAACAAACAATTACTCAAAACTTTTAGACTTATTTACATTGTTGAATATGAACATATATACATATTTCAATTTACACATATTTCATGCTTAATCTACAAAGAATTTGAAGAATTGCACTCTTTTTTGCTCGAACAACTTGGTTTTGAATTTACCTTAGATTATATGTGACATGTCTTGTAAAAATTTCAATATAACCTATGCTCAAAGTTTTATTTCAAATGCATCATGTTGTTTAATGTATTTTTAGAATGTTTCAGTTAGTTGTTAATATTTACCGTTTCTCCTATTAAGTTCTTTTCATTATCAATATTTTCATTGCACATTCAGTTACATTAAATTTCCATCTAAGTTGTATATTTACTCTATTTAAAATGTTAAATATTAGAGCTTCGTATTTACTTACAATTACTTCAAACATAAAACATACCAAATTACTATTTTTTTCACTTGAGTTCTTAGGATTTACACCTCATTTTTCCATTACTCATGCAAGCCATGGTTATTTATTATATATTACATAAATATTATATGCACTATTTCTCTTCACAGAAACTTCTCAATGGAGTTAGAAAATAGAAGGTTGCAAGAAAAACGAGCTCGACGAAATGAGCTCTAACGATTACGTTACCTTGCAAGAAAAGACGAGATCAATAAAAGAAGATGAGAAAATAAACATAACCTCATAGATGGAATCTCCACAACTACACGCCCATGCTCTACTAATCCCACCCAGTTTCATCCACTTGCAATTGAAATACATAATTCAATTCAAGCAAACCTATTTTCTCATATCCATCCACAACCAAATTTTACTCAAGATTTTTATACTGCAAGAGATAACTTCCGCTCAAAATTAGGTAAACTTGCAAATATGCCAACCTATTTAGTATGCATGGAAATATACCCTGGCATTAAAACAAGGGAAATAAATGGACTACCTACTTGTTACAGATGCGCATCTAAAAAAAATGGCCACCATTTTTCCAAATGGAATAACATGGACCCAAGTGACCAACCCCTATGTTTAAAAAAACTAACTCAAGTTGAATAAATGCTAATAGAAAGAATTAGCCCAATCCCTCAAGTAACCTATGCAAAGGGAGGGCAGCTAAAATATAGTGGCCACACTAATTTTTTTCCTCAAGACGTATCTACTATTGCAACCCACTTGCCAAGGCGTATAGATGAATTAGATATCTTATTGGTTAACAAAAGAAACATCAGGCAAAAAGACTATAGCTTTTATGTAAGTAGAGGACGTGTATATGAGGTCTTGCAATATAAAATCATAAACAATCCATACTACAAAACTATACAATTAGATGATGTTGCATTATCCTTCAGGCCAAGTGATTCCACTAACATTATAGACCTGCTAAATGAAACAAACACTATTCTGAGTTCCACAACTACAACAATGATGCATACACTTGATGTAAACAACAAAGACGCAGAGGCAAACATGCAACCCAGTACTTCATTTGTTGCTAGCCTTCCACCGACACGCATAGAGGTTGAAGAATTGTGGTCTTTATTGCAACTAGGTGAAGGTCGGCCACCCTTGTCTATAGATTGGCCACCCATTTCTCCATCTCCCATCAATGAATACAACATAGAAGGATTATTTGTAATGGCCTTCCCCAGCTTGTTTCCTAAAGGCATTGCCGCTTTCAAACAACAATGCATCAAAGAAGTCAAATTACATGAATATGCACTCCACTTACTCAAGTATTATGACAATAGGTTTAGCCAACACCCTCGCTTTAGATACTTCATACTAAATATCCTAATGCGCCATCGTAGCCAAGAAACAACATCTATTTTTGTTCATAAAAATATCAACCCAAGCCTACCAACAACTATTCTCGATCTTCGTCAAAGATTGAAGGAATTTCCTGATGACAAGCTTGCAGAACAACTCATACGCTTTGGAGCGTCAATTCGTGGAACACGCCAATTTTGGAACCGTTCTAGAGCAGAGCTTTCCAATATGGTCATAAAAATTGGTTGTCCAACACTATTCTTTGCACTCAGTGCAGCAGATACAAAATGGCCAGACTTGCATAGTATAATGCCATCTAATGCACCTACAAATCCACAAGCAGTGTACAAATGGAGGATACAAAATATAGTTCAAAACCCACACCTTACAACACAGTACATGCACTGTAGATTTATTGTATTTCGTGAAGAGGTCTTGGAAAATCTACTTGGTGCAACAGACTATTGGTACAGGTAAAATCTGCATAATTTCATCAATTTACATTGCATACCTTTAAAACAATTCCTAATAATAAGTTTTCACCAGGTATGAATGGAAACACAGAGGCTCTGCACATATCCATGGTTTCCTATGGCTAAAAGATGCACCAAATATTGAAAAAATACAATGGAATAATCTCCAATTAGTCAAAAATGCAGTTGAATACATCAATAGATATGTCTCTGCATGGAATCCCAGACCGCTTCCTTTAAGAAACCAAATAATCCATCGAACTCTTGTTGATGATCCATGTTTAATGGATACAAGATTGATTATGCCTCTAGACCCTTTAATCGACTACATAGAATTGGTAAATTGTGTACAACATCATACAAAGTGTACCTTAGAAACATGCCTTAGGATAAAAGGCACAACCATTCAATGTTGCTACAAAGCCCCTTAGAGCATGCAAAATCAATCAAGTCTTGCAATAGATGAGCATGGTCAACCAACATTCACCCCTTCATGCAATGACGATCGCTTAAACCTACACAACCCTTCAATACTCTCTATTTGGAGGGGCAATGTAGACTGCCAACTTATTCTCTCTATCCATGCTATCCTCAAATACATTGCAAAATATGCAGTAAAAGCCGAAACAAAATCAGAAACATATCATGAAATGCTTTCTCGGATTTCAACTGATATTGAGTCTCACAACCCAGCACCTACAACTTTCCGTAAAATTCTTGCAGAAACACTAGTGGATCGTGATATTGGAGCACAAGAAAGTTGCCACCTGTTGCTAAAACTGCTCCTATGCATATCAAGCAGGATATTTATTTCTTTAAATTTTAGCCAAAATAAATTCCAACATGTCTCAATGTCCTCCGAACCAACTACTACATCCACAAACTACATTGATACTTACATGGATCAGCCAACATATCTAGAGTCCATGTCACTTATTGAAGTAACTAGAAAATGAACTTTCAAACCATCTCGAAAGAATAGCCAATGGAAAAAGCACTCCATACATGCCATTGTATGCGTATCCCCACGCTTCATAACCATCCCTACAAAAGATGACAAAAACTATGAAGTATTTTGTTGGATTGAACTACTACTATGCAAGCCATTTCACAACATTAACAATGATATTGGTTCATCATCACCTCAAATAATAGAACAATGGGAGAATTTTGCATGTAACTATCATCCCTGGCATGCACTACGCACACAAACAGAAGCTCCTGAAAATACAGATTCAAGTGCCTCTTCCGATGAAGAAGATATAATACAAAATAACAACCCATCAAAATGGAAAGTATTGTCTCGCTTATACCCAAGCCTTCCCCTCCACTTTGACGAACTAGAAATGCTTGGTCACCATGACATTGACTTGCACCATGATTAGGGATCTTCCCAATTCAATCCACAACATCAACTCTCTGCAACTAAATTCATAGAATCCAACCATCCAACATTTCAAGTCCGCCAACTTACCAATTTCCCTACCCAACATGACCTATCCGTCCAACAACAAAAAGCCTTTCATATTATTTTGTCACACTTATGTGTTGATACTTTCCAACCTCCTCTAAAATTAATTGTTCAAGGAACTGTTGGAACAGGTAAATCACACCTTATAAAAGCCATCAAAAATGCACTCATGAGCTCAGCCCAAAAATGGACAATCACCATTACTACTTCTTGCACCAACAGGCGTATCAGCATTCAACATAGAAGCATCAACAATCCTCTCTGCTCTATGAATACCTATCAAAGATATGGAACCCTTGCAAGGACAAACACTTGCAAGCTTCCAGGAAAAAATATACTTCATTCGATACATACTAATAGATGAAATGAGCTTCATTGGACCCAAGTTGCTACAATTCATTGAGATGAGGTTACGTGAAGCATTCCCCAGCAATAACCAAATACCATTTGGAGGATTCTCAATCATGCTCTTTGGTGATCTTGCATAGCTTCCACTAGTCAAGGACATCCCTATGTATGCGTCAACATCTTATGGAGGCACTCTATGGCACAACTTCACAAAAGTTATCACTCTTACCAAAATCTTCCATCAAATCGGTGAAGATCCAGCACAAATTTAATTTCATACTATACTCTCCAATTTGCGAAATACAGAACCTACAGTTGAAGATTGGAAATTTCTAATGTCACGCTCCATCTCAACATTGACATCTATAGAGTAAAATGGTTTCTTATCCTCAATACATCTCTTTGCAACAAATGAAATGGTCTCGCTACATAACCAACAAATGTTATTTTCTTTGGAAAAGCCTATTGCATTATCAATTGCAGAGCAACTTAAGGGACCACCAAGTTCAAATCCAGACAAAGAACAAGTTCAATCTAAGCTTCTATTATGTGTTCAACAAAAAGTAATGTTGTGTTCAAATTTATGGGTGGAAACAGGCCTTGTAAATGGTGCACTTGGTGAAGTCAAAGCAATAGTCTACAAGGATGCAGAGAATCCACCTTCACTTCCATTATTTGTTTTTTGTTCAATTCAAAAATTACATTAGGCCTGCTTGGGACCACAATAATCCAAAAAATGTCCCTATTTCCCCTTTGAGTCATGGTTGACGTCAACAAATACCACTCAAAATGGCATGGGCCTTAACAATACACAAATCACAAGGCCTAACACTTGAAAAGGCAACAATTGACATCAGCAATGTCGACCGGCAAGGCCTAACATTCATAGCAATTTCAAGAGTACATCAACTTGCACACCTGCGCATTAAACCAACCTTCACATTTGAATGATATGCACGTATGCAACAAAACCCATATGTAGCACGCCGAAAGCAAGAGGAATCACACTTATTAGCATTATCAAATTCAACCTCGACAACAAACACTAATACTTAAAACAACTGTAGGTTAGTTATATTTTATCAATTACATTTATTCACCTTCCAACTTCATTTACAATCATTTCATACTAAGTTGCAAACTGCAATTTCAACTATTATCTTTATTAACAAATATGTTTTGTATATATGAACAGATATAATAATGTGCCTTGCACATTTGAATTGCATTGTACAGTAAAATCTCTAAGAAGGAATATCAAATCATCTATTGTCTACCTATAAGCTTTCAGGAGTATGCGCCAAAGAATATACAGCCACTCTCCTACTATGTCTGTAATGAAAGCCTTTTGTAAATTCACCTATTCTATGACTATGATGTAATTCTACATATCTTTTTTTCATAAAAGTCACTAATATCAATGATGTGCTCTCAATTATGAATGTGCATCTTTCTTTACCCCACTATTGATTTTGTCAATTTGTCTTTGCTTCAAACAGATATGATGTTTATAAGGCTTTATGTTTCATTGAATGGACTCTCAAATGAAATTTGTGATACATGCAACCACTGAAGAAAAACCACATAAATTGAGAGAAATGTGGCATTTAGGTTCCTATTCCCATTTTGGTAAGTTCAATAAACACTTATTAAAAAAAGCTTGTTTTTCCATATGCCTTGATTTATCTTCATTTCTAATTTCAAGTTTATTAATTTGGTTGTTATTGCCTTCAGGTTCTCAAGTCCAATTTCACTGCGTTCTATTTCAAGTTTGCTTAAATTATGTGTAATCTGTATTTCATCTTCTAACTGGGACACAAAGAGAGGCTTTATATTTCCATGCAAATTCTTTCCTAAGGTAATCTTTATAAGTATTATCATGATGAATTGTTGAGGCTTTAGTACCCTTATGTTCTTAAATTCAACTATGTATAGTGTTCTATTCTAAGATGAGTCAAGATATCTGTAATCTGAAATCCAAAGAGTGGCCACATATTTCCACTAGATATTTTTGTTGAAGTAATCTTAATTATTATGGATTATGTTAGCTTGAAGTAGCCTCTGATCTTAAGTCCACCAACACCGTGTTCTATTTTAAGGTATGATAAAGTGGCCAGAAACTATTGATACATTTTATTTTCATGCAACTTCTATCCTAAAGCAATTTTATTAAGTATTATGGATTGTGGAAGCTTCAAGTGGCTTCAGATTCCTGATCCAACTATAATATTTTATATTTATGGTACTTGTACTGTTCATGTAGGCTTCTGTAAGAATTTAATAAGATTGCAATCATGGTGAAGGGACCTAGACTATTCTCTGACATTGGGAAGAAAACCAGACGTTAGATGTTTATGTAAGCCTAATTTTGAATGCATTGAATATTTAGTTTTTGGTTGGAATCTATTATTACCTTTATTAATTGAGTTTTGATAAGGTTAAAATGTTGTCTAATGATAAATTTTGATGCAGTCATAGATGGAGGGTCTAAGAAAGGATTGTCCAATCATGGAACCTTAACGCATACATGCACATTATATGCACAATGATGCTCAAAACAAACAAATTCAATAAAATATAGTTGTCTTCGGCTACTCTACCTCTACATCTCCCTTTCCTCAGGTACTTACCTCTTCCTAGAAATGGTAACGCTCCTGCACACCGTTGAGAAAAAAATATGGGAAGCTCTTCTGGCATTCCTCATGCTCTGTGGTGGCCCTGCTGTCATGGTTCTGCCCTACATGTGGTTTGCCTGGTACGCTTCTCTTTATGCAATGTGATTGAGGGTTGAAAGTACTAATAATGGTGATACAAAGAGTGGGCTCTATGTTTTTGATATTCATAAGCTCCCCACATTCATCTCAACCAATCACAATCAAACTTTGATTGTTGATAGAGATGGGTATGGAAGGAAGAGTGTAATGAAGAGTACTGATGAATTTTTTCTCTGTGAAGATTTAGAATGCACTGTGTGTTTGGAGCAGTTCAAGGATGGAGATAGTTGTTTGCTTATGCCCACTTCTAGGAATTGCTTCCATGTTCAATGTGCACAAGCCTAGCTTTCCAAGCAACCTCTCTACCTTGTTTGCAGAGCCAATGCTCAGCCCAAATATGACCCACAACAGCACCAAAGCTTTAGCTCTAATCAAAATGCTCTTGATGCTGCAACAATTGATATTGTATCTTAGGGATGAATGAAATGTGAGATGTGGATGTGGGTTGGAATCAGATTTTTTATTTTCTGGTTGTTAGATTTGTGTAAATATGATACAATCTGTTACTTTTTGTATAGGAATAGGTATGTTTGTTTATAGGTGTGATATATGGATGGATTGATTGATTTAATTTATATTGAAATACTCTCTCTCAAGCAAATAGTTGTAGAGAGAGTAGTAGAAAACAAAATCCTCCCCACACGTGATCTTTCCCACCACTTGTTACTTCTTATGAATAGTTTTGAACCCAGTAGTGGCTTCACTTATATTCTTTATTAGATGAGATATGAAGTCACTCATATGCATAGCCTATCTTGTGTTGACAAGGTGGATCATGTACATCCCACCATATTTCTCTCCAGTATTTTGAAGGGCCTGGTGGATTAATCTTATGCAAAATAGCATCAGTCATTGGCTCTTGAATCTATATATAAGTATGTAGATCTCAAATAGTTAGCTTACAACTTTTTAAAATAGTTTATGCGACAACAGGGATTCAAATGACCAGTGTAATAATCAGAAGGCAAGGTTAAATGTGTTGTTGCTGGTTTTCTCTCAACTTGAATGGATCACAAATAGTTCAATAAAAATACTTTGACAAAATGAATACTTTTAATTCTTGAATTTTGTTCTAAGAGGTTCATAAATAATACACTTATTATTTACATTTCACTAAAAATTTATAGATTTTTTTAAAACACATCTAAGATGATAAAAGTTACCTTGACAACATATCTTAAACATCAGTCTCACCAATCACATTTCATCATGATAATTTATTTATTATATAACCAAACTATAGTGATAAAAAATAAGAATATGATAATATGTCAGTTGTTAAATGGTCAAATTCATGTTTGGATCCTTCAAAATGGATGCATAGTTGAAGATAGGGGAGACGATACAATAGTTGTGCACCCTAACTTCACACCTCTCAAAATCCTATGTCAAAAATTCAAATCACTCCCAATTTTTAACATAAGTTTACTTGGCAATTCGCCTACTTATAACTTTCGTTTCAAGGCCACATCATCAAATATGATGGCACATTAGCATGTTTTTGGTGTCCAAAAAGGCCCAAAAAAAATTGAGACAAATACTTAAGCATTCAAATCATGGGTAGTTGAGCACCAATGTGGCATCACATGATTCATTGCTTTTTAGATCAAATGAATACATTTTGTTTAATTATGGATACTCAAGTCACAACTATTTTGCATTATATAAACAACTACTATAACAACTATTGAACATTATATGAACAACTACTATCACAACTATTAATACCTTTATTACAAACTACACATTTATGCAACCAATACCCCATTTTATTTTTCCTTATTCACCTTCCACACCTCTTTGGCATACCCATTGCACACCAAGGTGCAATTGCTAGTAATAGTTTATATTATTTTTATAGTTTATAAGGAGCAGCTGCTGGTGGATCATCTGCTATCTATGCTATTGTATCTACTATTGGATCTACTATCGTTGGTGTTGATAGCTATGGATCTATATATGTATCTTGATCTGGAACATCTAGTTTTTCATCTCTATCACGAACAGGATATCCCTATATACGTTAATACCAATCTGGTGCTAGTGATGGTTATGCCATTGAATCAACTGCATAATCGACTGGATCAACAAGGTCAATTAGATCTACTACTGGTGGATCATATGCAAGTGGGTGGTCCCCTACTATTCTATGGGGTCATTACCTCTAGTGATTCTTCAACCTTCGTCTCTATTGCTCTTGTTTGGTATAGAACCTATAAGGGTACTGATCCTAGATCTACTACTGGTCCTACTCGCTTTGGTTTTCAATATCTCTCATGGGGACGAGATGAACTGACTCTACATCTACTTAATTAACTACCTTTACCCTTGCTCTTGCAAATTGGTCACCATAATCAACTGGATCGACTTGCTCATACGCTTCAACTTGCTCTACTTGTGCTCTAGCTTGGGGTTAACCTAGGTGGGAAACTAGCTTTGTTTATGGCTGGTGGCGAGAAGCTTTTTGGCTATTATAATCAACACACTCGGTTGCCCTCTAATATAGTTGGTCGTTGCATCAATAGCTTAATCAATAGAATAATCAACTCGTGTTGGAGGATCTGGAACAAGAAATGCTGCTAGCGATAACTGGTTGAGACTGGTGCAGCATGGCGAGAAGTTGTTGGTCCTGGGTCTGCTTCCTTTCCTGTTGCTTCTTCTACCCTTACCAATCTATTACCCAACTCTGCTTGCTCAATTATAGGTTGTTGGACCAGATACTATATAGGGTGTTGTTGGATAAACTACTACTGTTTGATCTACTAAATCAACCGGATCAAAGTCAGAAGTTGCTGTAGAATTTGCCTATATATGGTGCCTCTCAAACTTCTAGCTCTCCTTCTTCAAGATGATCACAATCTGCTTCACCATCAGGAAGTAGATCACTAAGGTATGGGTTTCGCTCTCTAAATGGCTACAGGACCAGGTAAGCAATTGTAGCTACTAGATATGGGTCAATCGAGTCTATGGATGCTTCAACGTGTGCTTATGCTTCTGATTATGGGTCTTGATCTCTACTACGATCATCAGAATGAGCATCACGATCATGATAAGCGAAGTAAGAATCACCAGAATCAATAGCGTAGTCAAAATCTTCATCCCTAGAATCACGAACTAGATCTTCTACCTATGCTTTTGCCTCTGTAGCTGGTGGATCCACTAATGGTCGTGTAACTCGCACGAATGATATCAAAGCTATTGTTGCCCTTTAAACCTCTGTCTTTGGTGCTCCCACTCGGTCCACCTTATAATTGCTCGAGAACGATCTGAATCAACTGAATCCCAAACTACGGAGTAAACAAGGTAAATTGTAACTACTGAAACCAGATCAATTTGACCAACAATTGGAGTCAGAACTATAGTTGCGAAGTGATTCTACTAAAGGTGTTTCTCCTACCGAAGCCTTTATCTATGATGCTTCTACAACTAAAGGATTTGGAGTCACGTTAAGGGAAGCTATGGCAGGAAGGGATGCTAGCTTTATTCTTGCTAGAACCATCTCTACATGAGCAATGGTGGAACTAGGTAACCCGTTATTTATGTTTCTTCTCAAAGCGAGCCCCTTACAGAATTAGTTGACCATTCTCAAAGTGCCTATGGCATGAGAGGAAGCAAAGGTGGCATCCTTACATGGGAGTTGAAGTTTTGGCCAGTAACTAGAATCCCCACCCACCCGGTAACTTTATTGAGGTGAAGACATCGAAAACATAAGAATTGCACCTTGAAGTCAGTCTCCACTTCCTCCTCCCACCCACCCTAATCAACAAGGTCACCCTGGGTAGATATATGAACCAGCGCACCAACTCACTCACCAGAGAAGAAATTTCTCTCAGTGCAACTATAGTTCCCACCCCCACCCCCGAATTATAGGCAAGGTGGGTAGGTGGAAGAGCCGACATTTCAAATCATGTTCTATCATCTATCATCAAGATGAGGAGAACAAAATAAAGAAAGATTGATTTTCTCTAGTCATCCTAATAATAGATCACAAAGTGTGATCCAAAAAATTGATGCAAAAACTATTACATGATTTTAACCGAGAAGTTTTTGATTCAAAAAATAGTTGTCTAATTACTTTTTGTCTTCAAAGTGAATACAAAAAGGATTATTTCTATTATTAAAGGGTTTTTCTTTCTCCAATTCTAAAGAGAAAACTTGATGCAAATTTTTATATAGCTGGTTATTTTCTTGAAATTGTTAATGGGATGGGATGTGAGTAACATTATGAGATGAATCTATTACTATATATATATAATGCATTTATGTAATGTGTTTTGATTTTTTGATGAATTGATATATTAAATCCTTATATATATTTTTAAATTATGTGCAAATCTTTGGATTTTACAAACCTTGTGTTATCAATCCTTATGAATGGACTTTGTAGTAGTTACACATAAATCTAATTTTAAATATTTTTTTATGTTCTTAAAGTGATCATTTTCCTTCATTACATATGTCATTCAATTTTTCATTTTCATACGAAAGAAAGAATTCACAACATTTTTATTCATATTGAATTGCCTAAGCAATTCTTTATAGTTACTCCATTTTAAGTCACTCACCTTTCTCTTTATTTTTCTATCTTCTTTCCTTTGTATTTTCCTTTTCTTACTTTCAAGTTAAAAGTACTTAAGAACTCTATCATACAAGGGAGTTTCCTATCTCAACCATAGAGGAAAATCATCTATTCAATGGCGATTTATCTCATTGGTGTAATATTGTGATATTACATATTAGGAAAGTAAAAGGGATAAGTAAATAAACCATGAGCTAAAAATGTACCAACACATTCATAATATTAGTTCAAATCTAACATATAAAGAATAGACTACCCACTTAGTACATGTAACAAGCCCATCCACAATTATTCCCATAGATTAGGAGAGATAAAGATAAATGGTTCTCTTAAAATTAATTGAGGAGTCTTATTGTTGGAGTTGCCAAGAGACTCACAAGCTCACAACATCCCTACAAAACCAAATAATCTTTTTATAGAGAGATTAAGAAAAAAAAGTCATAATATCAATACTCATATAAATGTGTGTAAAAAATATAATATACTCCTAGTATATGTAAGAGAAAAAAAAAGGTAGGAATAAAAGACTTACTACTTCAAAGTGGTGACAAATTTGGGCACACTTAGGACAAGTTTGAGGACACATGTAGTGCACACCTGAAGTGAGAAAAAAAACTCTAAGTGAGCTTAAGCACTAATATGAATAAGAAAACTAGGTATTAATTAAGTAGTTAGGTAAAGCCATTATTCACACTAACACCTCCTTTAAGTGTAATGTGTCATACATAAATAACACCAAATAAATAAAATATGACATTATGAATAATAAATTAAGACATAATCAATCAACTATTTTCTATCATAGCACAATATGTCCAAAAATAATAATTTGTAGTCATTTCCAAATGTCATATTTATAAGTTACATAGTTTCACTTAGGCCAAATTTGCCACTTAGTCAACTCAAGTTACATTATGAAGTACAAAGTACAATGATCAAAAATGGAATTTCACATTATTCCTCTTCAATGCTCACTGCATCTAGTGGACAAGAACATGGTTCAGACACTTTTCCACCCAACCATGAAGCTACACTTCCCCAGATTTCTTCCTAACTCAAAGAATACCCAACCCTACACAAAATATTTAGCAAGAGAATATGATATGAAAGGTAGAATCTGGTGTGTTCCTAACATCTACATGCATTTTTATCTATATTTAGTACACGCAAGATCTATGCTAGGAAATGGAAAAGAGTTACATTATAAAAATTAGACCATTCAACATAATGGACTACAAACACTTGGCCAAGCATATGTTGTGTACAACTACAAAAAAATAGATTTTGGAAAAGAAAAAATTATACTCTCTGTTAACCCATTTTCAGCACCTGTCCCAGAAGGTAACCTCCCACACACATAAGATAAAATACATCTTATCCAAGTCTCACAATATGAAAAATATTCAACCTGGTTTCTAGTAGTTTGCTACCCAATTTTTTCATGATAAAGAATCAAACAGTCTACAACATAGTCTACATTTGTCTCATCTTAGATATTTCATTTAAACAAATAAATGTTTAAGGAACTAGACCAAATATGATAATAATGCATTCAGATATTTAATCATAATATGTGATCCTTTTCATCAAATAAAATATCACAGTTCATGCATTAACATGCAAATTTCCAATATTTTCTTTATTCCTTCCTACTCGGAATGAAATCTACATTTTTAGATAAAAGTAGATAAAGCAGTTTTAAAGAAGGTATATCGCTTGTATGTGTAATGCATAAATGGAAGATTTATGCATGTACACATATATGGCCTTCTGTTAAACACAAATGTGTATTCTTATACATTCTTTGAAAAAGAATGTTCCATTTTACATATAGGTTTTCATATTCAGAAAGATGTCAACTTTCATCAAATGCACAGTTAGATTCAACTGAAATACAAAGGTCAAGAATCACTAGACTTTTGAATAAATCTATAATTCAACTAGAATGTCACAAGGTTGTTTCACATGGAAATAAACTAAAATTGACATCATAATTAATATGTGTTCATTCATAATCAAAACATTCATTTCTGACTTCTTTGAAAAAATCACAAAGTTATTCTTATTCCATTATGCTCTTTACAAATGTTTTGTTTGATTAAAACCAATTCATTGAACAATCAGTCAAAGCAATATTAGGTTTGGTTAAAAACTGGAATCATCCCTCTTGGCTTACTGATAAGAATATTATTCTGTTTTGATCAGGGATTATCAAAGAAATCACATATCATTCAGATTCTATTCATTCAAACAATATCAAATAAAACAAGGTGATTATTGTCTTTCAGATTTAATCATCACTTAGGATATTTATTCATGATTTTAATGATAGGAAGAATATCGTTCTATTCTTATTTTCATTTATTACAATATGGGTCGATACACATTCTATTGTTGGAAAGATAAGCATGCTATCTATTAGCATTAAGTTCCAATAATATATTCATATATATTTACAATCAACAATGTTGGAATTTATATAATAGAGGCAACCTTTAATTCATATAGAAATCAGTTTAAGTTTATCATTCAACAATGTTGAATATCAACTCAATTAACGCCTGTGTATGCATATATATACATATGCATACACATCGTACTACAAAGTGAGAAAACCCAAAGTGGATCAATGGAATTAAGAACATCCCTCAGCTTGCTAAGGCCTTTATCATAGGTCACGACATTGATAATCTATCACATGTAACATACATCATCTTACCATTATAATTTGAATGTTACCAATGTTTTGTATTAACTTCTAGCTTGGTATGGTAAGGATCATTTGACCATTTCTATGACCGAACGAAAGAACCGTTCAGTGGTAGGTTTAGATATCAAATGATGGTATCATTCGACAATTTGGTAGGTTTGGAACAATGAAATCATTTATCAAAATGTATATATTTGAACGATGGTGTCATTCGATGGTGTATTAAGCAGAACGATGAGTTAATCCTTCATCAACATGCATTGAAATAGAACAAAAGTAAATCGTTCAAATGGCTATCATTTCAAGAGGAATGATCACCATATTCGGTGATCATAGATACATTAGATACTCTATTTATAGGAATAGAGACCCAACTCTATGTGGTTCTTAAACCTGAACATGCAACATGGCTCAATGCCATTATAGAGACATCACCCCATATTGGGGTTTTCCAAACACAACTAAATAAGTAAGAATCATTAGCAGAGAATATATTACATTGATTATGGCCACCCACAAAGTTGTAGTATGCAAAAAAAGACCCAAATATGGTAAGGGTAAGTTCAACCAGATCAAACTTGTAAGACAATATAGGAACAAAGAAAATAAATGGTGGTTTTTTCCACCTTACATATCGATCAATGCAAACATTTGGGTTCAACTTACATAGAATCACAGGTTTAAACACAATTTTACCAGTGATAAAAGAATAACAAATGCACAGACATAAGAAATAATGTTTCCAAGAAATTTTTTCCCATTCAATAGAGTTGATTTAAGAGCATGAAAATCCATACTTTTACATAGAAGGAAACAACATGAAAACGTAATAAAAGGCTCAAATTACCTCCTTCTCGTTGAGTGTGTTAGATGATTTTTTCTCTATCGAATATGGAAACAACTCCTATTCCATAGGTTCGTTGCTTCCTTGTGATCCTTTCTCCCAAATCTTCTCTACTCTTGCCAAGATCTCCACTTTGTTTCTTCAAGATCGCCCTCTAACCAAGGATTCTACATTTTTCTAAAATTGGAGATTGTCTTTACACTCCCACATCCTCCTCATATATTTATTATTATTATTTTTCTTTTTACCTCTCACAAGGTTTTTTATTTTTTATTTTAATTTGATCGCTCTAATCAACAACAATTAATATACACATAACAATTATATTTCCAACACTGGTATTGTTATTTTGAAATTAGCATTGAATGGACAAGGTAAAGCAATGCTTCAAATAATCCATTTCCATAAACTTACCTAATTAATCATATATATATTTCACACAAGAAAAATAATATCTACCAAATTGCAAGTTCAATGTAGATGCAATGATTTATCAATGGTGTGTGCACATTCCAGATTCTATCATACTTACCATTTGTCGTTCAGCTAAATACTCCTACCTCAACCATGTTCTTGGTCTTCAACCTATTCTTGAGTTCACATACTTGCACTTGCAAAGTTTCATTAGTAACCATTAAACAATGCTTGAAACAAAAAGATTCCATTTCACATCATAACATTCATCTTATATTGAAAAGTAATGAAGATGGTTACCATTGATGGAGTATCCGTTGGAGAGAAGTCTAGTTCAGTGGCAGGCTTGAGCAATTTGAATTTGAACTCAAGCCTAGGGAATCATGGCACTTGGTAGTTCGCGCAGGATACAAAGTTGGGTTTTTCTAATTCTATAGATGGCAAGGCAGGATCGGGTGGTGAGGATAAGCTTTTGATCCTTGATGGCGAATCTGGGAAGGACGGGTCGTGTGATGAGGATGTGGTCAAAGATGTGTGCTTGGAGAAGTGTGTGGGTGAGACACTCAAGGTGTCTTGTGATGGTTGTCCCTCATTGGATTTGGTTCCTAAGATCCAAGGGGATAAAGCAGAGGTGGGTTTTGAAGAGTGGGTCCCATTGGGGGAATCTTGTGCAGCTAATCCAAGTATTCCTCGGGTTGAGTGTGCTCCGTTGGAAGAGAATCGGTCGGAAAGGAATTCTTCTCTACTAGGTCAGAAATGGTCTGACCTTTTTTCCTCTAAGCTTAAGGGAAAAGGCATTGTTGTTGAGTCGGTGTCTTCTTCTAACAAGGAAGGTGTGTTTTCCTTCTCTCTCCCGGATTCTCTTATGGAAAAGAATATTGCTAAAATGGATTTCTCCTTGGTTGGCAAGGTTTTAGGTCCTCAACCTAATATTGAGGAGGTTCGCACTTGGGTGCATAAAAAGTGGGCTTTAAAAGGTCAGGTGGAAGTTGTAGCCATGGCTAAAGGTTTCTTTTCCTTTGCCTTATCTTGTGATGAAGATCCGAGAAATGTGTTTGTGAAAGGGCCTTGGTCATTTGGACATCTCTCTTTGGTTCTTCGTCCTTGGGAACCTAGAATGGATTTGTCCAAATGTCTTTCTAATTTTGCTCTTATGTGGGTAAAACTTCCAAATCTGTCGTTGGAATATTGGGACGAAGAAGTCTTCACGATGATTGCAAACTCTTTTGGAAGGATTGTCTATATTGATGAGGCCACTCGTTCTTGGAAGTGGTTAGTGGTAGCCAGGTCTTGTTTCATGATTGACCAAGATATTGTGATGCCTGAGTTCTTCTTTTTAAAATCCAAAGTGGGGTCTTGGAAGTAGCAGATTGTTTTTTAAAATCTTCCTTTTGCTTGCTTCAAATGTAAGAAGACAAGGCACTGGGCTAAGGACTTCCCGGTGACTAGTGTCCCACCTAAGGCTATTAAGCAGACCAAGGTTTAGAAGATAAAGGAATCTAAAAGAACCAAGGTGAATCTGCTACTGGAAATGGAATGAAGGGTGAGATGATTATTGAAAATCCTCTTTCTCCTCCTATTAAGGTTGGCAAGGATCTAGTTATTTTTGGGGAGGAGGTTGTTGGTTACTCTTCAACTCAGGATGTGGATCATGTCTCAGAGACAGTGTGCTCTCCAAAAAGGCATGTGTTGGAGCTGGTTGTTGTTCCACCATCTCCTCTGCTTACTGGTTCAGAACCAGTGGTTGGTGATGGTGCTCTGGTAGTGGCTGATTCTATGAGTAAAGATGAAGATGGTTTCACCTAGGTGTGTTGTAGGAAGAATAAATATTCTTCTTCCCCCCCCCAACCTTACAAAGGCATCACTACGAGAAGGTAGAAATCGGATTGTGGGTCTGAGTTGAGGGGCCAGAGCAAACCTACCCTATAGAAGAGTAGGGAGAGGGAGTGCAAGCAGGATATTGTTGAGGGGGTCTAGAAAACCATCTTTGAGTTGTGCTCTAAGAGCACCCCCTCTTCTTGCAAATGAAGATCATTTCATGGAATATCAGGGGGTTGAATAACTTGCATAAATAGGACCTCCTGAAGAATCTTGTTTGGGATCATAAGTCGGATATCTTGTTGATCCAATAGACAAAAATGCAGATTGATAAGTTGGAAGCCTTTAAGAATCTATTCTATAAATATTGTGGGTTTCATGGGGTTAGCTCTGAAGGAGCTTTGGGTGGTGTGGCCACATTTTGGAATGCTAAGTTGTTGAGAGGTATCCTGATCGTTGATAGTTTCAACCATGTTGAGACTAAGTTTATTTGGCTTAGGGATTCTTATTCTTGGGTTATTTCTAATGTGTATGTTCCTAACCTAAAGAGAAACCAAAAAAAGTTATGGGATGACCTTGGGAGTCTTAGGATGAATTTTTTGGATCTCCCCTGGCTTGTAATGGGAGGTTTTAATACTCCTTTGTATGAAAATGAGAAAGTGGGGAGGTCTCAAGCAAATCCTGAGAGCAGGTTTGACCTAAATATGTTTATTGATGACAATGCTCTTATTGATGTTAAGTTGTCAAGAGCTAGTTTTACTTGGTCCAATCGGTGTGTTGATGTGGATTATATTCAAGTTAGATTGGATAGAGCTTTAACCTCAACTTCCTGGTTTGTGGACTTTGCTTGCTCTTTTTCCTCTATTACGAGATGTGGGTCAGACCACTTCCCTATTTCTTTTGTTGTGGATAGGCTTGGGAGTAAGAAGATATTTCCTTTCGGTTTGAAGCCACGTGGTTAAGGGACCCACATTTTATGGATTGTATCAAAAGATGGTGGCAAGTTGATATAGATGGTTGTGTGATGTTCGGAGTTACCAAGAAGTTGAATTTTGTTAACAGGAATCTCAAAAAATGGAACAAAGAGTTGTTTGGGCACATCTTTGATTCTAAAAGTTATGTTCTGAAGAATTTGGACGATATCCAACATGTCATCCAATCAAAGGGTCTTTCAGAGGATCTACAGTTACTGGAAGATAGCCTTCTCATGCAATTGCATGATATCGTTACCAAGGAAGAAGATTTATGGAGGCAAAGGTCTCGGGCTATCTAGTTGAAATCTGGGGACTGTAATTCCAAGTTATTTCATCTCATTTCCCTTAGGCATAAGTCATCTAATAGGATTTCCTCGATTAGTGCTAATGGATTGTTGCTGAAAGACGAGGAGGCTATTAGAAGATCGGCTTCAAGGTTCTTTGGACAACTCTTGACGAATGACTTGGTCTGAGATCAAAGGTGTGTGGATGCCTCTTTGGAGGTTATTCCCAGAGTTGTGACAGAGAATTTGAATAAGGAACTGATGGTCGTTCCTTCGACCTCGAAATTTAAAGAAGCGGTTTTCTCTTTCGAAGGTAACAAGGCCCCTGGCCCTGACGAGTTTCCCTTTCTATTTTTCCAATCATGCTAGGGGATTGTCTCTGAGGATGTGATTAATGCTACTAAGGAGTTATTTGGATCAAGAAGTCTTCTCAAAGAGCTTAATGTGACTTTCATTGTTTTGATTCCCAAGTCTAATGATGCCAAGAATTTTGTTGAGTTTCGCCCAATCAGCCTTTGTAATTCTATTTATAAATTGTTTTTGAAAGTGCTTGCTTCTAGATTACAAAAATGCTTGTCGAATCTGATTTCAAAGCAACATAGTGGTTTTGTCAAGGGTCATCAAATCCTTGATTCTATTATTACGGTTCATGAGTTGGCTCATTTCATTAATGTGTCTAAAAAATTGGGCTTCTTCTTGAAGTTGGACCTACTCAAAGGTTATGACAGAGTGAACTAGAGATTTATTTTGAATAGGGAGATAGAAGTCATTTTGATAAAGACAGTTAAATTGCATCGAAAGGACTAGGCAACAAGATTACTTAAAGCGATTTGGGCATATAAGACAACATGGAAGACAACAATAGGGTTCACACTATATGAATTGGTGTAAGGGAAAAAATCTGTCCTTCCAATTGAGTTTGAGCATAAAGCACTCTGAACAATAGTACAACTTGGAATGGACCTGTTTGAATCTCATAAGGAAATATTACACAATCTCAACACTTTGGATGAAATTGAGATGGAAGCAATCCATCATACATAGATTGTGAAAAAGCAAAGAGTCAAATGGTATAATAGGTTTATTAAAACAAAATAATTCAATGAAGGAGATTGGGCTTTACTTTATGACTCATGCTATAAGGACCACAAAGGAAAACTATAAATAAGGTGGCTTGATCCTTATGAAATTAAGCATATTTTTTTAGAATGGAGCAGTCCAGCTAACTACCATAGATTATGTTAGATTCTCCTTAATGGTTAATAAACACAAACTAAAGATGTGATGTTAAAATTACCATTATGGGAGCTCATGAGGGTTGTAGGCGCTTTGATGTAGGTTCTTGGGTGAAGGATGTAGAGAAGGAATGGTCATCATTGTAGGATTGATGAAAGCATGCACAACAACCACTGGGAAATCGTCAAAGTCCCAGGGAGCCTATCATTTACGGTCGGGGAGGAAGGAACCCATCAAGGGAGAGGGACATAAACTCTTAGAGGCCTACAAAATCAAGGAATGGTTTCTAGCAATGGGCACAAAAGGAGTTTCCTTCGGTCTCTGGTTGGAGACGAAGGAGGGAAAGATTGCCAAGAATGTGGGAGCATAGGAAAAGGAAACGGTCGCCCTTAGGGTATGGGGGAGTGGGCATAAAATATTCCAGTTCGAGGAACCCACATATTAGACCAGGGACAAATAGGAGGGAAGGGGGAGGTCAAATAGCCAACAAAAATGGAGTTGTTGTGGGGAAAGTGCAATGGGTCGAAAAGTGACCAAAGGAGATAACCCTTGAAAATGTTCCTAAGAATATCACAGATAAGTTTTTGAATCTGGGTTTGGCAAGAAAAGCTTGTGTCTTTTAGGAGATACCAGATTCACTGATAGGGAGCAGGCAATCCAATCTAGAGAACCGAACCTTTTTTACAAAATGGTGGGGTGACAATTGCACCAAGACTCGAATGAGGCAATGGTGGCTAGAAAAATGGCAAGGAAAAGTGAGTATACATTTTTTGGCGAAAAGCCTTGTCTTGGTCGAATGTGCCACTCTAGAAATAAGGTCAGAAATTATGAATGCTCCACATTTAACTTTGGATGGTTTTGGGTTTTTTTTATTTGCATGGTCAAGGCGTTTTGAACCGTTAAGATATATCCTAGATAAAATGAGGGTTTGGTTGAGTTAGACAATTTTCCTTCAGAATTATGGTCATCAGGGTTTAAGAATGGATAGGTGGTGCTCTTGGATGGTTCATTAGTTTCGATGAGGGTGCCCTAGGAGATGGTAATGAGGGAAATATGTGAATGTTGATTGAGGTGGCGGCATGGAATGAGTTGTGGGAGGAAATGGAGTTGTCTCTCAATGGGGACAGATGGATGCAAAAGGTTAGCTGGAATCAGTCACAATGCCAAAGGACGGTTTTGAAGATGTGGGAATGTGAGGGTCTCAAGGAAAGGTTGACACCTTCCCCAAAAGGGAAAGGGATAGAGGATTCAGGAGAAGGAACTTCGAAGGGGAGGTTGGATGTTCTTGTTCAAGTTAAAGATGTACAGGCGGAAGCTGCTAAAAATGCTGGAAGGCGAGAGCATGTCTTGCCTCAAACAGAAGTGGATGGTTTGCCCTTGGATTTGATTCCTTTGGAGGAAAAATGAAGGGAAGAAGATGCAAATGCTTTCTTGTCGACATATGGCACAATATTGGATCAAGAGATTAATGAATGGGAAACAATCATGGAAGTTGGGAATGAGCTTAGAAGTATGATTGGTGTTCATGAAGAATTGAATGCTGAATCAAAGAATGAAGTCTGAGAGCTTGATTGGGAAGACAAGAATTGGGACGAAGAACAAAATCTTCAATTGATTTTGTATGGAAAAGCTCCTTGGGAGGTGGCTTCCTTAGTGGAATCAAAAGAGGTTAAGAATTTGGGGTTGGAAGAGAAGGGCTTGGAGTTGGTTCAAGTACAGCCTTCAGATGTGGAAGCCCAAGTTTCAAAGACTGTCAAGCAGAGTGCAAATAAGAAATTGGGGGTCCTGCAATAGGGAGTTGGGAAAGTGACTTCGAACTGTGGAGATAAGAAGAAAGTAGGGAGGAATACAAATGAAGAGAAATGATTTGTAGCAGCGGAGGCAGTCGGTCAGCAAAAATTAACTATGCATCTGAGATCAGGGAAGGGTGGTCCCCTTCCTGGGGGCAATGAGGGTTTTAAGTTGGAATTTTAGGGGATTAAATGCCCCTAACAAGCGTGTATTCTTAGATTTTTGTTGGAATATATTTGGGTGGAGATAGTTCTAGTTCAAGAGTCAAGATTGAAGAGCGACAAGCTCAGATGCTTGAAATAAAAATTGAAGGCTTGGAGTTTCTCGACAGTCGACTCCCAAGGTGCTTCGGGAGGGCTCATAACAATGTGGCAACCGCAGATAGTCCAGTTGTAGGAAGTGGCAATAGGTAGGTGATGGTTGGCATGTAAAGCGAAGAGCTTGAATTCAAATTTGGCGTTCATGTTGATAAACATTTATGGGCCTGCAAATCGGGCTTAGAAGTGTAGGGTCTGGTCGAACATTGGCAATTTTATACATGCCCAGAAGCATAATGTATGCCATTTAGGAGGAGACTTCAATGTGATTCTGAAGGCGGAGGACAAGCGAGATTGAGTTGGAAGAAAATTGCAATCCCAGCCGGATTTTGAAGAATTTGTAAATGCAAATGCTTTGTTAGACATCCAATTGGCAAATGGTTCCTTTACATGGACGAATAGGAGGCAGGGCTTCAGTGGGATAGTAGAGAAATTAGATAGGTTCTTGCTTAGTGGGGATTTAATAGCATTTCCCTTCACTTTGGAAGGGAGAATTTTGTCATTTTCAGGCTTATATAATTATCTGATTCTCTTGGAGATTGTGGGTGAGCGTAAGTCTTTGCAGTGTCCCTTTAGTTTTGAGAAAATGTCGCTTAGAGACCCCTCCTTTCGGGATAAAGTGAAGGAGTGGTAGCAAGAGCAGTAGGTGTCAGGGAATGGCTTGTTTAGGGTGGTGAGTAAATTAAAGGGTCTTAAGCAAAAAAATAGAACTTGGAACCGAGATTATTTTGGCAACATTTTTGAAGAGAAGCATCGAATTGAGGCTGAATTGGCCGAAGTTAATGATTAGGTTTTGTCAGCAAGTATGGAAGAGGTGTTTTTTTTAAAAGAAAAATAAATTTTGAAGGAATGGGAGGAGGTGCTAGCCAGGGAAGAAGTGTTCTAGTGTCAGAAATCATGTGACACTTGGATTAAAGAAGGAGATCGCAATTCTAATTTTTTTCATAACTCCTCCAGAATCAAGAGAGAAATGAATAGGATGGCTTGTTTGCAGAAGGAGGATGGGATGTTGGTGGAAGTTCTGGAAGAAGTAGCAAAATTGGCGGTGGACTATTTTTAGAAAATTCTTAACAACTGGGAGAGCTCAAACTTACTTCAGCAAAAGGAGCTTTTGGGTAGGATTTTTCCTCTAGTGTCTCCGAAACAAAATAGGATCCTTACTAGTCCCTTCTAGATGGAGGAAGTGTGGAAGGTGACTTTTAAGTTTCATCTGAATAAGGCACCTGGGCCTGATGGATTTCCAACGTGCTTCTTCTAAGTGTTTTGGGATGTAGTGGGTTACAAGGTTGCTTTGGCCTTAGAAGAATTGCGTGCCTCTGGCACTTTGCTGAGGGAAGTGAACTACACTCTCTTGGCCTTAATTCCTAAGAAGGAGAAGTTGACATCCTTGGATGAGTTTAGACCGATTGCCTTGTGCAACATGCTTTATAAAATTCAGGAAAAAGTGTTGGTGAATTGTCTGAAGAATATTATTTCAGGTCTCATCTCTGATGAACAAATAGGGTTTGTTCCTGGGACATCTATATTTGATGGTGTTATCATAGCGCGGGAGGCTATTCACGCACTTCAATCCAGTGGGCAGTTAGGCATGTTGATGAAGCTTGACATCAGGAAGGCATATGATCTGGCCGAATAGCATTTCCTGTGCAAGGTTTTGGAAGCATTTGGTTTTGACAGGTCTTGGATAGCTTGGATCTTCACATGTATATCTTCGCCTCGCTTCTTGATTTTGGTGAATGGCGAACCTTTGGGTTTTTTTGATGCTTCAAGGGGCTTGCGACAAGGTGACCCGTTATCTCCTTTTTTATATATTTTAATGGCAGAATCCTTGGGGAGGTCGTTAAGTTGGGTTGTGGAGAATGGAATCCTTAAAGGAATATAGGTCACAAGTAGGCTTCTGACGCTTTCTCATCAGCAATTTTCTGATGACACTTTGTGCTTTGTGTGTCCAATAAATCGAGAGACAATAGCATTGAAAAGAATTTTGTGTTGTTATGAACTGGCTTTGGGTCAACAAGTGAGTGAGGCAAAATCAGATATTTTATTTCTGAACACTGAGCCCAGAGTGGCAGAGCAAGTGGCAGCGATTCTAAATTTCAAAATTGGGGAGCTTCCTATGACATACTTGGGGCTCCTGATTGATAAAGGGGTGAGGACGGGGAAGCTGTGGGACAACTTGGTAAACAAAGTCAATAATCGTCTGAATTCTTGGAGTGGTAAATGGTTGTCTTGGGTGGGTATAATTATGCTATCGAAAGCAATAATTGCGGCACTCCCGATTTATCTCCTTTCATGGTTGGCCCTACCCACCTTCAAATCCTCTCAATTGAACCAAATCATGCAAAGGTTTTTTTTGGAAAGGAACCTCTAATTAGAGTAATTTTCTTTTGATATCTTAGGATACAATTTGTAAGTCAAAGTTGGCTGGAGGTACAAGGATTCGAGACTTTTTGAATCAAAATAAGGCGTTGGGTGCTAAATTGGTTTGGGGTTTGTACACACGAAATGAAGCAAAGTGGGCCATAATCCTTCAGTGCAAGTATTTGAGAGAGGACGATGTTGAAAGTATTTTGAAGGCGGAAAATCTCCCTAAAGGATCAAGAGTGTGGAATTTCATCAAGGCTTGTCATCCTCTTGTTCTAGATAGCCTCACCTGGGATATTTATGATGGGAGGAAGGCAAAATTCTAGGAGGATCCATGGTGCAAATGTCTGATTTTGGACTCTACTTTGGGATTGGTCAGGTCGAAGGAAATTTTGATTCATTCTTGAGGAGTTTATGTTCATGATTATATGGAGGAGGTAATGGTGGATGGTTTTTTGGAAGTAGTTTGGAGAATGTTTGTGTCGGATTTGATACCAGAGGAGGAAGCCGTGTTGCTATAATCAGAGCTGGAAAAAAGTCTTGTGGTCATTCAGGTTGGGGTGGACAGGCTGGTATGGGCAGGCTCCTCTTCCAAAAAATATTCAGCTAAAGAAGGATACAAAGCTCAAGGGGCTAAGGAGATTCCTTCAACATTACCCTTGCATTTGTGCTGGAATAGTGCTTATTTTTCAAAGGTCAGGACGTTTGTATGGGAGGCTATGAGGAGAAGAATTCTAATGGCGGATAGTTTCAAGTTGTTGGGGGTATGCAGCCCCCTCTAGATGTATTTTGTGCAAAAGGGTTGAGGAAGACGTGGAGCATCTCCTGGTCAAATGTCCCTTTGCACATGCATGTTGGAGATGGCTCTATGCTAGATTGGGGTGGAGCAGTGTCTTGCCCAATGATATATGCTCTCTCTTTATAGCATGGCAAATCCTGAAGATGGATTCTCTTTATCATGAGCTATGGGTTGTTAGTCTATCACTAGTCATTTGGGAGATCTGGAAAGAACGAAATACGAGGTTTTTCATGGATAAGGTAAGGTTCTTTCCAGATTTTATTAATCGTTTGGAAGCAGCGATAGTGGAAGTGATAAATGGGAGAGTGAAATTGAAGAGCGAAAGGGACTGGAGTTTTTTAGACTCTGATGCAAAAATGCGTAGAGCTTGGTTTGGATTGGAGATCCCAACCTGGTGCTTATTTGGGGGGAGAAAGGAAAGAGGCAAGGAATACCACAAAGTGGGAACCTTTGAAGAATGGGTGGTTCAAATTAAATTTTGATGGTGCGTCCCGGGGGAATTCGAGGATAGCTAGTCTGCGCTACTGTATAAGAAATGAAAAGGGAAGTTTGGTCATAGAAAAATTTGAACCCCTTCCAATAATGACTAATATTGAAGTCGAACTTCGCGCTCTGATTAGCGGTCTAAAGATGTGTTGGAACCTGAAGCTAGATAAGGTTGAGCTGGAAGGGGACTCAATTGTGGTTGTTCAGGCATTAAAGGAGGGAAGATTGGTAAATTGGAGGTTGCGGGATAAAGCTTGTGAATTGGCAAGGGGCATCCGTAAATTCACCATTAGACATGTTTACTGAGAGGCCAATGAATGGAGGATAGATTGGCTAATATGGGTGTTGATGGGGAGAAAAAATTTAGAATCTAGAATCCAAGGAAGGATGTAGGCTGACATCTTGCTCTCTTTCTGCAGTTGCCAAGTGGGAGGGGTCATATTTGGTGTCGTCTGAAGGCTGACGATATAACCTTGGTTGGCGCAGGTATGTTGGAGAATTGGGTGATGACAGGTAATCAATGTAGGAGGGTGGCGAAGGTCCTTCATTGGCCGTCTGTTCGGTCTCTTAATTGTGATAGTCTATCATAGGACGGGAAGTTGTAGGAATTGGTATTGATGGGATGTTGGTGCTTAGGTTAAATGGCCACATGGATGGTTTTTTTTGGCATTCTCTCTGATGGAATTGATAGAGTACCCCATTAGCTTGCCATCTGGAAGGAAATTGTGGGTGTTTTATGGGAGGATTCAGTATGGGTGTTTGAAGTCAGTGTTTAAAGTTTGGGATGAGTTGGTTCTAGGTGCAGTGGAAAAACTGTTGGGAGAGGAGTTCATGTGCTCGTCAAAGCGGTGGCAAATGAACGTTGACATTGTGGCACGATTCCTTGTTGCGCTTCTAGACCTGGAAGTTTATCGTGCCATGGTGATCCTAACTGCAAAGGAATTGGTTTGGGATAACCTCTTGGAAGGGGCCTCAGACATCATAATAGTTGCAGTACCAAGTGTGGGGGTTCCACGTCCACGATATTTACAATAAGCATTGGTTCCTAGGAGAGGGTGCAATTATATTCGTTTATTATGGATATCACTGGTGAGGAGCTTCAACACCACCATGAGCGAGCGAGGTGTGGACTAGTCTTTCTTAAACATTACCTCTATCTAGATTCATCGAGCTAGGTGGACTGGCATCGACTCTTCCATGATTTTCTAATGGTGGAATGTGTGTTATGGGTGGATTGAATTGTTGGTTTTTTTGCCTCATGGCTAAAGGTTTAATTATCTTTATTGGTTGCCTGGTATGTGGGGTGGTGTAGTGCTAGGGTATGTAATGGGTGTAGGGTTGGATAGTCGGTTTCGGTGCTTTGTTGGGTTAGTTAGTTGCTGGGAGGTTTGGGGATTACAATTTTTTGATAGAATTCTAAGTTGAATGTAAATCCTTTCTGACAATTAATATATAAAAAAATATTTACAAATCAAAAAAAAAACATAGACTAAAGATTTATAAAAATTCATTACATAAGGAGGAGTTTTTAAATAATCTATAACAATAATTTAAATCATATACAAATCCATCATTACATGTTAAAAATGCAAACAAGGTCGAAGCATCCAGAGATACATCCATAGGTGAGCCAACCAACTCATTTACTAATGAGTAACATGTACATACTCTCTTAATAAAATCCCACATTCACACACATGCACTGTGTACCATCAATAATAGTTGTTTTTTAGATACACACAACAAGTTCATGAGACTTGCAGCAACAACCCGAAGACATTTAAAAAAAGGACTTGTTCTACTACTACCCCTAGCACTTATCTCCAATTCACTACCACTACACCCACAACCACTAGCACTTTTCATTATTTGTCACCTCTATCATCTTGACATGCAACAACTCCACTCCACCATGCATACCATGCAACATCACATCCCATCATTAATAATCTCATACTCATCGCAACTTTCCTTTCCAATATTCAAAAAATTTAGGCACATTCCATTAGCTAACTCTTAATACGGCACATATGCTCGTAGTACCCTTATTTAATTCTATCATTTCAAATTCTACACCATGTAGTTGCATGATGGTGCTCATTTCACCTCACACATGCCACCTTTACATCATGATGCACTTTCAAGTACTTTTCTTGTTATTAACTATGTAACATTTAATCCTAATAATTTTCTTGAGACTTCACAATCATGCACACATTAATTTTAATCATATTAAATATCTTCAATGTTTTGCAATTCATATTCTTTGTCCTTTATGTACCTTGCTATTTGAGGACAAATAGAAAACTTAAGGTTGGGGGTAGGAAAACTGTTTAGTTGTCATTTCTAAAATTGCATGTGTTAAAAACTTTAATAAAGTTGTATTAAAGCCTCAATTTCCTCCAAAAGATATAAGAATTTTAAAATACAGGGGTGATAGCATTCAAAAAGCATCAAGTATACTAAGCACTAAGTAGAATAATTGATATTTTGAAGCATAATTTACTTAACAAAGAATACAATACTATAAAATTGGAGGCAACATTGTTCGGAGAGAACCAACAATGCATAATTTGATACTAGAAGACCAACAATATCTACCAATCTTTCAACAAGTTGGGTGGTTAGACTATTTTCTTCGTCTAATAGAATACAATGAAGTTGTGACACATCAATTCGGCAACACATTGTAGAATGATGAGGCTACAATTAAAGGGTTGAGAGTAGATGCCTTGAAAGCAACAATAACAAAAGTTTCTAGGTTGCCCAAAATAAGAGAAAAATTCCTAGTAAGAGCTAGTGCAATAACATCAAGATGATTTCGCACAGCCTGGGGAGAATTTGGACTCCGTTGTGCAAGATACAAAAATACTTTATTTTACTTAGTTATGGGATTTTTTCACCTCTTATATAATTAAGTATTTAACCTACGATGATAAGAAACCCCTTTTATAAACAATGCATTTAAAAAATTTGAGTCACCTATGCCATCAAAGGCTAGTGAATGCTCCCAATTTCCTATATAATTTATTAAAGAGGATGTTAGTTGAATACAAAAGGAAAAGGAATCAATCTATTTTGTCACACTATTATTTAGTCACCTCATTGATCGAAAGGAGTCTCAAAACTCACTTCCCTAATGTGCCTTGGGAAGACTTTTTAGCTTGCAACAACATCAATGATATTCTTGTGAGGCTTGGGGTAAAGGAAATAAATAGGGGACAAGAGGTGAATGAGCCTTCTATAGCTGCAGAAGAGGGACATGTACCCTCTTCTTCACCCATTTCATCACTTTCCCATAATATTGGTGAGAAAACAAAGCGAAAGGTGTAGGAGACAACCCACAACTTCTAGGGAGTAGCACATAGCACAGGAGGAATCAGAAACCCATGCCTCTACCAAAAGCCCTTCTAAGGCTCAAAAAGAAAGGGTTGCTGTAGTAGATTCTAAAATAGACTCACAAAAGCAAAATGTGTCTGGTGATCAAGGATAGTCTAAGACATTGCAATACATGTATATGAGCAACAACTCAAACTCTAACTTTGAAGACTTGTTTATGGCTAGGAAAAAGCATAGACCCTGAAATAGCCCAACTTTTGAAGAAATGTTTGCTTGGCTTGCTAAGGTTAATGAAGATATATTCTTGGAAAAAGAGGAAGAAATATTTTTAAAAGAGAAACATGAAAGTAAGGAATTGCAATAAGCAAGTTGCGAAGGATAAAGGAATTGGAAGAACAACTCAAAGGATATCAACAGAGGGAGAATGGATAGGATAGTAGGATTTGAGAATTGGAAAAAAGGTTGCATGATTTTGAGCAGCAAGGGTCGGGTTTGGAGAAGTTAGCATAATTTTCCATTTTTGAGATCAATAAAAGAACTCCACAACATGTGAACCAAAATACATCCCCAAGAATACCTACAACCCCTACTATAATTACCTCGAAATTGAGTTGTGGAATAAAATAGAGTTTTCTTAGTTGCAAAAGAACTAGGATAAATAAAAAATAGAATTGATATCAACCCACACTAGAGAAACTCAAAGGAAGGATGTAGACATTAGGAAATTAAAAATAAAAATGGAAGAATTAGCTAACAAAATAGTCCAACTACTGAGATGCAAACCACCTGATAGGGTTTACACCCTATATTTGCAGGAGAAATTCTTAACTTTTCAGTTTATTTAGTCAATCAATGACCTTCCAATTTTACTATTCTCACCTACATTATTTTTGTAAGCATATCAATAGGCCACCCCAGATATGCAAGACCAACTATGTGAATTTTACTTGCATAATTTGGCCATTCCTTATGACTCTGCTTGGAACCCACTTTTGTTTGTGGGAGATATTCAAATCAGGGAAATGACCTCATTTATTAGGAATAAACATATAGGGAACATACATAGAGATTATAGTGAAAGGGAGAAGTATTTTCCCCTCCTTATCAAAGCAGAGGAAAATGATCCTAGAGGGATGGTAGAAGAATGGATTGAATTATTGGAGATAAGGTGGGTAGAGAAAAATATTTTGGAATGCAAGGAGAAGGACTATAAAAGGTTTTGATAACTTTTTGCAGGAATAGGGAGAGAAGCACTTAAATTCTCCCAAGACAGATGGAAGGAATTAACACTGGAACTAAAAAATAAGGAACCCCATTCAATCTTCAACTACTTGGCAGCAATTAAGAGAGCTCACAAATATGTCACCACCTCCCTTGAAAATAATATCACTTGGTTCCCTTTAAATTTTTGTCCTCATATTTACTTGTTCCAATTCCACATTGGATAGGAATAAGAGAGGAGATAGGGGCAATAGAGCATGCTAGATGAGAGAAAATAACATAGCAAAAAGGGTTATACCTAAAGCATTGTGAAGGGATTGCTAGTACAGTAGATTATAGGGAAGTTGCATTGTAATACAATTAGAGACCCTAAGCTACTTGAGGACAAGCCAAAAGCCAAGTTAGGAGATGATGAGCCCTAAAAATGTCTAGTTCATTGCTTTAGTTTCATGCTTTTTATCTCATTTCTACTAAGTTTCAAAGACATTTCTAAACCTTTCTATATACTTTAAGTATTTAAAAAGAATTGAAGATGATATGTTATATTATTGAATGAATGTGTGATCTTTGAATGTCTATGAGATTTAGTAGAATTTTATGATTAATTATAGTTTTTAATAATGAAAAATTCCTTTGCAATAAGACTAACCCCCTACAATCAATAGCATGTCAACTCGCAGCAAAAGGATTCTCAACCCATAGTAGGAGGATGTTGGTTCAATGCAGCTAGAGGAGGTGACCAACTTTAGCATGTGTGTATTTCTCAAAGATGATGATGACAATGGTCTGAGGATGTGAACACAAATATTCATGTGTCATTCCATCCCTTCAATAAATTGTGGAGAAAAAAGAGACATGTTCCAACAAGGGATGGCAGTTGATTAAAGACTACCATGTTAAGTACATTCTCTAGTTAAAAAAGTCCTCTTAATAAGTGTAGAGTCCTTTCAAAATTTTATACTCCTCCCACTTTTCATATTTCTATTAAATCAAGACCTAGTCCTCTTCCTACATTTTTGGGAAAGTCAAAAGTTGCTCATAGTTTGTTTATAGTTTTTTGAATAATAGGACTCTCACATACCATATATATGGGGATACTATATTGTGAAAGACCTACTAGCTATATTTTTGCATGAAATTATATTGAATACCAATTTTTTAGTACTATTTTTTGAAGCATTATGTATCTCCAGGTTACAATAAAGAAGGATACTTCAGTTACATGATTTTCTAAGTCAATATTTGAATGAGACAATTATGGATTGCAATAGATCAAGCAAGGGACACATGAGGTTCTACAGATTTTGCGTTAACTTAGATGATTATTTTAAAGATTGTGAATTATAATATCTGAATTGTAGTTTCTAGTTTACATTATGTTGAATGCTATATTGTGATTTTTGAGTTGAAGTTTCTAATTTATATTTTGTTAAATTCTAGTAAGTAATTAGTTGAATTAGGTCAACATAGAGAGTTTCTAGTTACAGTCCATGCAAAGATAAGTACTTGTAGTAGTTACTAAGGTCATTTAGAATAACTAGCATTTGCTTACCTTATTCTCTAATTAGGAGTTATTTTAAGTTAGGAAGATTTTAGATGAATTTAATCTTGTTCAATTACCTTTACTCGATCAATTAAGAAAGTCTAGGATTCTCAACTACATATATAGTATCAGCATCATCTCAAGTTTATGATTCCTTGGTTGACAATTTAATGAAGCTCCATTTTGAACAATGAATTGCTTAATTTAGGATGGGGTCTATAGGTCCGATGAGTCATATGTATTCTCTCTACATTAGTTAATTAGACATTAGGGGAAGCTCTACAAAGTCCAAATAAGGTGAGATAAAAAGTGAGATGTCTCCCAAGTGAGCTTAGAGTATTGTGAATATGACCCTCTTAGATAAGATATAATCTAACTAGTTTGACAATGTCTCTTTTTCACACTAACACCCCCCCTTAAGTGAAACTAAGTGAGAAAATCTAAACACTAAAAATATGATTCATGACAACAAGGCCTGATAAGTTACTCATGTACACTAATGATCTCTCATAAATAGATAAAAGGAGAAAACATTGTGCAAACAAAAAATCATCTCCAAAATATTGAAATTAGAAGGAAATACCTCCTAAAAAGATGTCCCATGAATATAGGAACATGAAAATATGAAGAAATTTTGAAGTATTTCAAAGTTGTAAACTTTACCAAAGATGATCGTGTTTGCTAGAATCAATGAACCTCCAAAGAATTTAGATCAAGATAGGAGATACAAAAAATTGCATGAATGAACCTATAGTACATTACTCGCCATGAATACATATATGACACAAAGGAAAAACACACTTTGTGAAGTTGAAGATACAAATAGTACTATGATCAAGGACAAAAAAATGAACAATGCACCAGTGACCCATAGTACACTACTAAAATATGCATGGTGATCTAGATAAGTACTAAAATCTCACAAAATATGATCAATTTAAAAAATCCCTTATAGGAGAGATAAAGATAGAAGGTCTATGTGACACCCCAAAAATTACAAGGTTGCTTTATTGCTTCACTAAAACCAATGAAACATTAGCATAACACTGTGATAATACTCCCCTTAATGCTGACAATAAAGAGTTATAGACCTAGATCAACTAAAATTGGGCACAAACATGTGCAAATAAATGTAGAAGTAACATTAGGTCCAATATGATGTACAAGCAACTGAAAAAGGGTACACAAATTCCAAGGCACACATGCATGAGGAAAGAATCACTATGATTCATTATTGTGATGAAAAAATGAAGGCACTAGACAACCTTCCCTTACACTTCACAATTTAATGCATGTACAAAAGAGGCACAATAGATGTGTGAAATTCCCTCCCTAAGGAACACACATTAGGTTTTGACACTTTATATGAGTGTATTTACATACTTATGCACCTTTTTTAGAGGTCTTCTAAGTTGATGTCATGAGGCAAAAAATGAAGGTACATAAACTAAGAATTCCTTACAAACTTTTAAAAAAATGACAAAAACATGAAAATGAAAACTCTGTTATTCAAAACATGATCCCCACCAAATTTTTTATAATGATATGAAACTTTATCTTAGTGTATTTATAGTTTCCACAAAGTGAATTTGATGTACAAATCCTCAAAAGGGACATTTCTATAATTGAAAATTCTAGAATATATTCAAGAAAAACTAGCATCGACATTGTGTAGAGCTCAAAAAATTAAGCAAGTTAAAAAAAGAGACCCAAAAAGGAGTTCATATGAGCCCAAATAAGCCCTCTAAAGTTCCAAAAACAAAAACTATGCAAGGTGACCTCTAAGAATTATTGATTTTAGAGAAATCCATACATCATAATAAAAAAAATTATACCACTAGATAGAGGACAAAAAATACTCAAAATGAAAAAATCCATACATCATAATTTTAGATTTTTCACCTCTTTTTATTTTGGAGTGTGATGCTTCAAGAAGGCTAACTTTATTTCATTTGGACATCTATGAATTTAGAATGTAAAGTGCACTAAATAACTAATCAAATGGCACTAAATTATTATTTATTGTCACATTATCACTTAATTAACATTCTAAGGTAACTATATGTTTTTAATCTTTATACAAAGTCACTTAAGTGGTATCCTAAGAATTTGACCAAAAAAAGATATTATTGATCACTTGAAAACTCCACTATCCACATAACTATTTCTATGTAGGTTATAGATGTCAAGCTAAGTAGGTTTTGACCCAAAAATTAGAAAAAATCATATTCATATAAAAGGATAAGATTTGCAGTTGCATGATCAATTTCATAGTTATGGAAATGACCCTCATTATTAAACATATTTTTACTAATTATGATGCATTTGACTAGCAAATCTTAATTTTTGGTGTAGGGTAGAATAAATTGGAAAAACCTAGTAGAGTAAAAACAACATCAAACTTAAAGATAAATACCTATATTCACTATTTAAATACATGTATATTTAATTTAATACAATAATCAACAGGGCAATTTTTATTTTTAAAATATTAATTTATCAATACTAATTAATTGATTTCCTTAAACTATTATGTAAAATTTACATAAAGATTAATTTTTTTTCTCAATTCAAACATAATTTTGTGGTCCAAATATACTTTTCCATTCACTCAATTTATTTCTCAATTTCAAACATAATTTTGTGGTCCAAATATGTTTTCCCATTCACTCAATCAAATTCTTAGTTCAAAAAGATGCTCAAATAATAGGACAATATAGGTGAGGTGTAGATTCATTCCACAGAGCTTGAAGTATATATAAAAGTTAATTCCTTTTGTTTAAGAAAGAACTATGTTGTATAGATATAAAAGTTAATTCCTTTTGTTTAAGAAAGAACTATGTTGTATAGATATGGACATATTTGTTTTATATGATGTATAATAATATTGTGACGAAGCATATATTTAAACAAAACGACATTCTTTGATTGAGTTGCAATAAATAGATGGATTTAACGTGTCAAAATCATCAATAATTTTAACCTAATCCAATCATACTTCGAAAAAATCTAAACAATAATAAATAAAATAATTAAAAACATATCAACATCCTTACCAGTTAAACTTCAATTATTTAAAAAAAAAATAGAGTCAACCCAAAATTATCTTACAATTGAGATAGGGAAGAATCTAGACAAAGCCCAAAAATCAAAACCTATGGGCTAATAATTCCCCGCCAATACAAAGGGGACCCTGCCTCCACCCACACCTTTTCAACTTGCTCTAAACAGAATAACATTGAAGAATAAAATCCACAACAATAAATGCGCCACGTGTTATAGTCCTCACATCACAGAACCGACTTTAAAGCACTAGAATTTGCACGCCTTCTCTTGCAAAATTCTGGGGATCCTTTTCTTCAAATTGCGTTCCATAACTGGTTTGAAATCGGGAATAATGGAGACAACCATGGAAGAATCTGCGCAAAAGAAAATAGTAGTGGGAGTAGACGATAGCGAGCAGAGCGTGTACGCCTTGGAATGGACCCTCGATCATTTGGTTGCCCCTTTCATACATGCCGGTATTCCGACCTTCAAGCTTTTCCTCGTCCATTCCCGCCCTTCTGCAATGAGCGTCCTTCGCATGGCAGGCCCCGGTAATTTAAAACCCTTGCGCAGTTCCTGGCTTTTTTCTTTGTTTTTTTCTAGTTGTTGTCCTGAGATTCGATCCGTGGTCGTTGCAGGGGCGGCGGAGGTACTGCCTATGGTGGAAGTGGATCTCAAGAGAATCGGCAGCAGGGCTCTGGAGCAAGCAAAAGCCCTCTGCCATAGCCGATCGGTTTGTTTTCTTCTTCTTTGCCTGTTTACTCGTCTGTTGTCCGATCCCGATTGAAAAGTATTTATTGGCCTGTAATTGTGTATTATTACTGTAATTTGCAGGTGGAAGATTTAGAAATAGAGATGATTGAGGGCGATGCGAGGAACGTGCTGTGCGATGCGGTGGAGAGGCACGCTGCAGAGATGTTAGTGGTTGGCAGCCATGGATATGGAGCTATCAAACGGTACAAATTGCGATGCATCTCTGTTTTTCCTCTCCATTTCTGGACTGTTCTGTAAAATATCTTTTAAAGAAAATGTTAATTTATACTAATTTTTAAAATACAAATAACACAATATTATTATTAAAGATGTATAATAAAATCTAAATATAGTATTATATTTTTTATAAATATTTGTACGTACTAACTTTGAAAACCTGTTTTAAACATATCTTTCTAAAAAATAAAATAGACAAAGTTAATTTGGTAAAAAGAAATAATCTTCATAGATTGTGGAAATCTATTATTTTTAAAAAGAAATAAGTTTTATAAAGGTGTTAAATATTTATATAGTTATATAAAATAGGGTTCGTGGAAAATTCATCACATATACAATTGAGAAATTGTTGATGGCGAATTTTCCACACGGATGAATTGTTGTTGGTGAATTTTCATCTCTAATTATACCGAGATGAATTACTGATGGTGAATTTTCATCTTTTAATTGTTGGCAGTGAATTTCCCTAATCTATAAAATAGATATCATTAAAAATAAACAATTGATTTGAATAATTATTTGTTTAAGTTAAAAATATAAATAACAAGTTAATTAGATCTATTGAATTATGATGTTTTATGAAAATTTAATTGTAAAAAATATCTTTTATAAATATGAATAATCTATTTATTGTATTGAGATGATACTTACAAGAATAAAACATTCAAAAAAAATCATTCATCCACTTAAACATGTTTAATCACAAAATTTATTCTTATATATATTCAATAAAAATACCTAATATAAATAAAAACAAACTTACTACTAATTAAATTATTATTTATAAAAGTAAATGAACATAAAATATTTAATTTTCAAACTTCAATTGTTAAGAAATTGTGTAGATATACTGATGGAAGTTTAAATAACTAAATTGTGCAAAATGGTTTGAATTTTATGCAGGGCTGTATTGGGAAGCGTAAGCGATTATTGTGCCCATCATGCCAAGTGCACTGTTATGATAGTTAAAAAACCCAAGCACTGAATATATTCTTTTATTTGAGTATAAAATCTTCTTGGAAGTCTATTTTATAATGCGTGCAATTGATCATTATCTATCATGCCAAACGTATTGTCATGATTATTTTAAAAACTTAAACCCTAAATATGTATTTTAATTTTAATATAATATTTTTTATAAATATGTGACATTGATCATTATCTATCATATTTTATTTCAGTATAATTTTTTTTTACAATTTTATTCTATATATATTAAATATACTTATTTAAAAATGTTGAGAAATATCAATTTGAAGTTATTTTATTTATTTGAAAGTTATATTAAAATTATCTATTTAATATATTCATGAACACATAAAGTATATTATATTTGCATTGTTTAAAATTTATGTGTTTTTTTCTATATTTTTAGTTGGATTAATTATTTATAGCTTATGCATTGGTGAGGTCACAAACGGGGGACTTCATGCCCAATATAAATTCTAAATAATTACATCGCAATAGGGTTTGAACCTTGATGGCAAGAATAACAACACAACTTAACCATCACACCATACAACTATTGACAACATTAATGATATAGGGTATAGATTTATAGTTGACCAGATTTTTTCAATACTCTATATCAAGTATAGATAAGTTTTAAAAAATAAACATAATTTAAAATTTTGTTGATTTATTGAAAGATAGATGTTTAATTATGGTAATCTTTTACAGAGATATAAGTTGCATGTTATGTGTTATTTCTCTCACTTAATGAAGAAAAGAAAAATGTCCATTTTACTATTTTTCTTTGTTGTTCTTTACTTATTTTTTACCAACATTTTGAATAATGGTCTTAATATTTAATTTATTTTGTTTTGTGTATTTGTTGGCCTTACACCTAATACTTACCTCTTTATTGCCATTGTTTTATTCGTGGAATTGGAACAATCCACTATTTTTAAGAGTTTCTTGAAAGATAATTCTAGTTAAATATGCCATTCTACATAACCATCATGAGATAAACAAATGCAAAATAAGTATTCATAATCTATAATACAAAAGAACAACAAAGCATACTAAAAGGTAACGCTAGATGTACATTGGGAAAACCCTCTTAAGGGAATAACCTAATGTCAAAAAGCACTCACTAAACACAATGTTTTATATCAAGAACAAGATTATAATACACTTGTAGAGTCGCAATGTAAGGCCTTTGAAGCATCAAACAACTCAATTGCATTCTTATATGTGACCCAACAAATGAGAACTATGTATCCACACATTTCAATCCATGCTTCTTATAACCACATATGCAATTTAGAAGATGTGAGGCCACTTGTTGATCACTAGACATTATGCTATAATGCTTTTAGTTAGACCAATAATTTATGAAATTGTTCGTTTTATAATAATTGAGATACTTGACTCTTTATTTGTTTTTTTATTAATGGTTAAAAATGCATGTTTAGGATTAACAAATTATAGTTAGATAACTTGTACATTTGTGATGGTGAATTGTTAATTGTGATGCAAATGTTAATTTTAGTATTGTGATGAGTAAAATTATTGTTTTAAATGAAATTATGAAATGAAAATTATTGCTTACTTTGTAAAAATTGAATGAATGCTCCTATGTGAATTCAATGATTATAAATCTCTGAGATTGTGATAATTGGGAATTGGTATTTTGGTGTGATTTGAAATGTTCTATGAAATTTATAATGTGAATTGTATATATTTTGTTTTGGTTGCTTCAACTATACAATCTTATTGGATGTATTAATGTGTGAAATTGAGTGTGAGGGTATATTATTCCATGGCCAATGGAATCATAGGTCTTCAAGGAACTTGATGTGACAAACCTTGTAATGCCGATTATAGTTCATTTGGAGTGACGATAGTCTTAACATAATGTGATTTATGTGATGTGGTTTGAGGCATGAATGCATATTATTGTGAGATCTTAAAGTCTTTTAAGTTTGTATTTTAATTTGTAATTGTAGCTTTGAGGGAAATTTCTGATTTAGACTTGTTTGAGTTTAAAAGGGGTGAAAAAGGCTTTATTTTGTGTAATTTTATCATTTTTAAACCCCTAAGGTGTTAACCCAAGAGTTGGATACTTAATTGCATATTAAAAGGAGTGACAAATTTTGAGTGTTATGGGGAGTGGATGGACTTATTCCAATCACATCCCCATTTTTCTCCAAGTTCCTTAATGGAAGGAGATGTTTAAGGAAGGAGTTCTAAAGTGGACTCTTTCTTCTTAATTGTTTGTTTGAGTCTTTTAGGAAAGAGTGGAAGAGACACCTTCTTCCCTTTAATGTCTTCCACATAAGGGAGACTTAGAGGGAGTGTGTTGTAGCGATGGGAAGGTGACAAGTGTCACCTCTCCATTGGTGAGGATCCCAATTGGGACTATTTATTTTTTATTTTTTGGTATTTTGGGGGTTCTTTTGGTGGCATTTTTGGAAAATTGTTTCAAGGATTTGTGTTCAAAGGATTAGGAAGGAGTTGGAAGGCTTGGAGCTCTCCTTCAAATCTCTTCCTTGGAAAGCTTGAAAGGTAGGATTCAAGTTCTTATTGTGTGTTGTATGAAATTGGTTAAATGGTTGTAATGATTGTTGTGAATTTTCTTGGAATGTTTTTTGTTTTTGTTATGTTGTTTAAATCTAGGATGATTTATTATGGGGATTTATCTCTCACTTTATGAGAGCTCTCCAAGTGTGAGATTGAGAGAGGGAGAACCTCTCATGGGGAAAACTCCATTCTTTGAGAAGGCGGGGATTGGGTAAGAGTGCTCATCTTGTTATTGGAGTATGGTGTTTGGGATGTGAAGTTTTGATGCAATGAGAAATGTGATATGTAAAGAGAGGTGTTGATAACTATTTATGAACTTCCTATGTTTTTCGCCATTGGGTAGAGATGTCACCTCATCTCCCCCTTATGAATCTTGTGAAGATTCATGTGTGTGTGAGTTAATCCCAGGGTTTGAGAGTGTTTTTTGTATGTGTGTGTATTCTACTATTTTGGTTGTTTTGTAAAATATTTGTGTGTTTCTTGGTTTCTATAAAGACCCCCTAGTTCGGGGTGGCTTGCTTCAAGCCCAAGATGGGTGGTGTTGATGGTCAAAATAACACAACAAACATTAAGCAGAATATTTCTATCCTACTCTTGAAAAAGATAACTAATATTAAATCACCTATCTTCCAAGGTCTTGGTAGTTGGTTCACAACTATACTGTATCACCCAGTGGTCAACATGACTATAATGTTCAAAGGGCCTTTGTTGGTAAAAAAGTAACAAACTGATTATTCTTAAATATTCCAACAGTGTATTTTAAAGAAACAAAAAAAAGATAGATCACGAGTTTCAAAACATAAAAACGAGAATAAATATCATTTTTCATATTCGGACATGCAATTTTGTAATAAGCTTCTTAAAACGTCAATATCAATGCATGAAATGATTCATAATTGTTTATGCAATCATGTGCATTCACAGTGTAGATTTAATAAAGCATACTTGCAATTTTTGTTTTACTAGAATTAATTAAAGACATTTAATTAACTCATCACAGATTCTGCAGATCAACAAATAAAAGAGAATTACCATTCATAGATAACACAATTGATAGTCTTAAGTCCAGCTTCTTCTATTGATTTCCATCAAATAAGTTGTGTTTATGTCCAACAAAATTCACTCGCACATGGAAAACAATTGTCTTTCATGTATCCATTAAACTTAAGAAGTTGATGTAAAAATTTAACTAATTGCATAAAGTTTCAAAAATATCTAACTTAAGGTTGCAAATCTGACTTCAATTTTTTGACCCTTTACAATGATGTCCATTTCTTAACTAATACAAAATACAACATCAAAAATATTGTTCAAAAATCTCAATCTATCAAAACAGGGCATCCGAACTCCAAATCCATAATTGTAGGAGGCATCCTAACTTAACTAGAGTCTTCAGGCGATCAAAATTGCACGCATGGTAAGTGACGTTCCTTTTATTGTTGGTTGGGGATGACTTGATTTCACTATTGCACCGTCCTACTTCATAGGAACTACTCTAGATATTACATTTTGACTCCAAAACTGGTCAAAATAGCATGTTCTTACTCCAAAAAATTGAGCTACATCTTTATCACACTTTACTTTTGCTTATATCTCTCGTAATTAGCCAATATTTGCATCAATACTTCTTCATATGGCCCATCCAACCATTCCATTCTGAACTTTACCTTTTTGTATCCACCAATGGCTACTTCTATGATGTCTTTCAGATTGCTAATATCACCCATAGCATGATGGGTATCAAATTTAATACCTGCAAATCTGTTCAGAAGAACACCTTTACCATCTGTGTCTACCATTGTTATCCATCTATTATTCCAGGCATCTTTAATGTTTTGTAGCTTTGGTAGCTTTCCATCTGGTGGTAAATCCCGAGTAGTCACCAAACAAGCGATTTCTTCAAATAACACAATTTGTTGCAATATCTATGATTGCAGCCTCAGCAAAACTATCCTTTGTTCAATCATTACTTCCATCTTAAACACCATGATTTTATTGCATTTAACTAGATAGTCTAGAATTTCATCCTCCAAAATACCTACCTCGTTGAGCTCACCTGCACTCAACTTATTTACCTCCATTATCTTTGCTAAGTACTCTTAGTATTTTTCTTCCTCATCCCACATGGTTTTAATCAATTCTTTGATTTGCCTTGTTAAAGCACATGCATCACTATACAACTTACATCCCATTTTCAACAACACTTCTACCTCAACCTTGACTTGGATAGTAAAAGTGTCGAATATGTGTGCTTTTCTCTTCATCTCTACAAGATCCTCACCCTCTTTCTTACTTACTAACATGGGCACTTCAAAAGAAGAAGGTTTTTCAAACAATGGGGAAGCAAGATATTTAACAAACCTCTTAATATGCTCCAGTTGAGCCTTTAATTCATCTTTGGCCAGTTCATCCTTCTTCATTCTAGGCTTTGTTGAAGTTGCAGCCAAATCCAGAAGTGACATCTGCTGATTTTGAGTTTGCTTCCCCAAATTAATTGTGTTTATCTGATAATCTGAAGCTTCCAATTCTATATCATCTTTATCAGCAATGAGGGTAGCAATTTTTGCAATAAAATCTCCTTCAACAGTTAACTTGGTGGAATGTATGACCTTGGACCTCTTCCTGGGTTTGTCCGCTTATATCTCCTTTATCATTTGATCCCAACTCAGAGGTTGAGTTACCACTTGCTGCCTCTTCTCCAAATTAAGCTTGAGCCATGTGGGAGCTACAATAGTAGTTTTCATTTTTTGTTCTTGTTGAGGCTGCTCTTCTTCTCCACTCACCCATGTTTGTACATGTTCGGCCTTTCCACGTTCTAACTTCTCTCTTTCAAATTGCTCTCGTTTGAGATTTTCTTGCTCAAGCTTCTCATTTTGAGCTTTTATTTCCTCAATCTTCTTTATCTCCAACTCCTTTTGAGCTTCCCCTTCATCCCTTTTCTTTTGCTCCTCTTCTTTCAACTGAGCTTCTTCCTCTACAACTTCATCTTTAGCAGCCTGCTTTTTGGCACTTTCCATTATTTCTCGCTGCTCATCCTCTATTAAGACATGCTCCATTCTTGCTTTCCTCCAGAGGTCTCCTTCTTCCAAATCTACATCTTCTTCATCTTCTTCCTTTTCTTCCTCTCAGAGAGGAGTCTCTTCAGAATTTGAGGGAAGCGGAGACTCTATGATCGTTATTGGATCTTCCCCTACTCTAGTTGTTGTTTCTATTGTTGAAGGCACGGTAGAAGTAATTTCTTTAGCTCCAGCTTCCTCAGTTTGTGGAGGAACAACAGAAGGATTTTCTTGACCAATCTCCACTTCAGGATACACCATAGAAATAGGTTGAGCACTGAAGCTTGAAACTACTCCGACAACAATGGCTTGATAAGTGACACTAGCCTTCTGGAAGGATTTTGTTACCTTTTCCATTGTGACCTCTTCTTCTCCTGCTTGTGGAGGTTGCTTCTTAAGCCTTTTGTACCTTTTAGGTTGAGGAGAAGAAGAGCTTTGTCCTTGTGTCTCTTTTCTTTTAACTTTGCTCTGCCTATCTTTTATCTTTTCATTAATCCACCTCAAGCTTGTTAGTTTTAGGATCATAAATTAAAGCAATTAGAAAATGCAACACATAAGACAATGAACACAACAAGATACCCTGGGAAAACCCTCCAACTCGAGGGGAAAAAACCCAGCAAATATATCGCTTATATATTCTGGAATAAGAATATAAATCTGCTTACAATTTAGGCCCAACACAAGGCCAAATTCGATACAATGAATAATAGAACCTCTCCTAGATGCGAAGATACATATTGAATGTATTTCTCCTTGAAATATATTCATTGCAACAATATGATGATCTGCTACTCAAGATGATGATCTATTGCTCAAGATAATGATTTGTTGCTCAAGATAATGATCTACTGCTCAAGATAATGACATGTTGCTCAAGTGTGAACTTCTTCAAGGAGTGTGAATATGATGAAATGAACTTGATGATCAATTGAGAAAACTCCACCTTGTATAAATACAAAATGATGTCTCTTCAAGTAGGTCGGCCTCATAAGGAATTGACAAATAATAAATAATAAATATTATTTATTTAGGTCGGCCCCATTTAATTATTCACAATAATTAAATGTTATATTATATTGCCAAGTGAAGCGCTTCTTCACCTTAATAAATAAATGAATAGTCGTTAGGCTATATGAATTTATTGTGCAATAATTGAGGCGGAAGTATGTAGCCCAAAGCTACAACATCAACACTCCCTCTTAGCTAGGGAGGAATACTTCTGATACACATTGTCATGGAATCATGACACCCACAATGGCTACACCCATATGTGGAAGGGATCATCACAGATTCACTCAATCATGATATCAACCATCATGGCTACTCCCATGTATGGTAAATCATATGTGCACAAGTGCCCATCACAGAATCACTCAACGTGATGTCATCATCTCAATATGACGTTCACCATGGATACTCCCAGAGGGTGAATAAACACAAGTACAAGAAAATCATCATGGACTCTCTCACGTGATGTTTTCATGGAGTCACTCAACATGACATCCACCATGGCTACTCCCAGAGGGTGGAAACAAAGGATTTCACCTCAAATTTCTCTCACAGAGAAAGATGCATTAACAAGGGCTTACACCTCAAATTTCTTTATCGCAGAGAAAGATGCTTTAAATAAAATCACAAAAGATCACTAAAGCTGAGTCTCCCTCTCAGCTAGGGCTTCATTCTCCACAATTCCAAGCTTGTCTCAAAAGTACACAAACTTTACTTTGGAGAGGATCTTGGTGAGAATGTCGGCCATCTACTCATCAGTGTGAATGTATCTCAACTGGATTACTTTCCTCAATACCATATCTCTAATATAGTGGTATTTTATCTTAAAATGTTTTGTTTTGTCATGAAACATTGGATTGACAGAAAGCTACACAACTTTGACTATCACAATGAATGACAGTCGTCTCCAATGATTGTCCAAACAATCTTGCAAGGAGCTTCTGAAGCCACACTGCTTCTTGAGCTACCACACACGTTGCAATGTACTCAACCTCTACGATGCTCAATGCCACTGAAGATTGCTTCCTGCTACACCAGGAAATCATCATAGACCCCAAACTGAAAGAACATCCAGAGGTGCTCTTTCGATAACCAACACACCCTACCCAATCGGAATCAGTATAACCATGCAACTTCAAGTTCACATCAAAAGAATATCTCAAGCCATACCCAACTATGCCACACAAGTATCTCAGGATATGCTTTGCTGCAACTAGGTGTATTAGCCTTGGTTCACACATGAGTTGACTAAGTGCACTCACTACATAGCAAATATCTAGTCTAGTGTTGACTAGATACATCAATGATCCAATCAATTGCATGTACATAGTAGGATCTACAAGATATGAACTAGCTACAGCCTCTTTTAACTTTTGAAGATTGGTTTCCGTAGGTGTAGACATGGATTTACAATCCATCATACCAAATCTCTTCAAGATGTCTATTGTATACTTCCCTTGACTCATAATGATCTCATTAGGCCTCTGCCATACTTCTAAACCAAGAAAGTAATGCATATACTTAAGATCCTTCATTTCAAATTTAGAATTCAACTCCTTCTTACATTTGATAATGAGGTGCTCTTCTCCAGTAAGAAATAGATCATCAACATAGAGAACCAAGATCAAGGCTTCACCATTAATTACCTTGAAATATAGTTTTGAATCAACATTCTTGGAGAAGCTCAAGCTGAGTAAGTATCGATCAATCCTCTCATACCAAGCACGAGGAGGCTGCTTAAGGCCATACAAATCCTTCTTCAATCTGCAAACATGAGACTCCTTCCCATGAACTTCAAAGCCATCTAGTTGCTCAATGTATACTTCTTCTTCAATTACACCATTTAGAAATGTTGTCTTCACGTCCATTTGGTGTAACTTCCATCCTTTAGTTGTTGCAATGGCAATGATAGTCCTGATGGAGGTATAATGAGCAACTAGAGCAAAGGTTTCCTAATAGTCTATTCCCTCTTTCTGAGAAAAACCTCTAGCCACAAATCTAGCCTTGTAGTTCTCAAAGCTTCCATCAGCTGCATGCTTGATCTTGAAAAGCCACTTAGAAGATACAACAGATTTGCCTTTTTTTCTAGGTACAATGTGCCAAACATCATTCTTGGGGATAGATTGATATTCTTCAGCCATAGTATCTCTCCATACTTGTTGACTTGTAGTTTCCTCAACACTGGAAGGTTCAGACTCAATTATTTGATTCATCAATGTAACATAACTTGGAAACTTCTGAGGTCTTTTGCTTTCTCTAAATGTTCCTCTAAGGGATGCAAACTTGTTTGCCTCCTGCATTATTTGCCTAGCCCATAGAGGTCTCTTTCGACCAATAACAATGTTTGTAGGCCCATCAGTAGGTTCCAAAGGTTCAACTAGATCACCATCCTCTTCTGGTTCAGTAGACTCCCTCTGAATCTCCAGGTACTTGCATCAACCTTCTGACCTCTTCGTCCAAGATTGCCTACAATGCTATCCTTAGAGAAACGGTTTCCAGCGCACACCTTTGTAGAGAATTTAGGGTTGTCCTCTTCGACCTCATCTCAAATCACTCTATTCTGAATAGGTATGCAGAGCTACCAATGTCAAATCCAGATTGACTGTCTTCTGCAATTCTGATCTTAACTGCTAGAGAGGTCTTTCAAGGAATTTACACTTGGCCTTGCAACATTGTAACCTTCACTTCTTCTCAGTGAGTCACAGAACTCCCTCTGAATGATAATTCCTCCTCTTCGAAGAAACTTATCGCAATGACAACCTGAATAGGTTCTTTCTCTTCGAGAGATATCTCCAGCTACCAACACAATCCTATGGTTGCAAGCTATGACTCCAAGCTTGATCATTTCTTCAGTCGACATAACTTCCTCACAGGATGCTTCAAGCTCTTCCTCTCTATGTGATCTCTCATCACCCTTTTTCTTCTCGATCCATCTTGGAAGCATTATAGAGAGAGATTACTAAAAAATTCATAGAACTCAACTATCTCGAAGAGAAATATCAATGCTAGAAGCATACATGATTCACTATCCCAATGTTATAGCATGAATTAATAACTACATAAAAATTCATGAACATTATTCAACATGCAATACTTATCTCATTGAAATCATAATCTTCTTAAGTGTTGCACTTAGACGCTTTTCAAGTCTACACTTATCTTTCCTGGGATCTCCATATACATGATCAAATTACTGACTTAGTGCTCAGAATTGTTGCCTCTTCAAAGTATGAATTCCACACACCTTATACAATTTCACATATACTCAGCTTCAGATGAAAATAGGCATTGTAATCTTCACTCACGACATCAGAAGATTTTAGTCTACATAATTATGAGATGCAAACTGAAATTTGAGATGCCCTCAATAATGCTTGCACCAAAAAAAGAACATTTTTGTTTCCAACACTCCATTATCATTGGCAACATCCTTCTAAGCTTCACCTAAACTTCTCGAAAGGCTTGACAATGAAGCCTTTGAACTATGCTGACTTCATAGCTCTCACTGCAATCAATTTCTGATCATATCTTTTCTTAGACCCGCTCTGATACCATGTTATTTTTAGGATCAGAAATTAAAGCAATCAAAAAATGCAACACATAAGACAATGAACACAACAAGATACCTTGGGAAAACCCTCCAACTTGAGGGGAAAAAACCCAGCAAATATATCGCTTATATATTCTAGAATAAGAGCAGAAATTTGCTTACAACTCAAGCCCAACACAAGGCCGAATTTGATACAATGAATAATAGCACATCTTCTAGATGCGAAGATACAAAATGAATATATTTCTCCTTGAAATATATTCGCTGCAACAATATGATGATCTATTGCTCAAGATGATGATTTGCTGCTCGAGATGATGATTTGTTGCTCAAGATGATGATCTGTTGCTCAAGATAATGATTTGTTGTTCACGATAATGATATGTTGCTCAAGTGCGAACTTCTTCAAGGAGTGTGAATATGATGAAATGAACTTGATGATCAATTGAGAAAACTCCGCCTTGTATAAATACAAAATTATGTATCTTCAACTAGGTCGACCTCATAAGGAATTGACAAATAATAAATAATAAATATTATTTCTTTAGGTCGACCCATTTAATTATTCACAATAATCAAATGTTATATTATATTGCCAAGTGAAGCGCTTCTTCACCTTAATAAATAAATGAATAGTCATTAGGATATATGAATTTACTGTGCAATAATCGAGGCAAAAGTATGTAACCCAAAGCTACAACATCAACAAAGCTCTATTCTACAACTGTAGCAAATATATTATCAATGTTACATTCCTCTTTTTCCATCCAATTGATGGGCGCCAAAGCTTGAGTATCCACCTACTCTCTATCATATTGAGGGTCAAGGTTTAAACCATTAGCTGACATATTTTTCGGTATATCCTCCTTTATCCTGAATGTCCTCATCATAGGAATGGTTAACTTCTCATATTTCCTTTTCCTAACTTCAAACTCTCTTGCAAATCTACCCAAAAATCTTTTATGTGGTTCATGATGAGGGAACAAGGATGCATACAAGTTATTCATTTTCCCCTTTGGGTCAAATTCCTTCCTCCCTTGATATAGCTTGAATTTGACAGCTTGTAGTTCCTCAATTGTTGACTTAGTAGCTCTAATAGATGGGCACTAATAAAAACCAAGATCAATCAAATACTTAACCTCTGCAGCCTTATGTTTGCTACTGAACTTGAGGTTAACCTCCCTCATTTTTTGGGAGAACTCAATCAAAATCCATTTGTTACTGCAATATCTAGGTAACAAAAATGGTGCTCCATCATACCCCCATAAACACATGTAAGTTAACTTAGGATATTGGAAAACCCAGTTCCCTCATTGCTTTACCAATTTCATGGCTTTTGTAGTCAATATGAAGCCCACATCTCTTGATAGTTGAGTAATTATGACATACAAAAAGGCATCATTTACTCTCTTAAAATGCTTTTCTGAAGCTTTGAGTTCTAGTTGATCATAATACTCCCAAATCTTGCTTTTCCCCATCCCTTCACCTCTGACTCATTTAGTGTTCAACCCTGGAAATTTCCCATCCTTGTTGCACAATATACCACATATGATAACATATAGAATTCTTTCGAATTTTTACCTTTGTGAGTTGATTGTGTATATGATCAGAAACAATCTACCCCCAATCCAAATGCATTGATTCATTTAAGATTATGTAGACATCTAAATTTGACCACTAATATCTAGTCAAACGATATCTAGTCAAATTTATCATTTCTCATCTAAATATCCTTTTATCCACATTAGTTAAATAATATTACTATTATTAAATTAACATCCTTAAAGTCCTCTAAATCCCTAAGGTGTTTAATTAAATAATTAAATAGCTCACCCATTTATCCATTTCTTCCAAAGAATTAAATAAATAACCACTTATTTAATTCCCTTTATGTCACATCCACACTTAATCCTAATTCATCTCCTAATCCATTTATTAAGGATGTGCACATCCCTAATCCATGATTAGGATGTGTCATATCCTCCAACTTTTTCAAGTTGGCTCCTAATCATCATTAGCCACCTAACCCTCGTTTAATCCTTCATCAACTAGTCTAATCAACCCCCTTTAGTCAACTCTTGTCACATCCCAATGGAATTTTTAATTCCAGTTTATTCTTCCAACACACTTTATGGAATTTTTAATTTCATTTACAATCCCCATGTACTTTCCAATGGAATTTTAAATTCCATTTATTCACCCAAGGTTTCCCAAGGAATATTTTATTCCTTTTGTCTTCCTCATGTCTATTAAAAAGGAATTTTTTAATTCCTTTTGGCCAACCTTTAATCCCCACCCTTGATCTCTTGTCCTTGGCCAAGAATGAATCTAGACCATCCATTCATCTCTCCTTGGCTAAATGGCTAACACTTAGCCATTTTGCAAACCCTAACCACAATCATTCACAATCTACCACATTCAAGCTCTCATCCTCTCAACCCATCTCAAGCCTTCAATCTCTAGGCATCATCTTGCATCCAAATCAAGCATTTACAAGTTGTTAAGTTGTAGGAATCGATCTAAGAGCACACAAATCAAAAAATCTATAGGGCCAACCAACCGATCAACTTGGACAAGGTAACATCATTCTTTTCTTGCATTTTTTCAAGTTCAACTTAGGCCTAATCAGGAGGTGTTGTTTATGTTTTCCTTGTTTGCGTCTCTTTTGGTTTTGCATTTTAGGCTTGGTTAAAACACTAGCACATATTTTTGGCATGCCCGCTAGGACCCATGTCACGGGTTTGTTCTTTCACATCCTCTGTTGTTTGACTTTTGTAGGTTTAGATTGCAGTTACAGAGGAAAAACTACCCAAGGGGAAAACCCGACTGCCCCAGGAGCGAACCTGCCTCTCTGCAAGGGAAAAATTACTTGGAGGGGCGAATCTACTTCTCTGCAGGGGGAATATGCTTGGAGGGACGAATTTGCTTCTCTGCAGGGGCAAATCTACTTGGAGGGGCGAATCTTCTTCTTTGCAGGGGTGAACCTGCTTGGAGGGGTAAATTTGCTTCTCTAGAGGGGCAAGTTTGCAAACAGGGGCAAATTTGCACATCTAGAAGTATGAATTTGCCTCACATAGAGGCGAACCTGAGGTGAATCTGAAACCCTAATCTTATATTTTCTATGCTGATTTTTTTTTGTTTTCAGATACTAATCTGCTAACTCGGTTGTTTGTGAGTGTCCTTGCTTCCACCTAATGGTTTTTGCAGTTGTTTCTCACTCATCCAAGATCGGTGGTTCAAAACTACTCACGCATCTTCTGCAGAATGATCGGTCCAAGGCCTTTAGTTATTTTGTTTGTCATTTTTCATACTAATCTAGGCACAAGTAGCTCTAATTAGAGGGTCAGTTAACTTTTTTTCCATGCTTGTGAGTGGGTTGTTGATGTATCCAATCCCCTTGCGCCACTTGGTGATCTTGGGTGACGAGAAATCGCAGTTCACTCTAGTCTAGGTAAGTCCACCTAGGAGGTGCTAGTGCTTCTAAGCTCTCCCCTTGTGCTATGTGTGAGCCTGGGGACCAGCAAGGATGTCTAGCGTCTTCTTCCCTTAGCGGGACCTACCTGGGATTTCATCACTCGGAGGACGATCCCAACCACGTGTTACCGACGGGTATATAAAGGGGAGAGAGCAAAAGTTGTACCTCAATCCAGTCACGTTGTGTTTGGCAGAGCGTCGAAGCTAGGGTGATACCTAGATAAGATGTGAGGAGTTGGTTCGAGTTTCTAGTACCTCGTTGGGGCTCCCAATTCACACTTGTGACGGGCTGGTGTTCACGATTGTGCCTCACGTACCATGCATATATCGAGGATGCCCAAGATAGCTTTGTTCAGCCTAGATAGACATTCTTATCACTAGTCCTAGGATCGTGTTGCTTGGACTGTCTTATTTGTTCTTTATCAGTGCTTTTACTTTTAGTTGAGTTAGTCCAACCTTCTATCTGTTGTTTGTCGTGCTTGACATCCTCTGCCACAATCCCCCCTTTCCTTTAGAGGCGATCTTGCTCCATATTCTCATCTCGTTCGTCATCCTATATCATTTTGAGTCCCCATTTGACTCCTTTTAGGAGTCTATTTCCCATTTTGCATCTTTGTTTGGGTTCGTTTAGGTGTCTATCCCCTGTTTCAAGTCTTCGTTCAGCTCCGTTTGCCATCCCGTTCTCCATTCGGGACCTCGTTCAAGCCTTTTATGACATTCGTTCTTCATGCCCCTTTGCAAATTCGTACATCCCCTTATCATGGGTGAACTTGCTTAGTATAGGGGTGAATCTTCCTTTACAGAGGGGCGAATCTGCTTCTTCTTCTTCTTCATCTAGGACCCTATTTCAGTCCGTTTTGGTGTTCGTCTGGTCGTTTTCAACCCCGTTCTTCATCTTCGTCCTTATTCTGATCCCTTTAGGCATATTCATTTGTCCATTAGTGGTCCTATCCTCCTTCCGAGTCTCCATCCAGATCTGTTTAGTCGAATCCCTTCATTTGTTTTGTCATCTTATTCCTCGTTCGGGTCCATTCTGACATTCGTTCATCATCCCCTTTGCAAATTCTTTTGTTCCTTGTACTTGGGTGAACTTTCTTAGTATATGGGTGAATCTGCCTTAACTGAGGGGCGAATATGCCTTTTATTTTTCATCAAGGGCCCAGTCCAGGCCCATTTTGGTGTCTGTTTGGCCATTTTCAGACCCGTTCTTCATCTAAGTCCTCATCTCGATCCTTTTGGGTGTATCCATTTGTCCATTAATGGTCCTATCCTCCCTTTGAGTCTCCATCCAGATCCAATTTGTCAAGTTTGTTCATCCATCTTGCTACATCGTTCTTCATTCAGGTCCATTCTAACATCCGTTCTTCATCCCCTTTGCAAATTAACCTATCCCCTTGTCATGGGCAATCTTTCTAAACACATGGTCAATTTTTCTTAGTACAAGGGTGAACCTACCTTAACAAAGGGGTGAATCTGCTTTTTCTTCTTCATTTGGGACCTCGTTCAGGTCCGTTTTGGTGTTTGTTCGGTCATTTTTTGTCCTATTCTTCATCGAAGTCCCCATCCCAATCCTTTTGGGTGTATCCATCTATCCATTAGTGGTCCTATACTCCCTCTGATTCTCCATCTGGATCCATTTAGTCAAATCCGTTCATTTGTTTTGTCATCCTATTCCCCGTTCAGGTTCGTTCTTCATCCCCTTTGCAAATTCGCTTGTTCGTTATACTTGGGCAAACTTTCTTAGTACAAGGGTGAACCTACCTTAACAAAGGGGCGAATATGCCTTTTCTTCCTCATTCGGGACCCTATTCGGGTCCGTTTTGGTTTCCATTCAATCATTTTCTACCTCGTTCTCCATCATCATCCTCATTCAGATCCCTTTAGGCATTTTCGTTTGTCCATTAGTGGTCATATCCTCCATCTGAATCTCCATCTGGGTCCATTTAGGTGAATCTATTCTTTCCATTGGCTATCCCATTCTCCGTCTAGGACACCATTCACATCTGTTTTGGTGTTTGTTTCCTCTGTTCTCATCTTGTTTTCCATCCAAGCCCCTATTTGAATTTGTTTAAGTGCAATTTTCATCCCATTAGGAAAATCTTCAAAGTCACACTTGCCCATTCTTCAGTCACCCCTTCCCATTCTTCCATCACCTCTGCCTGTTCTTCAGTGTTTTCAGTTGTTTGGGAAAATCTGCCAGCTGTTCTAGGTGAATCTGCTCCCAGGGGTGATCCTGCTTCTCTATTTGGGTGAACTTGCTTCCCTAGTTGGGTGAATTTTCCTTTAGGGGCAATTCTGCTTCCCTAGTTGGGTGAATCTACCTTTGGGGCTGATATTGCTTCCCTAAACAACCAAACTTACTTCTTCGACCAAATCCGCTTCTTTGACCAAATCCATTTTTTTGACCAAATCTGCTTCTTCGACCAAATCTACTTTTTCAACCAAATCCGCTTCTTTAACCAAATTTGCTTCTTCAACCAAATCCACTTCTTCAACCAATCCTATCACATCTTATCACGTCCTCTGATCATCCTAATCTAAGCTTTAATCCCATTATCTTAATCTGAGCCCCAATCTAATATGAATCTGGGCTTTAGTCCAATTCCTATCTGAGCTTAACCTGAATCCCAACTTGAGCTTTAGTCCACCTATATCTTCTTCCATCTTCTCCCAATCCATCATATTTATCTTTTCATCTATTCTTTCCTTCTAATCATCTATTCCCATCTTTTCCATCCATTTAATATCATGAATCCTTATCCTCCTCTTGCACAACCAATAATAGTAGTCAAAGGGAATCCCAACCACGTTGATGATGATAATGAAAGTCTCATTGATCAAGATGAGTATAATGTAGATCCCCTTAATGCTATCATTGCTAGCAAGCTTCTTTCGATCCCCTCTCCAAGTCCATCCATTCCTCTGAACTATCCCCTCATGCCTTCATCTGCATCTAATAATCGTCTTTATACTACCCTTGACAAGGGATATCCAGTACCCTCACCATCCACATATCCATCATGTCCTCCCTCTACATCTCTCTCCTATCCAACATGCCCCCATCCTCCTATAGTAATCCACCATCCCCATACTCCTATCCTTATCATCATCAACCATCATAATATCTCTACCTTAATCCCACATCCCAATCTTCCCATCCTAATCCAACACCCACACCTTCCTATCCTAATCCACCATCCCAATATTCCTCTTATCCTAATCCACCACCTCAATCTTCTTATCCTAATCCTCCACCCATATCCTCCTACACAAATATATCACCCATGTTCTCTTATCCTAATCCATTTTCCCAATCTTCCCATCCTAATCCTCCACCCATGTCTTCCTATGTAAATCCACCACCCATGTCATCTTATCCTAATCCATAATCTCAATATTCTCATTCTAATTCAACTGCCACACCCTCCTATCTTAATACACCATCCCAATATTCCTACTATAATCCATTGTCCCAATCTTGCCAACCTATTCTAGCATCCCCATCCTCTTATCTTAGTTCATCATCCACATCCTCCCATGTCACTCCCCCCTTCAGTGCATTCTATCATAATCCTCCCCCAACCCATCATCCCTTAATCATCCATCCAACCCTAATCCACCAGTCTCTAATCCTAATCCTCCATCTCCTCTTAGTCCTACATCCAATCCCATCCCCTTATCTAATCCTAATCCGCCAGTCCCTAATCCTAGTCCTCCATTGATTCCCATCACTCCACCTAATCCTACACTCATTCTAGGTGTCATCCAAGGACTCATGATAGAAGATACATCCCCAAATCCACATCTTGATGTTGTCGAACCATGCCCTCCCGCTCTATCATGTATGACCACTAGTGATAAGGCCCTTCCCCATCCTATATCTATCACTCCCATTACCATTCCTAACACTGTCCAAGCAGTTGAAACCATCAAACCCAACAAATCCATTGCATCCCCATCTTCTACTTCTAGATCCACCCAATCCATTGGCAACACCCAAATCCAATCCACCCCTCCTAGCCCTTGTCTCGCCGAAATCCAATCCCATGACCTTCATGAATCCTTTTTCCTTCCATATCCCCCACTTGAGGAGTCCCCCCAACACTCCTCCACGTAATATGAGTCATGCCAAGAGCTTAGTCCAAAGCATACAAGCATATCCCCTCTTCGAAATCAAGATCCCGCCATTCTCTCTACTCCATCTCAAGATCATAGTCCCTCATCCATTTCATCTCATGATCCCTCTCCTCAACAGGATCTTGATCCTACCATCCCATCTACCCCCTCTCAAGATCACACTAGCTCATCTACTCCATCCCATGGTCCCCTTTGCACTCCAAACCCAATCACTCCATCTCAGGGGCCCTTATCACCCACTACCACAAATCTAGATCCTATCATACCACCTAATCCCTCTCCTGATCCCTTATCACCTCCTCCTCCAAATCAGGATGCTGCTATCCACTCATCTCCATCTCATGATCCTTCATCGCCACCTATACCTACCATCCCAACACCACTTTTATATCACCTTGGTAACATTACACTCATCCATGGTGGTCTTCTTGCAGAAGAAAAAAAAAGTATATGCACCACACTTCCCCCTCCACTTGTTAATAGACTCGCATCATGCTTCCAAAAGAATATGCACCCTACCTTAGATCACATGCTCAAGAACATGAACTATCAAGGAAAAGGTTTAGGCCTTCATGAGCAAGGTATTTTAGAGCCCATCTAGGTCAAAGAACAACCAAGTGCACAAGGCCTTGGATATATCTCCCAAGACTTACAATCCAAAAATGTTGGTACAACCTCCATACATCCTAAACGATCCTCTTCTAAAGGAATAAGAGGCACTTCTCATCACTCCACCAAATCCTTTGTCGCTATCCCCCCTCCTCCATCATATTATCTCAAAACAACCGTCCATCTTCCTCCTTCATCCTCTGGATCCATTTTGTTTCCTTATGTCCCTCAATCCACCATCGCTCATCCTCCATCTACTGCATCTATTTTGGGCCCTTATGTACCTCCATCCACCATAATACATCCTCCATATACAACATCCATTTTTGGCCCTTATATCCCAAAATCACCTCCTCCATCTTATCCTCTTCATCCTCGCATCCATCCATCCCCAATCCCTAGCACGCATCATAAGAATCCTAAATTCATAATCCCTTATCAGGATCAACAAAGGCACCCCTCCATGCAAGCTATCTCGCATCCTCCATCCACACATCACCATCAAAATCCTACCTCTATCACTCCATAACCACGTCCAAAATTTCTAATCCACCAAAAAATAATTCACATCCTCCATCTCCTAAATCTATTTTGGGTCCCTATGTCCCAAATTCACTATCCCAACCCCTCCATTATCTCCACACTCTCCATCCATTCATCCTCCTATCCTTTCACATCCACCACCACATGTGCCAATGTTGGTCCTGGACACCTTCCCCCATCACACATACACTCCATCACTCCATCCATACACTTTCCAACGTCCCATCCACTATCCCCCATATCCCCCCCATCAAATCCCTTTAATCCATCCTCTTGCATAATCCATCCATTCTAATAAGGTTGTACCAACATCCAATAGTCGCTTTACACATGGGCTCTTATTAACTCATATGGAACTTAATTCTTGAGTCCTTCGTCCATCCCCTTATCACATGTCTTCTGAATTCATTTATCTATATCCCTCTCTTCATCCATCTTCTCCCAGTTACTAGCCAGAAAATCCAAAAAAAAGTCAAAAATCCAAAAAAAAAATAGAAAAAGTCAAAAAATCCAAAAATTCAAAAATAGTAAAGAGAAATAATTCGTCCAATGGTGAAAACTTGGCAAACAAGCACCTTGGATAAGTACCATGATGAAAATTGGGTAAACATGTGTCATGTGTAAATCCCGCATCCAGTTTACTTCCACAATTGGGGGCAGCTCCCATCTATACATCCCCTTCCTTCGTCCCCTACATCTGCCTATCTTCCACATCCTATCCATCATATCCAATTTGTATCCAGTCCCTCCATCTTCCTTGTGATCTTGATCATGACAAAGGCACAAATAAATACATGCTTTAGACACCTCTTGGCATACATTTCCCTCATCCATATGTCGCCATATCCCTTATCCCCATCCATCCACCTTCCTCATCCATGCATCCTATCCAAATCTATCTACCTTCCTTATCCATGCATCCTATCCACATCCATCTACCCTATGTATCCATGCATCCTATCCACATCCATCTACCCTATGTATCCATGCATCCTATCCATATCCATTCACTCCTTTATTTTCCCATCCTTCTATCTTCCATCCCTTTTGCCTCATCACACATGACACATCTAGAGTGGGGCATCTTCTTCTTTGTGACATAGTCCTTGGAAATATCACCCATCCACTCATCCACTAGTCCTCTTCCATCTTTTCACCCTTATCTCCCCATCCATTTATCCATCCAGTAATCCTTACCCCTTTATCCCTCCATCCTAGAATCTTTTTATCCCCCTATCTTTATCACTCCATCCATTTATCTCTATTTTCCTTCCATCTTATAATCCCTTGTCATTGGTATCTAGCTATAGGCTACCCCCATGCAATCCAATGTTATTCTATCTCACTATCATCACTCCTATCTATTTCCTACATCTTCCTACTATCTTATCACTTTTTCGTCACTCATCTATCCACCATCTCATCCTCCCAATTCATCTTTTGATGATCTGGATAACTATCCCATCCCTGAGCTTCACATAATCCACATCCTAGGCATGTAGACCATCCCATCCACACGGCCTATCCTAGCTCATCACATCGGCTCCATCCTTTTATACATTTATCATGGTCATCTCAGCATCCCTTGTCCATTGTATGTCTTTGGCCTTGTTTCGAACTACGTTGCCCCTGCGTGTTCACGTAGGCAAGGTCGATCATTTGATCCACCCCCAGGGAATTTGTTCATCTGTCTTTGTCCTTTATCGGGATTCCCATTATCCGCTTTCTTCTTTTATCCATGATCTTTTGTCGAACTACGAGGGGTTTGCGCTTTCACATAGGCAAGGTTGGTCTTTGATCAACCCCTGAGCCCCTAGGTCTTTAGGGTGTGTCGGTCTTGTGTCCCCTAGGTATTTAGGGTGTGTCTATCTTGTCACTTCATCATCTTGACGTCTCATCATCTTTTCATCTGGTCTGTCTTTTCGTGTTGTCAAGGTACGTCCCTATCCTAGTCGGTACTTACAAACAAAGGTCACTCGTATCATGAGGTTTAATCGGTTTCAAATATCCTGCATCATGTTGGTCCTTTAGCTTAGCCTCCATCTTTGGTCTCAACAGAATGCATCCTTCCTAACAAACCTCGTTAATTCCATCCATCCTTTTGATCCTATGGCAAAGGGCATTTGAAATTTGATTGTGATATTTTGATGCTTTTCAAATTTTGTTTATCATTCGAGCTTCCTATTATACCTCGTCAAGGTTGTCATGATCCATCATATCATGGTGTGCTTTGACAGGTCAATATAGGGGCGTATATTGATCTTTTTTTCTTCTTGTTGTCTTCTTGGTTGTCTTGTGTAGTACCCACCAAGATCCTTGTGGTCTTGTGTTACACTGGGGCATCCTTTGTGCTTGTGGTTATCCTAATACCTGGCCTAACCAAAGTTCTTGCAACTTTGGGGTGTTGGGATAGCCTTCTTGTCTGTTATGTTTATTTCATGCATTTGACACATATCTGCCTTGGTTCCTCATACCCTGGCATCTTCTGTCTTGTGCTATATCAAATTTAGTGCTCATTACATGGTAGCATAATGCATCACAATTAACTTGATTGATTTGGTCACTATCCATTCATTCTTCATCAATTTCCCTCATCTATCCATATTATTTTCTTTCATCATCTCTTCAATTTGCTTAGGATAATAGAGATTTTTTATTCTAAGCATATTTTCATCCTTCATCCTCATCATTTCATCATCTTTTCAATCTTATTAGGGTAATAGAGATTTGTTATTCTAAGCGTCTTTTCATCCATATTCTTAGGGTAATATAGATTTGTTATTCTAAGCATCTTTCCCTCCATCATCTTCATTCATTTTAACAATATCACATCTGCATCCAATCCTAATCCATTCAATCTCACACAAATCATCTATTCACATCCTTGGTCTTTTTCCTAGCCTTGACCCAATCATCATCATCATCGAGATGTATCCTTCCCTATCCTTTTGTGTTATTTTGAGATGTATCCTTCCCTCGTCAACAACACTCTCATCATCATCATTGGGATGTATCTTTCCCTATCATTTTGTGTTGTTTTGGGATGTATCCTTCCCTCATCAACAACACTTTCATCATCATCATTAGGATGTATCCTTCCCTTATCCTTGTGTTGTTTCAGGATATATCATTCCCTCATCAACAACACTTCATCCATCATCAGTCCATCCCGACTTGTAGCTTGACTGGGGAAGCATCATATTTGTCCTTGAATCCCTTTGTGCTTTCTAGTATCCCTTCATCTCTCACATCCTCTCTTATCCATCATTTTGTATCATCTTCCCCATCCACTCTTTCATCATCTCATCTATTTTGAGAGCACACCTGTATTCTCTTGAACCCGCCTGTCCTCTCGAGGGGGCATCCTCAATCTCTAATCTTCATCTTCACTCTCAATCTTTCCTCCCAGTCATTCCTTTGGATGACCGGGGCATCTTTCCCAATCTAACTATTTTTGTCCTGGTGTTATCTTTCAATTTTCTTTGAAATGATGCTACTTCGTAACACCATCTCAAAGAGGGGCAAAATGTAGACATCTAAATTTGACCACTTATATTTAGTCAAATTTATCATTTTTCATCTAAATATCATTTTATCCACATTAATTAAATAATGTTACTATTATTTAATTAACATCCTTAAGGTCCTCTAAATCCCTAAGGTATTTAATTAAATAATTAAATACCTTGCCCCTTTATCCCTTTCTTCCAAATAATTAAATAAATAACCCACTTATTTAATTCTCTTTATGTCTCATCCACACTTAATCATAATTCATCTCCTAATCCATTCACTAAGGATGTGCACATCCCTAATCCATGATTAGGATGTGTCACATCCTCCAACTTTTGCAAGTTGGATCCTAATCATCATTAGCCACCTAACCCTCTTCTAATCCTTCATCAACTAGTCTAATCAACCACCTTTAATCAACTCTTGTCACATCCCAATAGAATTTTTAATTCCAATTTATTCTTCCAACACCCTTTATGGAAATTTTAATTCCATTTACAATCCCCATGTACTTCCCATGTACTTTCCAATGGAATTTTAAATTCCATTTATTCACCCAAGGCTTCCCAAGGAATATTTTATTCCTTTTGTCTTCCCCATGCCTATTAAAAAGGAATTTTTAATTCCTTTTGCTCAACCTTTAATCCCCACCATTGATCTCTTGTCCTTGGCCAAGAATGAATCTAGACCATCCATTCATCTTTCCTTGGCTAAATGGCTAACACTTAACCATTTTACAAACCCTAACCACAATCATTCACAATCTACCACATTCAAGCTCTCATCCTCTCAACCCATCTCAAGCCTTCAATCTCTAGCCATCATCTTGCATCCAAATCAAGCATTTACAAGTCGTTATGCTGCCAGAATCGATCTAAGAGCACACAAATCAAACAATCTACAAGGCCAACCAATCGATCAACTTGGACAAGGTAACATCGTTCTTTTCTTGCATTTTTTCAAGCTCAACTTCGGCCTAATCGTGAGGTTTTGTTTGTGTTTTCCTTGATTGCATATCTTTTGGTTTTGCATTTTAGGCTTGGTTAGAACACTTGCACCCATTCATCTATCCAAACTCCCCATCCATTCATCCTACATCTTTCTAATCCATTCATTCTTCATCACTCTCCCTCATCTATCCATCTTATCTGCTTTCATCATCTTTTCAATCTGCTTAGGATAATAGAGATTTGTTATTCTAAGTGTCATTTCATCCAATCTGCTTAGGATAATAGAGATTTGTTATTCTAAGCATCTTTTCATCCATCCTCCTCATCATTTCATCACAGAGATTTGTTATTCTAAGAATCTTTTCATCCATCTTCTTAGAATAATATAGATTTATTATTCTAAGCATCTTTCCCTCCATCATCTTCATTCATTTTAACAATTTCACATCTCCATCCAATCATGACCCATCCAATCTATCACAAATCATCTAATTGTATCCTTGGTCTTGTTCCTAGCCTTGCTACAAGCCTCGATCCAATCATCATCATCATCCTCATCATTGGGATGTATCCTTCCCTATCCTTTTGTGTTGTTTTGGGATGTATCTTTCCCTCGTCAACAACACCCTCATCATCATCGGGATGTATCTTTCCCTATCATCATCATCGGGATGAATCCTTCCCTATCCTTTTGTGTTGTTTTGGGATGTATCCTTTCCTCATCAACAACACTTTCATCATCATCATCATCGAGATATATCCTTCCCTTATCCTTTTGTTGTTTCAGGATATATCATTCCCTCATCCACAACACTCCATCCATCATCAATCCATCTTGGCTTGTAGCTTGACTAGGGAAACATCATATTTGTCCTTGAATCCATTTGTGCTTTCTTTCTTCTCATCTTCTTTTCCCAATGTCTTATTGATTATCATCCTCTCTTATCCATCATTTTGTCTCATCTTCCCCCTCTACCCTTGCATCATCTCATCTATTTCGAGAGCACACCTGTGTTCTCTTGAACCCGCATGTCCTCTCGAGGGGGCATCCTCAATCCCTAATATTCATCTTCATTCCCATCATCTTTCCTCCTAGTCACTCCTTTGAATGACTAGGGAATCCTCCCAATCTAACCATCTTCTTTCTGGTGCTATCTTTTAATTTTCTTTGAAATGATGCTACTTCGTAACACCATCTCAAAGAGGGGAAAAATGTAGACACCTAAATTTGACCGCTTACATTTAGTCAAATTTATCTTTTTTCGTCTAAATATCCTTTTATCCAAATTAGTTAAATAATGTTACTATTATTTAATTAATACTCCTAAAGTCTTCTAAATCCCAAAGGTGTTTAATTAAATAATTAAATACCATACCCCTTTATCCCTTTCCTCTAAAGAATTAAATAAATAACCCAGTTATTTAATTATTCCCTTTATGTCACATCAACACTTAATCCTAATTCTTCTCCTAATCCCATCATTAGGGATGTGACACATCCCTAATCCATGATTAGGATGTGTCACATCCTCCAACTTTTACAAGTTGACTCCTAATCATCATTAGCCACCTAACCCTCTTCTAATCCTTCATCAGCTAGTCTAATCAACCCCCTTTAGTCAGCTCTTGTCACATCCCAAAGGAATTTTTAATTCACTTTTATTCTTCCAACACCCTTAATGGAATTTTTAATTCCATTTACAATCCCCGTGTACTTACCAATGGAATTTTAAATTCCATTTATTCACCCAAGGCTTTCCAAGAAATATTTTATTACTTTTGTCTTCCCCATGCCTATTAAAAATGAATTTTTAATTATTTTTGGTCAACCTTTGATCTCCACCCTTGATCTCTTGCCCTTGGCCAAGAATGATTCTAGACCATTCATGTTCATCTCTCCTTGGCTAAATGGCTAACACTTAGCCATTTTGCAAGCCTAAGAAGGATTCTATTCACATTCATCCAAGAACCCTAAGCATTCTATCACAATCTCTCACAACCCATCTCGATCTTCAATCAACACAGCCATCCTTGCATCCAAATCAAGTATTTACAAGCCATTATGTTGCAAAAATTGATCTAGGAGCACACATAATCAAACGATCCATAGGGTCAACCAACCAATCAACTTGGACAAGGTAATATCGTTCCATTTCTTGCATTTGTTCAAGTTTAACTTAGGCCTAATATGAGGTGTTGTGTGTGTTTTCTTTGTTTGAAGTTCTTTTGGTTTTTCATTTTAGGCTTAGATAAAACACTTGCACACATATTACTTCAATAAAATGGAATGTCCAATGTTCATATTTATGAGAACTTTCCTTTCCCATTGCTCTGCTCTGCTTAATAGTGTAATAATGTCTCCTACCTCTGAAAGGAAATCAGATCTCCAAAGATTTCCAGGAAACTTAGTAATAGATTTCTTACCATCCTTCAACCAATTCTTATTCATGTGTCATTGGTGTGTGCTTACATCCTTTTCATATTGTGCCAATTCTTTAGCCTCTATTACCATTGTTGATTGAGGGTAAGGTGGCAAATCAAACACTATTCTGATCACAGTCGAAGATAAGTCAATAATTTCATTCCCCCATTGATCAATACATTTATGTTGGGTGGGGTTGTATGCCTCTACCACTGCTAAAATTAGTTTTGGACACGTAACAACAATAGGGAATGATGCCACATGAGCTAACCCTGAAGTTGTTATCTTTTTATACTTTGGACTGGCATTATCATCAAATGTGTCCTTAAATTCTTCTAATTCAATGTGTCCCAACATTGTATCAGTTATCTTCATCATCCTGGAGGTTAATTTAGACACCATAGGAGCACCTTGGTATTCATATTTCATTGTATAATGGGTTTGATCCAACTTTGACAACTTAGCCCTTTGCTCCTTTTCTACCTCCTCAGCACCAGGTTGGTCCTTTGAATCAGACATTTATGATATCTAAACAACATAAAAGGAAGTTCCATCAAGAATACATTACTAATTTTACCCTCTAAAAACCCTTTAAAATATGTCCTATTGAAATTATAAATTCAAACAGAACTCTTTCAAAAAGCAGTAAAAACTTGATGGTCAATATCAAAAATTGGAACTGAAAAAGCACTTGAAACTTGAACATTGGATAAAAGGTCCATTCGGAATTCAAAATCCCAATGGAACCTTACTCGTTATTACTGAGAATTGAAATTGGGTTTGCAAATTGCACCTGAACCTTAATTGGAGAGTCCAATCGGAATTTGAAATCCCAATCGAACTTCGCTAAAATAAAGCAATTTAAAGCTCAAGGTTATTAGAAATTAGGATCGGGAAAGTATTTGGAACTCGACCGTTTGATTCATAGGTTTGCTCAAAATTTAGAATCTCGATAGAACCTTAGCGTTAAAAATGATCTTCGGAATTATTAAAACCTGTTGGACTTATATAGATTTTGAAGGCTTCGAAAATCGGGAGCAGGAAAGAACATGGAATGTGAACCTTAATCAAAAGTTCATTTGGAATTTGGAATTCTGAATGGCCTACTCCGAAAGAATTCTCAACAACACAAGGTGAGAAATCGGGATTGAGATTTCACTTTGCACCTAAACTTTAAGTCAAAAGTTCGTTCAAAATTTAGAATCCCAAATGGCCTCAAGAACAAAATTTAGAAAACTTAAGTACGGATTGTGAGATCGGGACCTCATTTAGAAATTGAACAAAATTGCAACCAAGGGAACGAAAAATAGAAAGTCTTAAACCTAAAAAATGGTATGAAAACCCTAGTTTAAAAAGAGTGAGAAAATGAAAACCTGTGGACCACTTCCTTAAAAAGTGGAGTCATATGTTCACTCACCTTTAACTTGACTTGGAAAACTTTATGACCTACAGTTTAACTCAAATTGATCATTTTACCAACTAGTTTGACTTTTCAAAAGATTCTTAGTTATAATGTGATGACTCACTAAGTTAGAACATGACGAGGTTGGTTAAGTTTTCGGACTTCAAACACTCATGTTATGTTCTCGTAACATCTTGGGTCTTGGAAACTACCACTTGTTCAAGTCCTTACTATGAACCATGAGAGTAACTAATCTCCTATTTTTATGTACCTTTAGATAATAAAGATGGCACAATGTCATTGACTTGACCCAATTAGTCTTATTCTAAGGATACAGACTAAATGTCAAAAAAAGTACAATAATATAATATTAAAATTATATATAAGATTACTTCTTCATATTACAGTTTCAGATTTTCATTGTTAAATCTAATGGTTTCGTTCATCAAGAACACCATAAAAAACTTAGATAATTATGATATTAAATATCATCAAATTTAATTCAAGGTGAACTACATTCATATAATAAATGATCATCTATTAAATTAGCTCAATAAAGTGTCTACACTTAAATAACTCAACTGAGAATAAAATGGCTATTCTCATGATCTTTTAACAAATAACTTATCCTTTATAAATTCATATGCTAATATCTATATATACTTTTACATATATGTATTCATTTGTTTATATCCCAACATGAATAATTTGTATATTTATATATATATATATATATGACCCAAACTAGATATAAACCTCTATCTTAGATAAATAAATTAAACTCTTCTATAAAATATGATAGAGAATTTACTTTTTTACTCTACTACCCTGATAGTGTGAAACTGTGATTATCTAAATCCTATTTGCTTCTAGTTATTCAAAATAATCTTCTTAATATTTATCTGGTATTATTACTTAAAATAATATTAATCTATCCCATTCAAAATTGAAGAAATAATAATAAGAATTTATGAGTATACAAAGAGAAATAAGTATTATTACGTGCCTATGTAAGTTATGTGCTTTGGTACTTTAAAAACTTTTCCCAAAGCTTCATCCATCTATTACCAAACTATCACACGGGAAATACACTTGCAAAGGAACTGCTGTCACACAAGAAATACAATCGCACTCTTTTTCCCAAAATGCTTTCCTCTTCACTGAATTGTACAACATTCACAATCAAATTCCAGTAATAATAGAGACCCCAATCAAATTGAGAACCTCTACCTCCAACTCATGTAATAATCCTCCAAAAAATCTCTCCCAAAATTTCACATGAATAATGAATCCCCAGCGACGGTCTCTCCCAAAATGTGACGTCCCAGCAAGAAACATAGAAACACTGCTTTTTTCCATAAGTTACGCCTTCCTTCCTAAATTGGCACAACCTTTACTCATTTTTTTGTCATTTTTAAATGCCCAAAGAAATAATTCACTTAGTGCCACTCTTTCATAACTCAAGACATGGCAACCATTAACTCTTAATTGAAAACACTTAAAGCCACAATGAAGACTCAAATTGACGCTTCTTTCCCAAATACTACAATTTTAAAATTGTTTTAAGAAGCATTAAAAACTAGTTTACAATATGCAGCTTTTAAGTAACTCCAATCTTCACTTAGTGGCTCTCACATAAACAAGGAAGGATGTGCCACTTCCTTAATGTTTACTCACTAAAATTAGCAACAAAAATCCTTAGAAATAGACTCAACCAACTCCCTTTTAGCCTTAGCTTAAGGCTAAAAACAAAGCATTTAAAAAGCAATTAAACTTGGCGCCCCTCTATGGTTTAAATAGAGCTATTAAATGCATTAAAAGGGAGACTTAGTAGCCTCTTTTTAATGGCATGACTACATTCTTTAGTGCCACGACTTCATAGAGAAATGTGTTGGTTTAAAACTACTAACAAATTTCATAATAAATTATGGCATAGGTAAAACAAGCGCTCTGCGTGAGCTGGAGTCTTGCCTTGAGCAGGTATGGTTGGAGGGAAAATAGTGACAATTAGCAATATTTTTCTGGCAAGAAGGAATTTATACAGATTCAAATGGAGAAGGCGACGCAAAACTAAACATAAAAAATGAGATTTTGCAGATGAAAATTCAGCAACAACTAAATTAGACTTGGAAGAGACTTTTAAGAGGCTTGTTTATCAGCTGGGAAAATCACCCACAGAGGTTTTTGATGCTTTGAAGAGGTCATTGCTATATAAACACAACAACACAGCAGACGACTCCAACCATGTTGCTCATTACAATGGAAAAAGTTGAACCAAAAGACTTGAGAAAATTGATCCCATGTCCCCTAGAAGAGAAAGAGCAAGGGGCCATTCAACTACATTCAATTTGATAAGCCTAAAGAAAGAACCTCTAAGTGGTGGATTAATCTTGTTCACATCAGCATTTGAAATCATTTCTAGCCTCCAATTTTCCTCGAATCTCTAGCCTCCATTGTGAAGTTCTAGAGAGAGGTGACCAAAACACTTACCAGTTAGTCAGAAAAATAAGGTTTAGGGATAAAATAATACGAGTTCATTAGAACTACAAGTAGTGCTGATCCAATAAACTACAACTTGTAGGTTTATCATAGGAGTCTCATGACATCCGCTATCGATTAAGGAATTTTGTGCAATGGAAGCATCAAGTCAACATGCTTTGCGTTTCAAACATTGTTTCAATCCTCCCTCTTTAGAAAAAGAGAGAATAACAAAAGAAGGATTTCAATTTCTCTTTTAGACTAGATAAATATTGGATTTCATCTGTTAAGTCTATTCTTTAAAGTCTTCTATGGTTTCCTTGTTTAGTTACTAGAACACTTGTGTCCACTAATTTAATTTACCACAAGTGCATATGACTTGGAGGACATCGTAGGGTCCATGTAATGCTCATGTGGCTGACCAAGTTTTTGCAGAGAATGATTTTGCAATTTCTATATGACCCCAAAAAGTGAGCACTGTATCATTAAAATTTAAATCTAAATTTGTTGCTCCTTGGAGAAAAAGAAAATTGTTGAATGTTGTACTGCAGATGCTAAAATTCAATTTGATAAAAAATTTAACCAAAAAATGTTGAATTACTACTAACCTGCAAAATGTGTAAACATAAACAAGGCGCATGAAGTGTTTGACAGAATGCCTCAAAGAGATGTCATCTCATGGACTGCAATGATTGCAGGTTATGCACAAAATGGATTTATTGAAAAGGCTTTAGAAACTTTCAAGCAAATGCAATCTGCAGGTGTAAAACCAGACTCAACAACATTTGCCTGCATCCTCCTTGCCTGTGCCAAAATGGGAGCTTTGTATCAGGGTATGGAGATACATCAAAACATAAAGGATAGAGGAATTTTGTCAGATATTGTAATCACGACTGTCCTGGTAGACATGTATGCAAAATGTGGAAATGTAGACAAGGCACGTGAACTTTTTGACAGAATTCTTTAAAGAGATGTGCTCCTGTGGACTACAATGATTGTAGGATATGCACAAAATGGATTTTTGAAAAGGCTTTAGGAATTTCCAAGCAAATGCAATTAGCAGGTGTAAAGCCGAATTCCACAACCTTTGCCAGCATCCTCACTGCCTGTGAAAAACTGGGAGCTTTGGAACAGGGTATTGAAATCCATGAAAACATGAAGGGTAGAGAGATTTTGACAAATGTTGTAGTTGCGATTTCCCTAGTAGACATGCCAGATTTAATATCTAGATATTTAAACATACTTTGTGGTTGAACTGTAAAAGCCAAAAAAACCTCAAAACACAGAATTTAAATCAAGAATTGACTACGAAACTATCTAAACATGATTGAGCATTGAAAAAATGATAACTAAACTACGATGCCAAAACAACACAAAAGTCTCTTTAACTCTAGAATAAATTAGAAGACATTGTTGGAAAACTGTCAATGAAAGAAAGAGATTTTATCATCTAAAAATGAAAGGAAGATGAACAAAGGATGCTTCTTCTCCCTGGTACAGGCACTCAATTGAGCTTAGTTGGGTATGCCTTCAAAACGGCTAAGTAGCTATGTTCAAACATGTAGTAGAGCTCAAAAATGTAATTTTAAGTAAATCTATACCTGCAAACATTAGGGATACAAATTAATTGTTATTTCAGCATTATGTATTTCACGTCTGTCCAGAGTGTTTATATTTTTAGTATTGCATTTCAATACAGGAAATACTTTCTACATTTATCAGTACATACATAGTAGCAGCATAAAAACCAAGTGGTATCATCATCTCCCACTCACCATGCTCAAGCTGCAAAAAGCATATTAACGTTTTAAAAACATATTGTTTGCACCACTAAAACACAATGCTTATAAATAAACATTAAAGAAACAATGATTTTTACCCATTTTTACTAGATAGAAAGAGAATCAATTGCAAGTAGTGAATCAGGCAAATATCCTGTCAAGAAGACCAGTATTTTGGAACACCAATTCTCTAAACTGTTCATAAAAACATGTTAGCACCATTTGAATTATTTTTAAACTCAGACTCAAGAAAGCCACATAAATTTCCCATCTTATATAACAGAATTGACAACTATCCATAGCATGACACTAGATGCAACAAAGAGCTCGAAAAAGGGCCGCAATTCTGAGAAGGCATCTTTGGACAGACCTGTCCATGACAACAGACAACCCCCACACTTGGCATAAAGAATTAGGCCAATTGTGGGCATCCACCATGCCAAATTCAATGTAATTACCACACCAATTAACCCCATCTCAAATTTAATAACAAATAGCCAGCTCAGAAAAATGTGGAGCACCAAAGAGGTTGCAAAGGTCCATGCAATGACCATGTTTTCCAACTGGGACTGCAAAAATATCTAAGCGGGATAGAGGAAAATAAATGAGAAATGTTGAGGAATGAACCAGATTCAAAGTGTTCTTGTTAATTCAGCAATGTCATCTGGTTGTCCAAGGATCTTCAAGATGGGAGATGCATATATATACATTGGTAAGAGAAGAATTACAACAACACCAAAGAGGACAATCCATGCTCTCTGCATTTACAATCCCAACATCTGATATTGCTGAGCCCCAAAAGCTTGGCCACATAGGGTCTCCAGGGCGCTTCCCATGCTGCACTACCATGCCCAATTCAAAGTTCAACGAGATCAATAATTGCAAAGATGAGTATCCCATTCTTCAAACTTTATCCTTTATGATTAGAGCTTTGAGGAAAATGAAAAAAATAAAAATCTCATATCTTATCTTCAGATGGTTGATTCTGTCAAACTAATTAGTGCACCAAAGAAAAATCATAACCAAAAACGCTCTTTGATGGAAACATGTATATCAATTTATAATGGACATATGAGTATCTATTCCGAACTTTTTAGCATTACAAACAAAAGTGTAATGTAGTCTATTGTAAAACAGTCCCAAGCCCATTACGAACTCTTCCCAAAATATGATGTAGGTATGTAACATTGTTAGAAATTCAGTAAAACAAGATGCAACATTTGAAGCTAATTAGCTATCACAGCTCAGCTCAGGCTCCCATGAGCAGGTGGCGTTGTTGAATTGCAGGAGAGGTACGTGGTTCTCAAGTAGCAGGTGGCATTGTGCAAGGAAGTTGGCGTGCCTCGTCTCTTGCTACCACATTTTGAATAGAACAAAAATCCCATTCTGTAAATGTCATTTATGGACTCTGGGAGCCAAGCAACTGCCATGCTCGAAGCAAAAGGGAGGGTTTGGTAATGGCGATGGGTAACCAATATTTTTCTGCACAGACTTCAGAGGCAACAGGCAGCAAGCGAAACAATGCAGGTAAGAGATTGTGTTGAATCTCCTAGTGAATTTATAAGCTTCCAAGGTGATCCCATTTAAATTCGAATTTGGGGTTAGCTCTCGTCTCTAACATAAAATTTCCTTTTACATTTAGCTTAACACAACTTTTGTTCTGTTTGCTTCTGCCACTTTTTGTGTCACGGGGTGTCTATGCAGTAGCCATTAATCATATTTTGAAAATAGTCCTGAACGATGCCTCCTTCCCTGGCCTGCCTGGATTATATATGGATGCCCCATTAAAGAATGGACCTTTATTCATCTACCATGAAGATTGCATCAATACCTAGCTTGGAGCATGGAATATTGAGGAATATTGTGTGTCTTCTGAAATTAATTGTGATGTATTTAAGGGTTTTGATTTTTTCAGACTCTGCAAATGCCATCATCAGGGTTAAGAAAGAAGCTTGTGCTTTAGACAAATATAACATATTAATGTGAGAAAAATGAAAATAAGAGGCTTATGATGCTTACATAATATTATAAAAGTACAATTTTTTTATTGGTGAAAATATTTACTTTGATGATTTGGGGATGCCATAATCTATGATTGCTGGAAAAGAATATGACAGACAGGAAAAGTACTTGTTCCCAAGAGTGTGGAAATATAGTTTTCCTTTCATGTTAAAAAATAAATCAATAGGAAACTGCTTAAAACAAAACAAATAGAGAAGTAAACAAAAGAATATGCAAAGAACCAACGCACCAGTAAGAAACCAGAATCCAAAAATCAACATTCAAAAAACACTAAGATATGTGCTTGGGTCTTAAATTTCACAAAAAAAATTAAATTCATATTTTATTTTTTACACTTTTGAAAAAAAATTATGTTGCATACTAAAGAAGTCTTCAAGAGATGTGCATACTGTACTGAGAGGAAAGGTCTACTACAATTTTGTTCTTGTAAAGGATGAGCCATAGGGACGAGGTTTTGGAAAAGTGGCTTATACTGAAACCCATCTCTTTCATGCTTCCACAAATTCTACCCTGACATTATTGTAGTCAACCTCAGTCTGCCTCATTCTCCTGTATCCAACCGACCAGCCAATGGATAGAAGTACACCAAGACTGAGGATTTAAGCTCTCTACTATTAAATTTGAATAGGTTGAATTCGAATAAACTAAATTTGTATTAATTGAATTAGCTGAACGTAAATTAGCCTGATGACGCCATAGATTTCTCTTCCCATCGATCACTGCAAAAATCACCACCATCCATTTCAAACTGCTTCATGTTTGGTCTATATTTTCCGTTAGCCTTTCAATAACCAGACATCTTATAAGGGTAACTATTCTGTTAGGCATGTATGCCAAATGTGATAGCAGAGAGCATGCATGCAAAATCTGGAAGCAGAGACAAGACACGTGAACTGGTTTGTAAAGTGCCACTCACCCACCAGGCACCCTCGTAGCCCATTTTTCTTTTAAAAAAATCTGCTTCATACCAACATTAGGAACTAGCTTATTTTTTTCCTTCCCTCTCTTCTCATTTGCCAAGTCCATAATTTCAAATGGAAAATTTAAAAACCACGGGCAAAACAAACACAACCAATGAAAAAATGGCAAAATCCACTAGAAAATTATGAAATATGGTAAAAATCCATCAACCATAGGTTTAGCAAGTATATAATCAACTGACGGGAGTCCCCAGGCAGCTTAATGCAAGAATCCTGCTGCTCGAAAACAATAGTCTCCGCCTATAGATAGGCGGGACTAATAAATAACATGCTTAAAATAGCATGCATCACTCGCAAAGGAGGCACCACTTTTCACAATAAAAAGGCACTAGTTAAAATAGCCTTACTCGTCATTTTTGTGGTTGATAAAAAGGTAATTCAAAAATAGATTTAAAACTCTCTTGCCACGGTTTAGAAGTGGTGATAATGCCATAATAAATTGGCAGTTTGAAATGATTTCTAAAGGATAATTATAGTCACCCCTATATGGTCATGGCCTTGGTTTTTTAATGCCATCAATCAAGCCTTCGATAGAGGTATATATACCTCTTGAAGAGCTTCATATAATGTAGATTTAAATTATTATATACATGTGTTTATGTAACATGTCCGTTGTTCTACCTAGTAATTTTACTAAGTTTTACCCACAAGTGGACAGTTATGCTACTAGCAATAAAAGCCATAAAAAATTTCTTTCCTATTCAATAATAAATACATCATTTGAAATATAACTTTATCCAAAATTTTCATTGCATAATCAATGAATCATTCCTATAGTGCCCCTCCATTCTCACCGTGAATGTGCAGGTAGTCAGTTTTGGAACTTGGAAGTGAAGGTAAAAATAATAGTGATATTTAAATGTATATATTAATGATATTAAGTAGTTGATCTATTTTATGATATGGTTTAGGATGTTAGATGCATTATTTTGATAAGTATGTGATTATTTTACCATGACCATTATGTGATTATCATTTTGATTGCTATGTGGTTACTTGTTGATGTGTTTTGGTGAAAAGGACAGTGTTGCATTACTCACTTGTGAGTACCCTGCTATGTTGTAATTCACGTTTCATGGTGTCTGACTGTATGATCATATATATATGTTTGACCATTTTGTTTGCTACAAGTTGCAGGTACCAAGCATCGACTCCACCTGAATTGACAGGTATGAGTGTGCCTTAAACCCAATGGAAATTGTTGAACAGAGATAACGTATGGTCCCCTACCCTTGCCATCATCCTTGAAGAGGATGAGTATCCAATTAGTTATCCCGTCAATATTGTCTGTTGCTATGGTTAGTTGTTCTCATTTTTTACCTTGTTTATGTTTTGGTAATTATTATTGATATTTGGTTGTTTAAATTAAATTTGTTTAATAATGTTGTTTGATTAATTGATGAATTAAATAAATTATTAATTAAACCATGTTGATAAATAGTATTTGAGTTGCCTGGGTTAATTAAATTATTAAGTTAAAAAGTATTTTGACAATTAAATATAAATATATTTGTTATTAATGATGGGATTATAATAAATTAAAAATGTGGAAAAATATTATAATATGATAAAATTTAAAACAGTATGTGATAATGGTTAAGCAGTAAAGACAATTAAAAGATAGAAAAAGAATTCTTGGAGCACATGCGTGACTTCGATCTGTTCGTAGAATAGAAACTTGTTATTTTGCGAGATTTTTATTTGGTTTTTGTTTTTGAAAATTAATAGTTTTTCTTAGTTAATCAATCTTTTTTCTTTGAAATAATGCGACAGACTGCATTGTCTCAAAGAGGGGAAAAATGTAGACACTCAAAATTATCCTCACAATTATCCTATTTTTCATCTCTTAATTAAATGGATATTATTATCTGTTTAATTAATTCATTTAATATTTTCTTCTATTTTAATTCATATAATCATTAAAATATTATAAGAATTTATCCATTTGTGTAATTTTTCATAATACTCTATTCACATTATCATTAAAATATCTATGCATTCATATTGTAGTAATCTTTATCCATTTATATATTTCATTAAATCATTTTTATACATAAATCCACTTAATCATTCATTATTTTATAAATTCACTTTATTCTAAACTTCTAAACCATCATTATATCATAAACTCACCTATTTAACTCACCCATTTAATTCAGTCATTCCCATTTATTTCATTTAATTAAACAATATGAGATAAATAAAAATGTCTCCACTCCACTCTTTAGTCCCACATTTCTTCCACAACATGAATCCCTCTCGTGAGGACATCTATATAAGGCCTCTCATTTCTCACCAAAAAAGGATACCTTCAATCATTTGAATCCATTCATCATAGCCTCTTGTAGCATTTATGCTTGTGCAAAAATCTGAGAGCACCAAAATGCTTGAAAACAAGATCTTGATGATAGGATGGCAATGGAATTAGATTTCCTTTAAATGCACATGTTTTGATTTTGCATAGTTTAGCTTTACATTTGTTGCATTTGCATTTATTTAGAAACACTTCATTGGAGTTATTCTAAAATTTTGATTTGAGTTTATAGATTAAGATCAGTTTTTAGTTTTCAGCATGAACACTACCCTCTCCCGATAACTAGGAATTTGAAGGATGCGCCATACATCCTCCAAGGTCACGGTTGCCTCTCTAGTAAGCAGATGGAATGAACTAGTCTCATAATACCATCTGTCTGCCAGTGCGGTAAGCAACCCCCAATTAGCCCTGATCTGGGGCATGAAGGTCACATAGTATAAACCAAGCGTGTGTGAAGTGCTCCTCTTCGTCTCATCCAAATGATCATGCAATACCATTGAAGACAATCGAGTCTCTCAAGTATACAACGGTAGCAACCTCACCTACGTTCGAACACAACATTATGTCAATCAAAACACATGCCTAAATGTATTAGACCTTTTGAACCTTGACATTTTTTCCTAAAACTATATTTAATGTGTTAACAATCATATGTGTCACACTTTTCTAAAAATGCGGTGCACATTAACACATGTCACTCACAAATCAACTGTGGCTCGCCAAAAGACATTTGTGATGCACTTTCCTATATATGCATTGTTAAAACACATGTGGTCCTAAAAACACATGCTGCCCATAAAAAATTGTAGTTCCACAAGATAAATGTGTTGCACCTTACAAATGCGGTGCACAACAGATGCTTCACTTGCGATGACTTTTGTGGTGCAGAAAAGTGCACCGCATCTATTGCTCAATTTTTGAGCCCTAAAATCTACCAAAAATGCAAAAAATTCAAAACAAAAACAATGTACATACTATGTTCCCCAATCCCTCTAGGCACCTATAGGTCCGCATGCGTCACCCATGATGAGAAGAATCCAAAATTCTTGTCATAGCTCCGCTGCTCTATTGCAAATGCACACTCCTCTCCTATCAAATTTCTAAAACCAAAATGCACAAATGAGGAAAATGACCCCCCAAAGGCCTATTTACAGACCTTCCATGATATAGAGGACCCCCCTTCATAACTGGATGCATTTTCCATGCCACTTAATCACTAATACGGAGGCCCACATTAATCTATAATCATGATTTTTTACTGTCTATGCACCTAAAACTACCAAATCAGCTTGTTGAAATAACTTCCCAAATTTTTTTGGATTTTTTCGAAAATTTGCAAAATTTCCTGAGGGGGCACCACAATATCCTTTCATCGTTGAGGCATATCGAGGTAGGTCTTGAACATGTTTTTTTTTTAAATTTTCTTTGACACAACGCTATAAAAATACATTGTATTAAAGAGGGGCAAAATGTAGATACCCGAAATTGTCCTAGCCTGCAACTAACATTTTATCACTAATTAATGTCCTTTCCTAATGATTAAATAATGTTCAATTATTTAATTATTATCACTAATTCATATTCCACTATTAATTAAATCACTTTATGTTATTTAATTAATTCACTTTGTCATTAATCTTTTTGGTTAAATAAATAAATCTTATTTATTTAATTATGTCCTTAATTCCTATTATCTTCTTGGTTAATAAAATAAATCATATTTATTTAATTGCATCTCTAATTACCCCTATTCCTCTAAATTAATTAAATAATAATAATTAGTTATTTAATTAACATTCGTTATCCCCTTTCTAAATTAAATAATTATTTTTATTATTAAATTATCCACTTTCCCACTTTCGAAATTAAATAATTACTTTAATTATTTAATTATCCTATATTCTCTCAACATTATCCATTCCTCAATATTCTACTTGCAAATTCCTTTAATAATTAATTCATCTAATTAGTTATTATCTCATGCATTTCCACCTCATTCTTAACGAAAACTCTCTTCCACTCTACTGACTAATCAATCTCACTCCTCTGATCAATCAAATCAGTTCACTCCCACTTAGTGTGAGTTAACGAAGCAATCAATTCCTCATGCAAATAGTTAACTGAAATCATGCAGCTAGTTGCAGTCACTTAACTCTTCAATCGATTCCTCTGAAGGATTCTTGACCCTTGATCTATTCAGTTCTACTTTCAATCTTGATTGTCCATCCAAATCAGACTTTTCTATAAAATTAGCCCTCATTCCTCTTTGAAGGCTAACCACAAATCTTCAAGATTTTGCATCCTTTATCAATATCAATATTCATTCGAGCTTGAAGAAATATAGTGCACACCAATTCTGAGAGCAAAGGTGATTTCAAGAAGAGCAATGAAGTTCATTCAAGGATAACATAAAAAGGAGGCTATTATTATATCAATTTATTATCTTCTATGTTGTATTGTTCTTTATTATTTGATTAGATTGAGCATTGTATTAGATTATAATAGTCAATGGTTGCTATTTTAGATTCTTGCATGATTCATATGTCTCTTTTATGGTCATACAACTAGGATTTGATCAAGTTTTGCATCAAGGTCGTAAGAAGGTTGTCCTACCTCCTGGTTACCTTCGAGGTTTGTTCTAGTTTGAACCATGTTGAATTTCTACTTCACCTGAAGTTTTCAGTTTATGCATACTATTAGTTCCTCTAATTTAGCATTTATTTTATACACAATAATCAAAATTCATTCATTTAACTTTATCAAATAGATAGAGATATTTTTGCAAAATTTCTAAAGTTTTATTATATTATCAATGGATTTACATAATATCCTTATTTAATATAAAAAAATTGACTCTTTGTGACTATAGGTCACTATTAGAAATAGGGATCTCCTTAGGTTTCTTCTCACCCTTAGATTCTACTAAAACAAATTTGGAAGGTGGATGTACTCATAGGTACTCATCTATAACCTCCCTACTAATCGCAGGGGCACTAGAACCACAACCAAAAGGCATCTCCCTATGGGCTAATGGTTTGATTGGTTTGACCACAGGGATAGGCACTTTAGACTTCATAGCTGCTTTTTTTCTTTTTTTCTTCTCCAACTTGATACACTTGAGCACGTTAGCCAAGGTCTTAGAGTCAGCCAACCAAGCACCTTTCGTGTAGCTAATATTGTCAAGGAGTTTAACCTTCAGGGATGGATTCTTCTTAGCCCTTAAACAAAGAAGGTTTTTGGCTATAAATTTCCTTGTAATTTTCTTTGTCCTTACCATTCTAGAGAAAGAACATTCAAACGTTAGCTACTGATAATGTTTGAGGAAAATATTATGCAATTGTAGTGTAGGAAATTGTATACCCTTTACAATTTCACACTTTGTTTGGGTCCCTTATTTAAGCTTCTAATTACCTAAATTATGCATTATAAAGCCTTACTTATCTTGTTTACTGAAAGGAGAACCTATATTTAATTGGTGTAATTAATAATTAAATCACATTAGAGAATGAGTGTCCTGGACTTATGGGTCAGGACCCATTTTCCCATAGGTGAATGGGTCCTCCTTAACTGCCATGATCCATTTTAAAATATTTTTTTGACGATATTTTAATGATTCAAATTTCATATGCAATTGTCAACTTTTGGAATCCAATTTTTAAGAAATTAGATAAACACCTATAAGGATAAGTGCAAGAAGTTGAGTCCACGAAACATAGAAGTTTTTGCCTTAGCCAAAAAAATGAAATCGACATTGCAAAAACGGGATCTCGTTTTTAAGAAACGGGATCCCGTTTCCCGAGCCTAAAATAAAAAAATGGGATCCCGTTTTGAAAAAAAAATCTATTTTTGGAAAGTTTTCAAAATGGGATTAGTTTTGTAAAGTTTCAATTTTTGGAAGCTGTCCATTTTGAAAAAAATCATTTTTGAAAAATTTTCAAAGCGAGATCCGTTTGAAAAAAATTCCCAATTTCCATTTTTGGCAATTTTCAAAACAGGATCCCGTTTCATAAAAGCATTAAAAATATATTTTTTTATAAAATAGGATCCCTTTTTAGAATGGATCCCGTTTTTTTTAATTTCAAATGTAGGTCGGGTTTTTGCTTTATTGACAGGTTTGGGAAATGGTTTGGAGATCCGAACCTAAGCCTTGGACCCGGTTTGACCTACAAGTTGAAGGTCCTAGCAATGTCACAAAAAAATACTGACTTTGGGCATACGTCTGAAGGCTTTCTTTGCAGAGTTTTTCGACGAAAGTAAACCCATTATAGATTAGACAGTGTAGATTCCAAATATGTAAATTTTTTTACAATTGGATTAATATTTTTATTTTTCATTTAATTTATGATTAAACAAGTCCATAAACTTGAATTATCAATGTTTTTTAGTATTTTAATCTTTTTATCAACATAACATTTTTATGAATTGATTGCACGAGAACAAACTTCAGACAATTCTTTTCGAAAAAAAATAAAAAAATGATAAGTTTAGGTCATCTTATGCATGTCGTACACGACGATTTTTCAAAACAACAAATATGCCTAATAAAAAATTAACAAAAAAAAAATATTCAATAAAAAATTACAAAAAAATATCAAAAACAAGCTTCAGTGAGTCACAAATCTTTTCCCAAAAGGATTTTTAAAAATACAATAATTTAGGTCAAAATATGGATGTCGTACACATGTATGGTATGGTAAAAAAAGCGACTTTTAAACAGTGGTTTTTAGAAACGCCTATTGAAACTCAATTTGTACAATCTGGGTATTGAAATAAATTACATATTTGGAGAATAGACTCTGAGTACATTATTTTATGATAAGTGAATTTTTGAAGATTTCATCTCTAAGTGCTTCAAATTTTAAGGTCAAAGTGTCAAATTTTGAAAATCAAGGAAAACACTCCCACTTTTTGGCCAAAAAGTGGACTCAACTTCTTGCCAACACCCATAAATACATAGTCATTTTATCATTTGAAATCTAAGAATTAAGAACTGACACGAAGTGACATCAAGAGATCAAATTTATGAGCAAATATCATTGTCAAGAGAATTCAAGAGTAGATTTATCAATCATTTGTTGCATCGATCAAGATCCTAATTATCGTGTCAAAGTTCATGTGCATTCATGTCATCTTGTGAAGGCTACTATGTATTGTTGATCCTAAAGCATCCAAGCATTTTCAAGTGTCCAATAAATCAAGCAAAGCAAGATCAATCCTTAGAGTGATGTGTATGAATTCAACCCTCTGAGGACAACCATTAAAGGTTTGGTGAGTTGTAGCAAGCATTGTTTCATTTGTCATTCCTTCCAATGGTCAATTATCAATTATCTTTCTATCAAGGTTTAATTACCAAACTTTGGGTTTGACCAAAGAAAACCCCCAAACAAACAAAACAAATTCTTCCTCTTTGTGTGTGTGCAGATTACAAGTTGAAGAAGGATTGAAGATCTTGAAGAGCAATTTTACATTATTGCATTTTTTGCATTCATTGTCAAATCACAGACACTCAAGTACAATATTTATTTTTGAATTTTCGACTGTGAAACCCAGGCAAAACAACATCTCATATCTTACTTCAGAGGAATGTAAAAAGTATTTTTGGAAGCCCTAACTAGGACCCATTTTCCCCTAGATGAACCTATCTTTCAACATTGCTCAAAATTAACTTTTTATGCCAGGTACATGTTTATAGACCCTTCTCAAATCTTCCTACAAACTGTGATTTTAGTTTTTGTATCTTTGGAATCTTCCATTTTATCATCTAGGTCTTATCATGCAATTTAGTTTGAACATTAAAAATCATTTAATTAGGTTTTAGATCTACTCTATTACCTTAAAGAATTGAGATCCAGGTATGTTTGTTGCAAAAACGGTTGTCATTGCACCAAAATATTGACCTATTAATGCCCAATACAACCACTAGAGTTAATGAATCCACTAGAGGTAGTTAAGCCATGTCACGAACCCAAGCACTACGCTTCACAACACAAGGAGACCAAGGGCGCACACCTTACAATAATCCCCCCAACACAAGTGAGGGGTTTGAACCCATGAACCAAGCTTTGATACCAATTATTGTAAAGATGGTTGTCATTGCACCAAAAGATCAACCTATTAATGCCTGATACAAATTCCAAATTTAATGAATCCATGGGAGGTGGTTAAGCCATGTCACGATCCCAAGAACTGTGCTATACAACACAAGGAGACCAAGGGTGCACACCTTGCAACATGGTTGAATCACCATTGAGGTTGAAAACTCAATCATTACACCTTGTGATATTTTTCCTAATGAAATTCCCCTAGGGAATGTTTCCTATTGTGGACCTTTAAAGTCCTATTTAGGGAAACTTTTCCCCACATTTCAATAATGAGTCATAGGTCCATGTTTTGAACTCGACAGCTTTGGTACCATATGTAACAATCCAACTCATACAGCACAGTAATTACTTTAGTTTTTAACCTTGAAGTAAATAATTGCAATTATAGGGATGTAATTTCTTTTCTTTTTTAACATCATTTATTGCACATTTCACAATTGAAAGAATAAAACATTTTAAATCTAAAATAATATTACATTTCAACTTGTAAAAGAAATATATCTTTACAATACAATTTCATACATGAATAACAACCAAGTAATCATAATTTGTAAATTACAATTCAATTTTAAGGTCATCTCTTCCATACTGGATAAATATTTTGTTTCACAAGCCTTGGCGTTGTTGTCTGCAAGAGGGAGAGCATCACCTTAGCGCTTTACCTCCAACCACAGACCAACAGTTTGACACACCTTCCAATTGAAAGTGAACCTACCCTTCAACGGAGAGTATAGACTAAGGAACCCCTAGTATGCCATTTGAGTCTCTATTGTTATGTCCTACATAATCAATATGGTCATACAACTATAGACTTCTCTAACTAAGTACAACACTACTGACTGGTTATGCAATTCTAGAACACAATGAATTGATAAGTGCAAGCAAAGACTTTTATACTACTTTGGCCAAAGTTTTAAAATATCTCAAGCACTTCCTTAAAAATTCAAGTCATATGTTCACCCACCTCTAACTCAACTTGGAAACCTTTATGACCTACAATTTAACTCAAATTGACCGTTTGACCAACTAGTTTGAATTTTCAAAAGATTCTCAGTTATAATGTGATGACTCACTAAGTCAGACACATGACTAGGTTGGTTAAGTTTTCTGACTTCGAACACCCATGTTACATTCTCATAACATCTTGGTTCTTTGCAACTACCACTTGTTCAAGTCCCTACTTTGAACCATGAGAGTTTTTACTCTCCTATTTTTATGCACTTTTAGATAATCAAGAAGAAAAAATTCCATCAACTTGACCCACTTGGTCTTATTCTAAGGATACGGACTAAATGTAAAAAAATACAATAATATAATATTAAACTTATATAAAACATTACTTCTTCATATTAAAGTTTCAAACTTTCATTGTTAAATCTTATGGTTCTGTTCATCGTGAACACCATAACAAGCTCAAATAATTATGATATTAAATATCATCAAATTAAATTCAAAGTGAAATATTCTCATATAATAAATGATCACCCATTAAATCAGCTCAATAAAATGTCTACACTTAGATAACTCAACTAAGAATAAAATGGCTATTCTCATGATCTTTCAACAAATAACCCAAGTTATCCTTTATAAAATCATATGCTAATATCTATATATATTTGTACATATATGTATTCATCTGTTTATATGCCAACATGAATTATATGTGTGTGTGTGTGTGTGTGTGTGTGTGTATGTATGTATATAATCTATATATATATATATATGTATGTATGTATGTATGTATGTATGTATATTTATGACCCAAACTGGATATTAACCTCTATCTAAGATAAATAAATTAAACTCTTCTACAAAATATGACAGAGAATTTACTTTTCTACTTTGCTACCCTTGATAGTGTGAAACTGTGATTATCTAAATCCTATTTGCTTTTGGGTATTCAAAATAATCTTCTCAATATTTATCTAGTATTATTCCTTAAAATACTATTAATCCATCTCTTTCAAAACTGAAGAAATAATAATAAGTTGTGAGTATACATAGAGAAATAAGTATTATTATGTGCTTGTATAAATTATGCACTTTTGTACTTCAATTTTTTTTACCAAAGCTTAGTCGATCTATTACCAGAATTTTTCTTGCAAAGGAATTGCTATCACAAGGGATATACACTTGTGAAGGAATTTCTATCACATAGGAAATATAGTTGCACTCTTTTTCCCAAAACTCTTTCCTCTTCACTAAACTGTGTAGAATTCACAATCAAATTAAAAACCTCTTCCTCTTCCTCATGTAATCATCCTCCACAAACTCTCTCCAAAAATATCACTTGAAGAATGAATCCCTAGCGATGGTCTCTCCCAACATGTGACGTCCCAACATGAAAACATAAAAACACTGCCTATTTCCATAAGTCGCACCTTCCTTCCTAAATTGACACAACCTTTACCCAAATTTTTGTTATTCTTAAATTTCAAAAGAAATAATTCACTTAGTGCCACTCTTCCATAACTCAAGTCATGGCAACCATTAACTCTTAACTGAAAACATTTAAAGCCACAATGAAGACTCAAATTGATGCTTCTTTCCCAAATGCTACGGTTTTAAAATTGTTTTAAGAAGCATTACAAACTAGTTTACAATATGCAGCTTTTAAGTAACTCCAATCTTCACTTAGTGGCTCTCACATGGACAAGGAAGGATGTGCCACTTCCTTAATGTTTACTTACTAAAATTAGCAAAAAAATCATTAGAAATAGACTCAACCAACTCCCTTTTAGCCTCAGCTTAAGGCTGAAAACAAAGCATTTAAAAAACAATTAAACTTGGTGCCCCTTTTAAATAGAGCTATTAAAATGCATTAAAAGGGAGACTTAGTCACCTCTTTTTAATGGCATGACTGCCTTCTTTAGTGCCACTTCATAGAGAAATGTGTTGGTCTAAAACTACTAACAAATTTCATAATAAATGATGGCATAGGTAAAATAAATAACATGCTTAAAATAGCATGTATCACTCACAAAGGAGGCACCACTTTTCACAATAAAAAGGCTTAATTAAAATAGCCTTACTTCCCATTTTTGTGGCTGATAAAAAGGTAATTCAAAAATAGATTTAAAACTCTCTTGCCACGGTTTAGAAGTGGTGACAATGCCATAATAAATTGGCGGTCTGAAATGATTTCTAAAGGATAATTATAGTCACCCCTATATGGTCATGGGTATGGCTTTTTAATGCCATCATTCAAGCCTTCAATAGAGGTATATATATCTCTCGAAGAGCTTCATATAATGTAATTTTAAATTAGTGTATACACGTGTTTACAATCATGATATTTATTAAATATAATTACATATTTTTTATATAATATATGTCTCTCTTTATATATATTTATAATATTTTCAATACTATTTACATACATATTGAAACATAGAGAAATAGGCGTGGTTTATTGTTGAATATGTGGATTGATGAACAAAGAGGGACCTATTTCTCAATATTTCATTAGGAAATGATATCACCACAAAGAATTGACTAACAACCCTTAGGTGAATCAAGTCAATGTGAGAATCTTCATATTTCCTTTTGATTGAAGGATGGGAGTCAAGGTCAAACAACACTTTGGGGAGAAAAACTAAATATAGAAAATCCACTCCAAAATGCAATCTAACACTTGAAAAAATAATATTAAACTCAATATTTATAGAACCAGAAAACAAATTGCAGATCTGAGAAGGGCAGAGATGTGTTTACTAGTCACCAAGAGGCAATTTTTTGAAGGCTAACTGGGACTCATTTGCCCATGGGAAAATGGGTCTTTGCTCAGGGTTTTTCTACAACTTGCAGGAGCCTCTGACATAGATCTGTAGCTTTTGATTTGTCTAGGTTTTAGTGTTGAAAAGTCAGAAATCAAATCTATAGGTTAGATTCTATGATTTGACAACTTCTGCAACTTTGACAACTTTTCCAATCTTGCACTTCAAAAAGGTCTTCAATCCTTTTTTATTTTTAAGTGAATGGGGGTTTTCCTTGGTCAAAACCCATTTTAGTAATCAAACCTTGAATTGAAATAATGCAATGAAAAGGGAATGAAGAATGAAAAAAACTATGTTACCACTCAACAAACCCTTGAATGAAACCTTCTGGGTATTTTGGCTATCTGTTTATTTGGCTTTCAGGAATCTTCTAAGCGGGCTTGTAACTCTGCCAATATGGGTGGTGAGTGTCACTATGTGGAACTGACGGACTGTGAGGAGCTGAGGAATAACACTAAGGTGTAGCAACTATTGGAGAAGGGTGGGATTACCACTTATATTGAAAAACTCCATGGTTGGGACCAGAAGGTCACTAGGTATTTTTCCAAGGAATGGAAGAATGGAAAAGTTAATTTGTTTGGGAGAAAGGTTGCCATCAATGAGAAGTTAATTGCTGAGGTTACGGGGCTTTCCATGGAGGGTCTCATGTTTTACAGGGACGGGAAACTTTCAGACTAGGTTGTGAAAAAGTTTTCGAAGACAAAAGGAAAAAGAGGACTTGCATAGGGTTTCGAAAAGCAGTTACAACTCCATGAAGATTAAATTGCTCTGGCAAGAGGTGTTGAAGGTGATCATGGAATACATTACTTTGGATGGAAGATACACTAGGGTCTTTGGCTACCATTTTTTGTTCCTCAACCACTTCCGACATCGGGTAAGGGTTTCTTTTCCTTTCTATCTTTCCACCTCTTTGAATGCCAACCTTCATGACCATAACTTGAATCGTTTTAGATACCCTATCCTTCATGAGGGATTGCTTGTTTTAATCTTTGAGCATTTAAAACCTATGTCGGCTCTATCCCATTCGTCCCCTTCTCCCCATTCTATTTCTACTAAGGATGAATTAGGTACTAGTTACACGAAAAAGGATGAATAGGAAATTGATTTGGAGGATGAGGTTGGTTGGCCCTCAAAGGCTTTGGGGAAGGGTAGTAGCAAAGGTAAGTCTAAAGCTAGTGCCCCTCCTAAACCTGGTTCTATGACCTCTAAAGGCAGAGTTAAGGTTCTATTCCTGGGTTTTGAAGAGGCTAAATCTAAGATGAAAGGAAAATCTATTGTCTCCCCCCAGGAGAAGGTTAAAAGAAAGGATTTGGAGGATCCCTCCTATGATACTAATCAGGATGATTCTCAGTCGGCCCCTTCATCGGAATATTCTAGCTACCCTGCCACTAAGGATAGGCCTCATTTTCCCAGTGATCTCAAAGCTGATGACCATTACTTCAAAGTCGAATGTGATTTTCTTGTTGATATCCTTGCTATTGCTCATAATGGGTCTGGGATTTTTTCAGACTGATGAGATGGGTATTTTTTGAGATTAAGGAAATTAAGCTGAATCAGAGGGTTATTAGCCTCAAGTTGGAAAGGCCCGATCTGATTGACAACACAACAAGAGACAGAGAAAGGGCCATTGATTTATGGACTGAGGAAGAAAAGAAATACATGGTGGATTTCCTTAAGAAAATAGTTGAAGATCTTAAGCAATTTAAGAGTAACCATGATGATAAGATTTTTGCTATGGAGGACAAGCTTAAGAACATAAAATATTCTATCCAGATGGTGATGGAAATGAGCCACAAGATTTTAAAATCTATTGCGAACACAATGAATATGATGGTTGAAAATATGGAGAATGTTTATCAAGTAAGGACTGTTGTGGATCTAGACGCTGAAAAAGAACAAAGCCTGGTGGAGGGTGTTGGTCCGAGCAAACGAATTAGAGAAAATTTGAAGAGGAAGGTTGATAAGGTCCCTGTTAACATTCAAGAGATAAAGAAAGCAGCGTTAAATATGAACAATCTGGAGCAGGAAGTGGCAGACATCTTGAGGAATCTGGCCTAGGGGTTGGACTTTTGCTGGGTTTTTGCTGGTTTTTTGTTGTGCTGCCTATGGGTTGGTTCTTTTTTGTCTTCTTTTTTGGTAGCTTACTATTCTTTGATCTATACTATTTCTTGCTATATTTATCTCTTCTTTGATGTTAAAGGGTTTCGTGGCCCCTTCAAAACCTATTTTTCCCTTAATCAAAACCCTTGAATGAAACCTTGATAATGGAGATCTTAGGTGGTCTGCAACTTGCATGAAATGGTTGAATTGGATGTGGATCTTGAAACTTGAAATGATGCTTTGAATGCCTGAACTTGATCTTGAAACCTACATCACAACGTTAGCTCCAAAAACATGCATGATGCAAGAAGACTTTGACATGATGAATAGATCTTGATTGCTACAATAAATCTCTGATATATCTACTCTTGATCATCAACTTTTCTCTTGTGAAATTACTCTTGAAAGTGTACTTGAGTTCTCTTGAAAATCTAGGTGAAACTTAGTGAAATATCCTTGTATTTATAGGTGAAGGGAAAAACAGGCATGGATCTAGAGACCCAATAGTGCAGAATACATTCCCTTAACACTAATACAACAGAGGAGAAGAGCATAAACCGGTTTCAATAGCATTCTAAAACTACTTGAGATGAATACATGCATGTAAAATAGATAACTGAATTTAGCATTCACAGATTGACACAAGATATACGTGGGAAAACCTTTTCAGGTAAAAAACCCACCACACAAAGTCCAGACAATTTGTATTATAGTAACAAAATAGTTACAAACCAAATTATAGTCTTGTCTGATCAGCTCACAACAGTCACACTTCTAGAATTATCTCTAACATTCAGTTTGAACTCACTGTCATGCAATAAGTCCTCAACTTCCTTAAGTCAAACGTTGCATTTAATTCTATCAGACCACCGCTAATCACCAAGTACAATCATGTCTTATTCAATCGCACCAAAGATCTACCCATACCGATCCTCCTTCATCGATCCACCTAGGCATTAATGCCATCACCCAAATTGGGTTCTATTTCGCCACCCTGGGTTGACCTGCACTTGTTGCAATTACTCTTTTGGTTTCCATCCAATCAGCATTCAGACACCGAGCCACATGTCTGCATTCCATTTGCTATCTGCTTCTAACACCAAGTCCAACTCGGTCAAGACTGGCCTCGAGCTCGAGTGAGCTCTCCAAGTTTTTACCACGCTACCGTCAAGCCCATCCGACCAGCTCACGGGAAGGTGGTAAGCCAACCAAGCTCATCTGATCTCTTACCACTCTACCGCCGAGCTCGATCGACCAGCTCGCAGTATGGCGGTGAGCTCGTCCGAGCTCACACCGACCATACCCGCACTGCCGTTGCACTACCCGAGTCGTCCTGTAGTATAGCGGTGAGCTCATCCGAGCTCACCGACAACTCCACCGAGCTCGCCTACCTCAACATCGAGAACACCACCGCGCTATTGTTGCAGTCATCGGACAGGACTACGGTGTGGCGGTGACCGGTCAGTGGGACCACCAACGATCTTATCGCGCTACCGCGGGGGCCGACAGGCCACCCCGTGGTAGGGCGGTAACCGTCAGCCAGACCACTGGCAATCATACCGCGACCACCGCGGTCGGTCTCTTCAATGGCCGTGGTAGGGTGATAGCCACCAAACCCAGCCGCAGGTAGTCTCATCACGCTACCGCGGTGAGTGGACCCACCGCCTGCGGTATGGTGGTAACCGATAAGGCAGACCGAAAGATGCCAACCGCGGCCAGGGAACAAACCACGAGCAATAGCGAGGTAACCATCAAGGCCATCACCGTGGTACCACTAAGGAAAGAATAGAGCCAGGCACGGTATGGCGGTAAACTGCAGAAACGCTAGAATTTCGCCAAGTCATTAAAACAGGGGTTTCAAGCTAGAAGTTGAGACACATTTTCTCAACAATAGGTATGTATCCTTAATTTCGTAAAATTCAAATATCACAAGCCGACATTGAATTATGAATTTGAAAATATTAAAATACTACCAAAAACATAATTTAAATTTAGGTCCAAAGGTCTAGGAGGACCCATTTTCCCATAGGCGAATGGGTCCCATATCCTTATTCCTAGAACACACATTGCTCAAGGCAAAGTTTTATGTTTATGAATTATATATTGTCAAGTTTCCCCTTTGGAAAATGAAATTTATTAGGCTTGTAAATGAATAAAAATCCTAGTTAAAGCCTAATTAAGCTCAATTTAATTAAGAGGGCCTAAATTAGTGTGAAAATGTAAAGATTTACATTTACCAACACTAAATTAAGGCATTATTAAATCCTTTTTAATTAGGAGGGCCCAAACAAGAGAGAAAATGTAAAGGGATACATTTTTCTACAGTACATTTAGCCCCCACTTTAGTGAGAGGATGACCTTGCGTCAAACTCAAACTAAAATAGACAATGAAGAGAGGTCTAATTGTACAATCATTGGAAGGATAAGATGACAAAGATCAAGAAAGGTGATCAAGCCTCCAAGATCCAAGATCTCATGGCAAAACCAACAAAGGCACAAGGAGACACATGCCTATGCTAAACATATATATGTTTGCAACAATGACAAGATACTCAATTGTACAATGTCAAAGACTAAAAGAAAGAAAAATAAGGAAAATAAAAGATGAAGGATCAAGCCTCGACTGTCCAACGTGATGTGGATCACACCGCAGTTGTTTTTCCAAAAATGTTAAAAAGTGGAACTCGCTATCCACTATGCAAACAATGATGCACACTCACACAGGCTAGTGAAATTTGTTGTCCACTAGGTGAGCCCCCAAGGGTGGCAAATGAGATAATATTATTAGGATCCCATACCATACCAAAGTTATACCTTTGATAACTTTAATAAGGCACCACACTATAAAAACTTTGAGCTTCATAAGGCTTAGCAAGTTGTGTTATGCTAAACACTTATGAACAAATATGATAAGAAATGTTCAAAGGGATTTTTCTTAGTTCATGTAAGGTCACCTCTTAGGGAGATGTGAATATAAACTTCCCAGGCTCCCTTCGGGTTATTTTATGTTTTTCTAATCATCGGCCACGCCCTCCTATTGAAAGCAACGTCAGGCTTTACCCAAGTGCTACCACTTGTAACTCGGGCACTCTTCGCAAGGATCCTTTCCTTCACTTTTCGAATGCCCCCATCATGCTTCCACATGTTGGTAGTTCACACTCTTCAATGTTTCTTCCCTTCACTTCCCTATCGGGCCCCGACCGCATGCCACGTGGCATCGGTCCACACACATTCCTTGGTGGCCCCCACCTACAGCGCAGAATATTTGGAAGACCCCCACATGTCTTCACCGTGCAATTTTTCATCACATGGAAGGAAGGATGAACATCAGGCCCTGACCGATGGCTGCATGGATCTTCTAAAGGCTTCATCACACCGAAGAAGGAAGCTAGGAATGGCCTCATGCAGTTGTCACGTATTATAACCGCCATCATGAGGAGGAGACGCATGTTGACACTCTGGTCTGTTGGGACCACTGTCATCATTCACAGGGGATGCATTTGATGATGGGCAACCTCGTTCATAGCCCGAATCTTTTCTATTGCAATGGCCAGGGAAAATCATTACTATATACATCATTGCTCATGATTTAGGGATATTTTTTGTTACTGGCTCACCAGACGAGGGATTTTTATTATAAATACTGCTTCTTCTTTTGAAGCAGGGGTTCAGATTTTGACAGATAAATTAGTGGAAGAACTAGGCCTTTTATTATTTTTTAGATTATTTCCAAGAACTTACAGACTGTGCCCTTGTTCGACCTTTCTATTTTCTTAGGATATTTGATAAGTTTTACTGTTCGTTATGGTACTGAATGTTTCATTTGCAGAACTTCTATAAATTTAATGCAAGTTTGTTGGTTTAAATCATGTCTTTGACTCCTCTTTTCAATAAATATGCATGAATATTATTTTATGTCATTTGGTGAATCATTCAAACTTCTATCTTTAATTTTTGTCATTCTAGGACATAGTAGATTGTTGAACAGGCCCCTAAATCGCATCCAATATATAGATTTATCATGTTTTACATCTAAATTTTGGCACATTGTCTTAGTTAAATCTTTTATTTTTTATATATGCTCCCTTTTCCCATTCAAAATCCTAGTTATAGAAGAAGTCGGCTTCTTTAAAAGCCAGAGGTTACTCAGTTCAGCGCAATAGTTCCCCCCTTTAATTGACTTTCCCATAAAGGTTGTTACCTTGTCAAATTTTGACATCAACAGTTTCTTTTTTCTGGCATGCCCGATGGGACCTTCTAGATGTACTTAAGCCTTGAGCAGGTATATGATCCATCAACCTGTCACAAGATCCCAAACAACAAATAACCCTAGTTTTTTGGTATCACCACTAGGAGTAGTACCAACTAGAACCCGTCACGTAAACGTTTTGAATCCTCCACCAGCCATGTTACCTATCGCTAACCAAAATTACGTGGCATGGGACGTTAGAAGTCCCCTTGTAACCCTAGTTGCACCCACCTTTTGGGCCCCTATCTCGGTCTCTGCCCTCAAATTTATTCTTAAGTTTACCAGAGATGGCTCAAGAACACCATTTGAACATTTGCAAGATGTGGCAGACGTGTGTTTGGTGTACGGAGTTACAGATCAAAACATAGCACTGACATTGCTCGTAGATTCTTTCAGTGGAAAAGCATTAGATTGGTATCACACTCTACCATTTAACACTATCAGTACTTGGGACCAGCTCGGGGATCCTTTTTATCAAAGATTCCTGAATGACGGAGATAGGTCTTTGCTATATCATCTGCTAGCGACAATAAAGCAAGCCCCATATGAATCCATGATGAACTTCAACGCTTGATTCCATACAACCTGGCAGAGGATCCAAACTGCCATGCATCCACTGGTCGAGCTGGCATTCATGTTCTACTTAAAATCTATCAACATTGATATCTCAATGATGATCCAGTCACTTGGCGGAAACACATTACCAGATGCATACAACATAGCAGTTAAGGCAGAGAACAATCTGATTGACGTCGGGAAGTTGCCACCTCAGCCCATTATGTTGATATTCCCCGAAGTATCAATTTCCACCCAAGAGATGCCATCTATTAGCACACCCGCGTCGCCCCCATCTATGTACACATATCCAAGTGCACCACAGAATGTTGCTTCTACATCCGACGCTTCAAAGGAAAAGATGAGCGACATAAAGGAGATGTTACAAAAATTAACAAATTAATTAACCACTATCAAGCGCAACCAGGCCACTCCTCAAACACCAACCTATCAAAGTTATGAAGGCGGCAGACCCTCCTACCAACAAAACCAATATCAAGGAGCCACACGCACAAATCTGCAAACCCAGACAAATAACCAAATGGTACCGGTACCGACTTTGTTGGGAGATACTCAAACAAGTACAAGCAGAGAGTTGACCACAGGGTAGAACAATCTCGTTGAAGATTTTAATCCCTAGTGCTTCCCTTGCGGCAATGCGCATATGCCTCAAAATTGTCCATGTAGCAATTTACAACAAAAAATTGTGGAACAATGCAGCCAAGGCGTAGCGCCAAATTCAGGAGGTTATACATATGCCTCTCCCCAAATGGAGAATGTAGTTCTTACCGCACATATGCGGGGAATGTCCCTAGAACAAGAAAATGACATATCCCCTGATCACGCCCTTTTCTCATGGATGGAAGGAGAAGAAGCAGTATTCACATATCAAGCATCCACATTAGAGACCCCACAAGTACAGTTTGACTACAACACCCGATCAAAAAGGAGATTCATACGCGAGCTGGTCACTCTGTACCCTAGAAGCGTCCTAGGCCAACCCCCTAGCCCTCCCACAATTGCTCTGTGGTTGTAACTACACAAAGAGATTTTCATCACCAGAGCCAAGGAACAAAAGTCTCCAAATCCGTCACCTTTCAAAGTAGTGGAACAATTAAAGAAATCTTATGCTAATGTATCCCTTTGGGATATCTTAGCCATTCCAAAGAAAAAATTATTACCACAGAAGGCTCTTCGGGAAGATGAGGTTGTGCAATCGAAAAAAAAAAGCTTTTGAAAAGGCTACTGACTCATCACCTCCAACCAAAGTTCTCACGAATATGATAGAGGAGGCTTCAACCAAAGTCAAAGAAGAGAAACTGAAACCTAAACCCTTTTTCTTAACCCTCATTGTGGGGAAGAAACTATTGCATAAATCCATGATCGACTTCAGTGTCAGCACCATAGACATGCCCAAGCAGATATCGAAAGCCCTAGGGCTTAGCTATGAGCCCTTAAAGAGAGGAGTTATGCAGCTGGATGGGAACAAGGTCAAAATCGTAAGCCTCATTAAAGACCTCCCCTTGACCTTGTTCTCCTGTCCTAGCATCATGGTGCCACAAGATACTATGATCATAGATGTCCCTCCCATGTTCAACCTCTGCTTATCCCAAGAATTCACCTCAAAGATAGGCGAATACCTTTCTTTGGATCAGTCCCACCTAATTCTTAGGACCAATCACGAAGCTAAGATGAAGATAATATCAAAAATTTTGCATTTAGAACATGTATCTGATGAAGCCATGATCAATTTTGAAGCCTCTTATACTTCTTTCACCAAAGAAGAAGTCATTGGTATTGAGCCACTGGGAGATGAGAAGGCAACTAAAGACCAGGTTGTACGAGAAGAAGTCTTCTTGAGCGAATATGTAGACTGATCCTTTCGGAAATTATCATGCTACTACATTGGGAAGCTACATCATCTATGATGAGGATCAAGAGTTCATGAGGGTATTAAAGGACCCTACGGCCGATCAAGCCTCAGAGCTCTAGACATTACACTTTGACGGTGCAAGATGCAAAGTCAGTGTTGGTGCTAGGATATGTCTAACATCTCCATCCAATGAGCAGATTCTCATATCATTCTGCTTCCAGTTTGCTTTCTCAAACAATGAATTTGAATATGAAGGTCTTGTGCAAGGGCTAAGCCTCGCAGAGCGCATGGGTGTCAAACAAATAATGGTGTTCGGAGATTCTAAACTTGTAATCAATCAATTCAGAAACATCTCTGCTGCAAAATTTTTTTGAATGTGGTCTTATAAGCACAAGGTATGGGACCTCATTGAAAGCTTCAAATATTTTAACATTCACGCAGTGCCAAGGGAGCGAAATTCAACTGCATATTGCATGGAAACAATAGGATCTCAATTCGATCTTATCTTTGATTTGATTAAGAATGTGCACTTTGTGCGAGTGATTGTCTAACCCTCCATTCTAGATAATGATCAGAGATGGCAAGTGTTCGAAAGTGATGAACACATCACCTCATTCATTGAACAGTCTGTAGAGTTTGTCGATCAATTCTAGCTGAAGATTGAAGAAGCATAAGAAGGGTAGATCATCCAGTTGAGATCAAACAAACTTCCAAAAGGGCTGGTAACTCTCAAAAATTTGTTCGACTGTGATGATGTAAGGAATGATAGGAGAAAATTTGTAGAAGACCAAGCAGACTACGCCAACCTTGAGGTTGGAGACGGAAGAAAACTAAAGGTCGGAAAAGAAGTTTCGTAGCGTGACAACGATAGGCTTATACACTTCTATGAAAAATACGAAGCCCGGTCATGACCTGGTCTTATGATGACCTCTGAGGATATGATCCTGACATCATCCAACACACCATCAAACTAATGGAAGGTCCTAAACATTTCAAAGAAAAATAGAGGCTCATCAATCCAAAGATTGAAGCCCTAATGGCACAAGAGCTAGGGAAGTTGATCCAGTCCAAGATTGTCTTTCCAATCAAGCACAGTACGTGGGTATCTAACTTCATTCTGGTTCGAAAGAAAAATGGAGACATTTGTCTCTGTGTTGACTTCCACAACCTAAATAGGGCATCACTAAAGGATAATTACCCACTACCTTCCATGGAATCAATCTTGCAGACTGTGGCCAATTCAAAGATGTTTTCTCTATTAGATGGCTTCTCGAGCTACAATCAGGTTCAGGTTAAAGAAGAAGATCAACATAAAACCAAGTTCCCCACCAAGTGGGGAATGTTTTCATATGCTAAAATTCCTTTTGGCCTCTCAAATGCAAGAGGCACCTTCCAGTGGGCAATGGACATCGCCTTCAGTGAACTGATCAACAAAATCATCCTCATCTGTTTAGATGATCTAATTGTATTTTCCAAATCTAAAGATGACCATTTTGATCATCTAGAAATGGTTTTCAAAAAATTCCAAGAGTTTTGGGTATCCCTAAACCCAAAAAAATGTGTTTTCGGAGTACCGCAAGGCAAATTGTTGGGGCATGTAGTGTCCCAAGAAGAAATTGTTATCGATCCCGAAAGGGTAAAAGCAATCAGAGAACTTCCCCTTCCATTAAACAAGAAAGGAGTCCAATATTTTTTGGGAAAGGTTAACTTTGTAAGCAAGTTTATTTCTGATTTTGCAAGAATAATTATACCAATTACCCTCATGCTAAAAAAAATCAATTGTTCAAATGGACAAAAGAAGCAAGAGAAGCCTTCGAGAGGGTGAAGGATGTTATTTCTTCAGCTCCTATGTTGGTAAATCCATACTTGTCAAAATACTTTATAATGTATTTTTTTAGTAGCGGGACAAGTATCGCCACTATTCTGACTCAGAAGGATGATGAAGGAAAGAGAGAACATCCGATAGCATTTCACTCTCAAACCTTGAAGGAATATGAGATGAACTATAACTTCATCAAAAGGAAAGCATTCACAATTGTAAAGGGAATCAAGAAGTTTTGAAATCTTATAGCTTGCAATAAGGTGATTGTTTATGTTGCACATTCCAGTGTGCGTGAGTACATCATGGAAGGAGAAATCACCAAGAAAATGGCCAACTAGATCACTACGATCCTAGAATATGACATCGAGGTTAATCCTACAAAGACCGTCAAAGGAAGAGGGCTATGCGAATATTTGGCACACAATGAAGAAATGGAAATTGAGGAAGAGCAAGTAGAGCTAGTCCTAACAAATGAGTTTGAACCTGAAGGTTATTGGTTGGTGGATAGAGTAAGGTTTATGCACACCGGAAAGTATCCGTCAGAACTTCCTTCTCAGAGAAGAAGATTCTACTGACTACAAAATAGTGGGTACTCACTTATTGAAGGGATCATTTTCAAGAGGAATTTCAATGGCGTCTTACTACAATGCGTCACCACCGAGCAAGCAAAGAAAATTCTCGACACCGTCCACAACAGCTCGAAAGGTGGACACTTCTCTGCAAAGACCACCACCATCAAAATTTTGTGCGTTGGGTACTTCTGGCCTACATTGTTCAATGACTCCTACAAAATGATAAAATCCTACAAATAATGCCAATGCTACGCAGGGAGAAGAAAAAATTCAGCCATGCCTCTCAATCTGATAGTAGGAGATGAGCCGTTTGTGCAATGGGGGCTAGATTTCATCGAGATGATCAACCCCACCTCTAGCGCCGATCACAAGTGGATTCTCATAGCCACATACTAATTCACAAGGTGGACTAAAGCCCTACCCCTGAAGAATGTGATAGAGGCAGAAATCATGGACTTTCTCGAGGGGCTAGTAACAATATTCGGCGTGCCAAAGACTATCATCTTGGACAATGCCAAAGATTTCTTAGGCTCAAAGGTATGTCATTTCATATTTGAGCATGGCATATTCTTTAAAACATCATTAAACTACTACCCATAGGGTAACGACCCGATTGAGTCGACTAACAAGAATCTAGTCCGGCTCATTAAAAGGATCGGGTCCGATCATGAGAAGGAATGGCACAAGAATCTTTGAAAAACGTTATGGGAAGACCGCATAACTCCTAAGCAATCCCTGAAAAACTTCTCCATATGAGCTAGTGTATGGGAAGGACGCATTGTTGTCTATCTCTATAGAGATACCTACGCTACAACTACTCAAGTCTCTAGAAATTGAGGAGAACGGAACTATGGAGGTTCGATTGGCTGAATTGTTGGAAGTCCGAGAAAAAAGGGAGAAGGCCCTAATAGTCATGTCCAACCACCAGTAGGTGGTTAAGAAGTGGTTTGACAACAAAGCTTCAGACCAAGGTGTAAAATGCGGAGACCTGGTACTAAAGTTCAACGAAAGGGCCACAAAGCCTGGCCAACATGGAAAATTTGACAAACTCTGGGAAGGTCCTTTCAAAATAATTCAGTGCAAACAACACAATGCATTCAAATTAGAGAACATGGAACAAGAAGCACTCAGAATTTTGGTTAATGGGATTTACCTAAAATTGTTCAATTAAGCTTCAAGTTACTTCGCACAGGTGTAAATATGTAAATAATGTAATTAATTTCCCTTTCATGTTTTGTTGGCCGATCTTTTCAACAATTTCACAAATGCAGGAAGCAAGAAAATTCATGAGACTCGTTATTACAAGAATAGAGAAAGACTATACTGCTCATGTTGTAGAAAGTAAATTCATATGCGTAGAATTCAGTTCAATCCATACTGCAAAAACACAAGAATAAATACAAGGAGTTTAAGATAAGAAAGTATATTTGTTATGTATATATACTTTGATAGAAAATAGTGTCAAAATGGATATGGGGCCATACACTAAAAAGTATGATTATATGTATACGACTTCCTTATATATATATATATATGTACGTAGGCCTTTTTTCAAGCATATATATACGAAAAGAGGAAAAATCATTTTGGGATTCAAGTATCTGGAGCATGAGAATTGTCTTCATTAGTAGGAGCATTATTAGAGGCAACAAGAGGGTTATCACCAACAAAAATGGGACCTGGAGCAATAGCATCAACACCCAGAACGAGTGGCAGAGGGAACATGAGGTTCTTGAAGTCACTGTACCAATCCACGTCATAAAACAACACTACATTGTAGCAACGCAGTAGGAAGTGGAACGCACGGGTGGCTCTCTCACTATGCTCAGTCAGTGAATGGAGCTGGAAACTGCTCAAGAATGGTACCACCGCATCTTCTTCGATATGCCTTCATAGGTCACTAGCAATAGGGAGGCCTAGGCCATACACTACATTGGTCACTACTTCACTAAGGCCTCTGAGGTATCTCTTTGGAAAAATATGGAGCGTCAAGCATAGAATCATGGCTATTGGAACCTGAATGTTGAGCAGCGAGGCAAAAAAATGGGAGCAGATATCGGTATTCACCTAATACTTGTATTCATACTCAATATAATCCCTGCCGAAAACCCATTTCATGGCTATAATAGCCAATGAGTGCTTGCTTTTAGTCATAAACTTGAGGCACCTATTGGAAATCTCTCCCAGAAAGGTTGTTTGAGACTTATTGCACACTAGTCTGATTGGAGTGTTCATCGTATCAGTCTCTGATGAATCACCTAAGTCTAGGCCCTACGCAAATTCAGAACCTACTCAACCGCCTAAATGATAATCCTATCTAATTGCCCAATGCTACTTTTTCTAATCGCTAAGTGTGATTCCACTACTGTATTAAGGGCCTATTTATAGAAATATCTGAGGTAGTCTGCCTACCAAGTGTGGTAATAATTGAGTGTTAACTCGAAAATCCCACCAAAAGGCCAACTCAATATTCCAACCCAATTGTGTCCATAGGTATGAATTGTTGCGTGCAAAATTAAGGAGCAACAATCAATTAGTGAAAATTGGTGGTAGTCCCAAGAAATGGCTCATACGAATGGATGTCGAGGTGCCATGATCCAGTCAGTCTCAGGCTCCAAGGTTGAGTGCAAATATTTTTGAGTACTCATTATGGTTTCAACTTAATTATACTTTTAGGGATATTAATTGCTAAGGCATGCGACAGGATGACAAAAATTTCACCGGCGACTCAATTTCCCAAGAAAATCATGTTGAAGGGATGTTATCACTAATGTAATTATGAATTCTTGTCTTTTCAAAAGAGGCAAGTATTTCATTTTGCATGGACGGAAGAGGTGGCAATACATGTCGAATTAAATGCAAAAAGGAAACTATTGTCTACCAGTTGAAGGCAGGAAATCAAAGGAAAAGGATAAGTGTTGCATGCAAAGGCTAAACAGAGCATAAAGCTTCTTAGGTATGCAAAAGGACTTGGAAGGGTAGAATTGTTAAGGATATCAGTGTGATACATATAGCAACAAAGCAACTAAAAATAGAGGTAATTGCAGAAGACTCATTGCCTCGGTGTGAATTGAACCTCAAAAAGGAGGCTATCTGGTTTTGAGTTCAGAGCCTTGTGTAGTGTTCTAGGTTCCATTCATACCACTTCAGTGTGATTTATGGGTGGAGGTTTGCAAGGGATGGTAGTTGCTCAGAGTTCCCATACAGAAATGCAAGAAGAGAGGGATCAAAGTTTATTTAAAGACATGCACGTAGCACCAACTACCTATGTCTTCGAGGATATCTCTTATGCTTCGCCTAGTATACCAGACAAGCCAACATGGGTGAATACGCGGGTTACAAAAAAGAAGAGTCCTCATAGGGATCAGAGCCAAATTAAAGAAGAATGGGATAATATTCATGAACCCATCCTTGCAAGGAACCCTAAGATGCTTAGGGAGGTGGCCTGTGAAAGGATGAAAAGGAATAGCAGCTCAAATTCCTTGGTGCGAAAATGTTGGCTCAGTGGGCTTCCATAATATATGGTCTCATTCGTACACTACTACTCTGAATTGGTCAACAAGGCCATCAAACACTTCAACTCGAATACCAACACCATTGAGGGTCAGGAGTTAAGTGTTATTATCTACAAAGAGGCTATCTGGGATATGTTGTGCATCCCAAAATAAAGCTCCAAAGTACCTCAAATGGATTCATTCACTCCGAAAAAAGGTGAGACCTATTGAAAGACCAAATATCTCGCTCTAAACTTCTATAACGCTAAAACACAAAGATCCAAAGAAGCTCAGAAAAAGCTAATGCAGTTCCCAACAACACATAAAAACTTCAAAGATGATATGAAAGATGCCTTCTCAATGATGGTGTTTGTCTATGGCTTGGACACCAACAAAGAGGTTCAGGAGTTTCAACTAGGCTTGGGTTTTCAGTTATGCAGGAAACATTCTCTTTTTTGGTACGATTTTGCAAAATTCCTCGTTCAGGAGATGCTCAGCTAGATTTCGGAGTACCAACTTCAACAGAGGTTCAAGTTTTCATCTTTCCTCGCCCATATGTTTTTGTATCAGAACCCTGACTTCTTCCAGAAGCATTTGGGGCTGTCCATTTTTTTATGAAAACCAGAGGAAGAAGCCAATTTCCACATTGACTCCTCTCCTCTCTACAACATATGATTATTATGCATTTTTGGATTATTTCTTAAATCGGATTTTACAAGATTTAAGGGGAGACAACAGTGTCTTACGATTTGGCTCAGACCAAATTGAATTCATGTAGAATTTTACTCCAAAGTGTGACTGGTTTCTGGGTGAGGACTTCACATTTTTCCAATTGCGTGGCTTCATCGAGGAACCCTTTCAACTTCTGGGATGTCTTACAAATCGGATACTGGCACTTGAAGTGTTCTGCCAGGTATCAATTATCAACTTCACCTTTTGCAGTGAAAAAAAGAAGAAGAAAGGATTTCTTAGCTACTCGATGAGCTTCAAGGCCATGATCATGGCCAAGAGGAAGGCTCACAACTTGCTAGAAGCAAGGTTGGCTCACCTAGGGCTGGTATGGATTTGCGATAAATGGAATTACAACCCTGATGATGACTTGTCAAATGAGTATGTCAAGGTAGCACACAACCTTTGACCTTACTGGGAGAAGTGTCAGAACCCAATGACAAATGCAGATGAACTTATGGTCGACCTAGCTCATATCTCGACCTAAGGTGGTCAGCCTCCCTGGCTCGGATTCTACTACTGGACTGAGAAGTATGATAAGACAAAGAAAATTAGGGCTACTCTTTGCAACAACCTGATAAAAATTGCAACTAGAAGGAGGAAAATATAAATGATTTCTGGATATATCGCCAAAAGACCCAGCACATTAAGGCCCCTTATGATAGCATGGAGATGGATGACAAGTTTGACAAATTATGGAATGATGAGCATCTGGATTTCAACAAGAGTGATGCGAAAGACTTTGGTATGTAGGAGGTCGAAGCATAGTCAAATGAAGGAGTGAAACTAGACATAAAACCAAAAAATGCCTCGACACAAAAAAGGGGGAAAGTCATGAAGCAACTATGCAAGGTTTCTTCTAATGTGCCGATGAAGATATTGTGTGTGAGGTCTTCGCTAACTCACACCTGGATTGCAAGGAGGACCAGGATAACCCAGCCGCAACAATTTAAAACCATAGTGGTGGAAGACTCACCACCAAGAGGCAGCACACCGAAGCATCTTCTGAAGAGTGTTCATAGGAGCCTGAAGTGAACCAAGAGCCAACAACAAGTTAGAGATCACAATCATCTATGCCAAAGGTATCTTTCACTCCTTGTCCTCTTGTTTCACAGTCCTTAGTTGCCCCTATCATTTCAACGGCCCCTCTAATTTCATGTGTTGACCCCTCCTTTTTGGCCTTTGCTTCGATGATTGCAGGAGGTTTCGCACAATTCTCTCATGCAACCCCATTTACCCTTACTCCTTTGTAGACCCTTACACCATTTTCCTTGGCCCATTTCGCGTCTCCAAGCACCTCACATGTTGCCTCTACTACCATCATTGATACATCTCTTGTCATTGCCATGTCAGACCCAATCCACTCTTCCCAATAGATGGAATCCACCATGATGTCGCTTCCCTCAAGCCCTCCTACTATTTTGCAGGTCGAGTATTGGAATATCCCTCCTTTCTCTCCTTAAATAGTTAGTGTTCCAAGGAAGAAGTCACCTGGGATCGCTACCTTCTCATTTCCTTTTTCCCTTCCTCCCGGCGCACCTTTCGTAGGCAGAATCATCATGTTGTCGTCAAAATTCTTATCAGAAGGTGATAAAACTAAGCAGGCACGAGAAATTAAAACCCAAAAGCAAAAATCTAAAGATACTAAGAGGCCAACAAGGCCAAAAGTGCAAACTATTTTTAATGAGGCTCAACAGTCGCTACATTTTACGACTATGTACCCAACTTTCAGCAAACTGCAAGGAGATATGCAGCCGGATGACTACAATATGTACGCCATAGGGCTTGACCTAAGTACAACCCAACCTCGGGACAAGGTGGAGCTCATAGAGAAAACGCAATGAGTGGTGACCACCAACTTTCTTAAATCTGGTTGCCAGCTAAGGAAAAGGGAAGAAGAGCTTAAAGGTGTCAAAGAAAGGGTCGAGGTCTTGCTCGCCAAGGAAAAGGTGAGGGATGCTGAATTTAAGAACTTATCCCAACAAGAGGAGGCAGAGCAAGCGAAGATCTAAGAGGAACTTGTGAAGTTCCAAATGTCTCGATCCTAACCTGGTCACTGAGCTACAATAGAAGAACCAAGGTTATCAAGACCATTTGGCACGGTTGGGGCAAGAAGTGAAACAAAAGGATGAAGAATTTCATCACCAACACGCTCAACTAGAGCAATAGATGCAGCAGAAAGATGCAAATTTCAAAATACACCAGGCCCAACTGGAGAATGAGGTTCAAGAAATGAAGTCTTCCTTGGAGAAGGAAGCAGCGAACAAGGAATGAGTCAAGGCAAGTTGGATCATAGAATCACAGATCCTGCAAGGACAACTCTCTGTGATGAACCAAAAGGTTACGGAGCTCATGCATAATATGGAATTAACAGATGCAGAGATAGCCCTATTAAGAAACTCCACCCAACCTCCTGTCATTGGGTTAGACCTTCTTCAAGTAGCCCGATAGTTATATGTTTCATACTGGGAAAGAGTGAAGGCTTTTTGCCTAACTCTATAGCCAATGCTCCAATTTATGGTAGAAGCAA